>CM042257.1:18044969-18564969 GCA_023566225.1 Romanogobio albipinnatus | reverse complement strand
CTGGTTTAGAACACGGCTGTCTCCAGGGGCCCTCTGACATCGGCCGACATCTCTGCCAACTAAAAGCGGCTCAACAATTCACTCCAATCAATCTCAAACTAGACACAGCAGACCGTTCTGTAGTTGAGGCTTTGGGTGGGGTTGGCAGGGTCTTGGGTTTATTGGAAGTACAAACTGAGAACGTGCTGATTGCCATTGTTTATCGAAAATGCATAAACACGCGTGTAACATAAGGTATGTTCATCAAGAATGAATGATTACAAGGTATTCAGCAGTGAAAGAAAAGAACACAAGAAATGTCGTTCAATTTTAATATACCTTTAGAAATATATCTGCGAATAATGCTCTGTTTAAAAATAAGATGTTGGTTTTCACACAAAGGACTATACCGATAATGATAGAGTTTTCAAAGTTTAATGATAGAGTTTTCCGTGTGTGTGAGCTCTGCTTCCACCGTTCACTAAACAATGGAAGCAGAACAGTCTAATATATACGCGCAGCTCAGGAAAAAGAACGCAACAGAAAAGTGCGGCGCGGCCGGGATTCGCGGATTACTGAGCTTGAATGGTACAAAAATATGTAAAAATGCACGTCCTGGCAAGTATTTGGGTAAGCGCAGTCGGATATGTCTCAAGTGAACGTATACAGAGTTGAATGAGAAATCGGGTGTTACAATGAATTTGGTCCGTGCAGCTCTTAAAGGGCCAGACCTAATATTCTGTGTGAAGCAGGGCAGGAACCTGGCAGGAACATGCCAGTCAACAATGATAAAACAATTAATAGTAAGTTCCGTCATATTATTCAATTACTTATTCAGTTTTTTTGCCATGGTATCGATTCAATATCTGTATTGAGGTATTTTAGTCTGGTATCGTATAGAAGTCATAATTTTGGTATCACTATTCTATATAAAAAGTATTTTTCTGATATTCTCTCTTTTATGTTTTTTATGTTTATGTTGGTTTACAAATTTGTACCTTCTGTACATTTTTACTCTTTTAGTTTTACATTTTGTCAAGGGCTTGTTTACATTTATACTTTTTTGTATAGTACACTAAAGAAGGCCAACATTTCAAGTTAAATTAAACGTTTTTAAGTAAAATTGTTGAAAATTATTATGATAAATTAGTCGATAGATTAATCGATTAGTCGATAGATTAACCAATATAAAAATAGTTGTTAGTGGCATCCCTAAATTATAGCAACCATTAGAATCACGTTCAAAACTATTTTTATTAGCTGATGATTGATAAAAACATTGACAGCCAATCAGAATCCATCCTCCTTTAAACAGCTTGAGCATTTAAAGAGGCAGACGACATAAATGGAGTATGTATTTGTAATAAACTATGTTATCGTGCATTGGTGTGGACACTAATATAGTTATAATTCTTGGTACTTATTTTTTGGTCAAAGAATCAGTTTTCTTGCTGCCAGAAATTTAAAGGTCCCGTTCTTAGTGTTTTTTTGATGCTTTGATTGTGTTTACAGTGTGCAATATAACATGTGTTCATGTTTCGCATGTAAAAAACCACAGTATTTTTAACACAATTTACTTATCTGTATACCGCTGTTTTCACTCTCCTAAAAACGGGCTGATGAGTTCCTTGTTCTATGAAGTCCCTCCTTCAGAAATACGTAACGAGTTCTGATTGTGCCAGCGGTTCCCGTGTTGTGATTTGACCGCAGTTTAGCGACCGTGTCACGGTTCCTGTGTTGTGATTCGACAGCAGCTTAGCGCACATGGAAAGGTCACGCCTCTTAACGGGGTGATGTATGCGCTCAATGATCTCTACAGCATCCCTGGGAAAGCCAAACAAAGGTGATTTTGATTTGGATTTCTTCTCCACGTGGGACAGCAACAAGACCACGCCCCCTTTTTTCACGTATTCTTGTAGGCGGAGGTTAATCTGTTCTACTGTTCTACTGACGTCATTTATGAAGGAAGTTCCAGGATGTAGTCCAAGCCAGCCGTTCACTGTAGGCTTTGAAAGGGAACTTCTGTTAAATAAAATATCTCGCTTGGCATTGAACTTTGAGCTTTATAATTTTACAGGTATTATTTATGCTCTAACAGCAACATTACACACTAACTAAAGTTTGAACAATGGGATCACGAAGAACGGGACCTTTAATGCCAACATGGTTTTCCATGTATTTTTAAGTTGTCACTGTGGGAAGAGGCAAACTGTATAGAATAGTGTCTTCACTCCTATTGGTAGACACTGAATGTTAAGCTTATTTGCATATGTTTTTTTGTTGTATCGCTGAACTTGGCCGCACTACATCGCCAAAGGTTGATGTCAATAATGTTGCTGTGATGGCTAACTCTCGAGCCTTGTTCGCCACTCTGTTGCTGTACTTGTTGGTCACTAATAGGCCTTCCTAGTTCTGGTTGACCTAGTAATGTTTATGAACATCACTGCCGTTGAGATGTTTCGTATTCTTACTTTTTATAAACTTTATGAACTTTGTGAACGGCTTCATTGAAAATGAACAATATGGCCATAATTCCATGGTCTTGGTTTCATTAATTCAAAAGAGCGGATCTCCACTACAACACTGCCTTAAAACATTACAAAATTGGTTTGTGTGTTCCAGGTGAGTCTCACACGTGCTCTGCTTCTGCTCCCCAGGTTTGTGGCCCAGAATGTGATGCGTCTGCAGCGGCTGGGTGTGACACACATACTGAATGTCGCAGAGGGAAACTCTTTTATGCATGTGAACACCAATGCAGAGTTCTACACAGGAACTGGGATCGCGTACCACGGCATAAAGGCCAATGACACTGAGCAGTTCAACATCAGTGCCTTCTTTGAGGAAGCGGCAGACTTCATTGATAAGGCTCTGGCACATGGAAAAGGTTGGCTGCTCGTCCTTCTCTTTTTGTAACTTTTTTTAGTCTTCTTTAGACCTATCATTGTAAAGAAAGCATTTCCCATTCACCAACAAGACTATACAAATATATCACAGAAATCTTGTTCAGTCCATTAAAAATAACACAGATTCTTGATAATTCATGAAGTATTAAGCCAGGGATGTCTTTGCAGAGAAAAAAAATACATGCTGTGGCATTCATAACTTGACCTTTTTCTAATAAGGTAAGTTACTTATTTTTACACCAACCCTTTTCCCTTGTGCCAGGATTCTTGCATTTTCTAAAAATTCTTTGCTCGCACAAACAACAAACAAAAGTCAGGACGTAAAAAATGATAGGAAAGAATACAGTATTTCAATTTATTGAAATGTTATATGTAATGTATCCCAAAGTGGATTTGGTAGTCCCTATACACAAATTTTATCCCTAGATATCTCACAGCAGTCGTTTTAATTGGTGCATTTAAACCCATCTTTTATGGCATGGATTTTATGCCATCTCTAACACAGAGGAGCAATTATAAAGCATCTTAATTGCAAGTCATCTTGGCAGCAGGAGCCCAGTAAGCGGTAAATCAGACGCCAAGCCTGGGTCGAGGGAGGACACTAATCTTTTCACTGAGAGCTTTAAGCTGAAACAAAACCGCTAGAATATATGCTGCCACTTCGCAGCCCAGCTGAGCTCAGCTGTGACATTTGCGACAGCCATGCTTACAGTGGGCTTGATGTCATCTGGTGAATTTGCAGACTGAATCACAATGAGCAGTGGGAGGGATAAAGGTCTGAGTGCTCCCGCTGCTTCTGAGTCACACTGAATCTGTTTTAAAAATATGCTCTGCATAGGGGTGGGTCACAACTTGTCTTGTTTTAAGTGTAGATACTATAAAGGTGCACTGCAGAGGATTTCTTTTGTTGCATGATTCCATTACGTGAGTACATAAAAATAAAATTCTTGCCTTCCTCATATTGCCCAAAATGATTAATTATCTTGAGCAGTAGGGTCTAATTTTGAGGGAAAGTTCACATTTACATCATTCATCCTTGAAGTCAAAATTTTATGCAATTTTATGTTTCAGTGATTAGAATTAAGAGGCCAAACGCAAGTTAATTTGTTTTCCCATTTTTTTTGTCAGACACCTCTCCTGTCCCAATGTTGAGTGAGGTGCAGAGGCGTTGTGTGCGCTGTGTAAACATGATGGTTATTGTAGTTCTAGACTAAATGTGAACTGGCATTTACTCATCTCACTTGCACAGAAACTCAGAATATTACGCAAACCTTCAATAATTAAATGTTAATTAACACAAATATACTTTATGTATTTAATCTCACTTTATTAAACAATGTTTTTGCTGTTGACCGTTGATCCAATTTAGCCATACTATTAAAAAAATGACATTGGATAAACATTACATTTGGGCTACATTTTTTGTTTTGTTTTTACTGCTGAAGTAAGAGTGTCTAAGGGTGCTTTCACATCTCTAGTTCGGTTCATTTGGTCCGAACCAAGGGCAAACTTTTTTGGTTTCTTTTCACACCAAACTGATTGCTTTGGTCCGAACCAGTTGAAACGAACCAAATTGCAGTCACATGACAACATCCACATCACTCATTGGCCATGACATATTTCCTAAACTGCGACTGCAGTACCTGGCCATAATCTATTACATTGTTTGTATACACCACAATATGCAAACAATACATATCTATAATGAAGCACGGATGCGGCTTGAAAACAACGTTCTAATGCACTGCAAACGGCGAACCCGCATCGCTCGTCACTTCAAGCGAAGATCGCGCTGTTTTCGAAAGCTGACCTAATATGGTCATCAGACCAAATTTCTATAAGGCTCCGCACCTCCTCAGTACTCCAACTTTGTCCGCAAGCTGCCATGCTAAAGTGCAAAATGTCAACAAACACTTCCTCATCATATAATGCACAGTGCCGCTGACTACGGCAGCTGGTTTAGTCCAAAAATGATCAGTACTTTTTGCAGTTGGGTCTGTTCGAGGTCGGATCACGTTCTCACCACAAAAGAACCGCTCCAGAGTTTGTTTGAAAGTTTACCGAGACCACCTCTTCAAGGAGGTCTCGGTACGCTTGTTTGGGCCATTTTTGGTGCGTGTCCAAGTGCAATTGCTGCTTTCATATCTGACCAAACGGACCACACCAAAGGGGAAAACAAACTCTAGTACGATTCAACCAAACTAAATGAGGCAGATGTGAAAGCATCCTAACTTTCTTCTCCTGTGTCCTATTCTTCTGTTTCTTAGCCAACTATGGTTGCCAATTCCAAATTCCGTAGTTCAACAAGTCAGTGTTTCCTGAAACCATAGTTCCAACAAACAAATTCGCAAACAACATTGCAAAGTTGTGTGAGCTCTCGACCTGTGGTTAGAAGCATACAGTGGTTTCATGTTTGCATGACATGTTGATTAATAAATCCTAAGCATAGCAAGCTGACATTCATTACAATCTATACATTTTATTTTGAATACATACAAATGTCATCTTTTAGTTTGTCAAGAGATTTAAAGCACAGTGTTTGAAGAGTGCACATGCGTGTACATGCTTTAGTATGCAAGAACGAACCTATGATTGAATCTGGAAATAATTACTAAATAACTGAGAAAAATCAAGCGTATAGAGCAGTGTTGGGCCGTTATCGGCGTTAACGTGCTGCGTTAACGCGAGACTCTTAGCGGGCGATTAAAAAAAATATTTCCGTTAATCTATTCTCAAAGTTGGGTTGGGAGCTGGGTCTATACTACGCAAGCTATGATGACTTTCACCTTGATATTTTAGCGCGGATGTACACCTAGCCGAATTGCACTGTAGGGGGCGAGAGAATGAGTCTTCGAACCTGTTGTGTAGTGTTGTCAAAAATATCCATATTTGACATGCATCCGCCTCCTCTCATTCAGTCAGTTTAATCCTCTGAACATTGCGAACGGGTGTTCTGCTGGACTTTTGTTAGTATTGGTGTGACCGGTCTGAATTTCGTGCGGGGTTGCACATAAGGTTAATTCTACTAATTCCTGCAGATTTCGCGCTCGCATCTGAAGCGCACACACACATACCGTAATAACTGACATACAAGCTCCTTTATCTATTTTATTAATGGTCAAATACACTCAAAAATGTCTCAATGCCCATCTTGGTGAGTTTTAACGTAAACACAGTCGTAACCAGCTCACAGGAACAGTGTTTGGGATCCATACGTGCGTCAGGTCTTAAAGGGACAGAAGTTATTTATTAATCAAACTACAAAAAGACAAACGATCACTTACGAGCACACATATTCTGAATGCCTTCGGCAGAATTCAAATGAGCCATTTTAATCTAGATTAATCTAGATTAAAAAAATGTATCTATGCCCACCACTAGTATAGAGTCAGTTCTGGCAGGTCAAACTCGCATCAGCTGTCTGTCAGCTGATCATGTCTACCTATAGGAATACGACGTCTATCACCGCATGCATATATATAGCTTCTCAGTACTATCAGCAGCTATTGCGTTTCTCCAGAACTCATTTACCCTCCTCCACCCCCAGTTCCTCCTCTTGTCAGTCAGGATTTGGTATTCTGATTTCCCTTGAATCAGACTAAATTCCTGAATCACGTTGTACATGTAATATCAACATTAATGATATCTGCAATACATTATGTTGGTTCTGTTTAACCTAACGGGGGTTATTGCTGCTCTCCGTGCTCTTATCAATGCTAGGCTGCATGGATGTGCAGGGAGTTCTTTCCCAGAACAGAACCATACCGCCAATCCAAACTATATGCTAATAGTCAATCAATCATCTTTGATGATGTTGATCCTGACAGAAATGAGAATTACTCCTCAGATCCCATGTCTGTAATTTATAGCAAAAAGTCTAGCATTAATTCGATCTCAAACTAATACATTAAAAGAAGTTATTACTACCTTCGTGACATCATTAACCAACTTAGTTGAACGACAAATTTGCGAAAATACGGGAAATAGTCGTGACTAGCAGTGAGTTACGTCGCTGTATGGGAAACGCACCCCTGAATGGCAATCCACAGCTGAAAGGTTTCAGCTGCGCCCTCTACTGTTCAGCCTTGAATTTGCATTTCCTTCTGACCGAGGCTTATTAATTTCACTTATGGTGTGAAAGGGGCTTTACATTTTCCAAAAATATAACTTTTTATGTATTAGTAAAAAACAAACAAGCCAGCCCAGTCCAGTCCAGGTGAGAAAAGTTATGCAAAAGTAACGTTACACATTATTTTCCATAAAAAGTAACACAATTAGTTACTTTTTTAAGGGAGTAACACAATATTGTAACTTTCCCCAACAGTTGCTATGGTTACAATCTTAAATTTACTACTAATAATAAAGAACTGAATTTCTCATGGCAGCAAAACAAGTAAAGCCACGCAATCTGATTTCAAGGAGTAAACATTACCTTACCAGCGTTTTTATATCTGCGTTTTTATTCTGTGTGCAGTAGAAAATGAGCAATAGTGTAGGGGTAAAGCATGCGGCAGAAAGTTGATGCAAATCGTCCCGAGGTTCGACCCGCCTTTTGCCGAACTCACTCTAATCCCTTTTTCCATCACATATCAGATCGGAAAGGCATTTATTTTCAATAAATTTAAGAACATATTCGAAAAGTGGAAATAAAGTGTCTAATGTGTTTTTATTGGTTAGGGGTAGGTTTAGGAAGGACTTCATTTAATAATTTTGTCACTCTGTTATTATTGCATAATGTTTAATGTTCAACAACACTGAGGTGCAAATAGTATCTGCCACTGTTTATTAGTATAAATATAATCTAACTAGTGTAATAATAATAATAATAATAATAATAAATTTTATTGATATTGCACTTTACATTTACAAAGTGCTACAGGGTCAAGAGTTAAAATTAAGTTTAAGAAATTAAAAGAAAATTATACATTTCAGTTGTATGCTTTTTTAAAAAGATATGTTTTTAAGTCTTTTTAAAAGACATCTGTAGTCTGTGGGGCCCTCAGGTGGTCAGGAAGGGCGTTCCACAGCCTGGGGGCAGCAGAAGCAAAGGCCCATCACCCATGCTGCAGAGCTTGGTTCTGGGGGTTTGGAGGGTGTGTGAGGTTGCAGACCGGGTGCGTGCAGAGGTCTGGGGGGTAAGGAGTTCCTGTAGGTAAAGTGGGGCATGTCCATGAATGCACTGGTGAGTGAGGAGGGAGACCTTGTACTCAATTCTGAGTGGGACAGGGAGCCAGTGTAGGGATTTCAGAATGGGGGTGATGTTGTCATGCTTGCACACCCTCATCAGGATCCTGGCAGCGCTGTTCTGTATGTACTGGAGTCTCTGGATGCTCCTGCCAGAGATCCCGATGAGGAGTGCATTACAGTAGTCCAGCCTGGAGGAGACAAAGACATGGATGAGCTTCTCTGCATCTGGTAGGGTGAGTGTTGGACGGAGTTTGGCGATGTTCTTGAGGTGGTAAAATGATGTCTTACAGAGGTGTTTGATGTGGGTGTCAAAGGCGAGTTGTGGGTCTATTTTAACACCCAAGTTGGTGACAGATGTGGAGAGGGAGATGGTTTGGCCAGAGAAAGTGATATTGTTGATGGTGGAAGAGCGGAGCTGATGTGGTGTGCCAACCAGGATGGCCTCCGTTTTGGAACTGTTGAGCTGAAGAAAGTTGAGCTTCATCCACGCCTCTATCTCCTCCAGGCAGGTGGTCAGTGTAGAAGTTGGCAGGGGAGCAGAAGAAGTGTGGGTTGTCTTGAGGTAGAGCTGTGTGTCATCCGCATAGCAGTGAAATGCTATGCCATGTCTGCTAATGATATTGCCAAGGGGGAGCATGTAGATGGAAAAGAGGGTGGGGCCCAGCACAGAGCCCTGATGAACACCGCAGGTTACGTTGTGGGTGTGTGACTTGGCTTTGCCCAGGGCGACATGCCCAGTTTTGTCGGTCAGGTAGGAGGTGAACCAGTTGTGAGCGTTTTCTGAGAGTCCAATAGTGTATTGCAGACGGTGGAGAAGGATGTTGTGGTCTACTGTATCAAAAGCAGCTGTGAGGTCCAGAAGGATGAGTAATGATGGGGAACCAGTATCTGCTGCCATCATGAGGTCGTTGGTGACTGACCAAGGCTGTTTCTATGCTATGACCAGGGCGGAAACCAGACTGAAACTTTTCATACAGTTTATTGTGTTTGAGGTGATCATAGAGTTGTGCTGCAACTATTTTTTCCCAGAACCTTTGATAGGAATGGAAGATTGGAGATGGGCCTGTAATTGGAGAGAACTTCTGGATCCAGGGTGGGTTTTTTCAGTAGAGGTCTGATGACCGCAGTTTTTAATGCAGATGGGATATGGCCGGCCAGGAGGGAGTGGTTTATGATCTTGGTGATGAATGGAGAGATGGCAGAGATGTTTGCCTTCAGCAGGGCTGAAGGGAAAGGGCACAGGGCACAGGTGGACAGCTTCATTCTTTTCATGATGTCCTCTACTTCCTCCTGTGTGGCATCGGAGAAGGTGCAGAGCGGCTGGACAATCTCAAGCGGTGGGTCAGCAGTTGGGAGGGGCAGGACCGCAGTGGTGGAGAGGTGAGAGCGGATGGTGTTAACTTTTTGCTTAAAGAAAGTGATGTGCACCTCTCTTCGGTGGTCTCAGAGTGGGAGGGTGAGGGGGGTTTGAGAAGGTGATGTATTGTTGAAAAAGGTAGCTTGGAGTCACCAGGGCTGTTGTTGATGATGTTGGAATAAAACGTGGAACATGCATCCCTCAGAGCTTCTGCATACGCCCTCCTATGTTCCCTGTATGCCTGTTTGTGGACAGTCAATCCAGAGGCCTTGAGCCGACGCTCAAGGACACGCCCAGCCGCCTTTATCTTTCGCAGTTCGCAGGTGTACCATGGTGCTGAGCGCGAGAATGAGACTGACCTGGATGTTAAGGGGGCGTGGAGGTCCAGGAGATTGCTCAGGGACTGGTTGTAGAAGTCCACGGAGTCATCAACAGAAAGGAAGTCAGTAGAGCCAGAGGAGAGAAGTTGAAGGTCCAGGGCCAGGGCATCTGCATTAATGTTTTTTATTTTTCTGAAATGGATCTGTCGCTTTGGTTTGGTGTGGGTGGGGGGGAAGGGCAACTCCATTGACACGACTTTGTGATCTGAAACACCAAGATCGTAAACCTGTAGGTTGCTGATGGGGGTGAAGTTAGAGATAACCAGATCAAGTGTGTGTCCCCTGTCTCCTTTCTCCCTGATGTGTTCTTCAATCAGTGTGGATTTATTGTTGATAGATTGAGTGTTAAAAAGTTTGTATTTGACCAGTGACTGTGGGGTGAATCTCTGTACAGAGCGCATTAAAATCATTAAAATCATTAAAATCAACTCCACGCAGATTGGAATCCAGTCCACGAAATATATCCAGCCGGGATTTCGCGGATCTCATGCTGGAATGCAGAGATCTCGGGATATTTCCAGTGTTGATGGTATTTGAAGCGGCAGTACTCTGATGACGCGTCAGTCGTGCAACGGATGTCCAGAGAGGTGGGATGTTGTTGGTAGCAGAGCAGCTTGACTGGTTATGGAAGATTAATTTTCGACCGGAGCCTCTATGAATGTAACGAGGGCAGCGAACAAGGCCAAGTTCTTTAATGATGGGGATGTTTAGTCCAGGAGTGGTTACGGGATTAAGTTGCCGGAGTTGCGAGCTGGAGTAGCTGAACGCCATACTGACCAAGGAGAGGGGTGCTAGCCAGACAGCGTTAGCACCCAGTTCTGGAGCAGTGGTGGAACGGAGAGAAGTTGTCTGTCAAGGCAGTGTGATGTTGGATCCAAAGCGCCCTTTCCCAGGTGGAGCAGGGTAGACAGCTGGAAGTCGTCTGTATCAGGTAGGTGCCTAGTTACCTAGCCACTATGTAAGCGCAATTCAAAGATTACGGCCGGAGAAGCGGCGAACAAACAACGTCAGCGTCCTCTCAAGCCTCCCTCAACTCATCAATATTAATGTAAATAGCTGATCGCTAAGAATTTCACTTATGTTCACTTGTGTAAAAATAATATATTGAATTTTCCCTGCCTATTACAACTGTGAGTGGGCTACAAATATAGCGCAAATGTCAAGGTGCTCATTCGGAAATCTGAGTACAGATTTATGCTTTTAATGTGTATGCATACAACTTAATTAGTCTTATACAATTATTAACTGCGGTTATGTTATGTGTAAGATAATATTGTTTTCATTCGTACACTTAATTTAAATTATTTGACAGTGGTTTGTTTAACAGCATGTATTTTGAAGCAGTTAATATGACAAACTTTGGCTAAATTAACATTTAATTCAACAATACAAATGATACTTTATTCCAAAGCATGCTATTTTTGTGCTGTCCAGCCTGTAGCCCTTTAATTATTTGTCGGAAAGAAAACACTTCACATCTTATTCAGAGAAATATCGCTGGCTGTGAATGGACTTAAAGACATTCATAAAGACTGTCAGTATTAAATAGCATTTATACTGTCCATCCAGCAAGATGATTTGTACCAGCTGGTGCAACTGGCCCAAAATGTGTCCTATGTGAACAGATGCACAGTTATACAGGATATCCTTAATGTTTTGATTAAAGGAACCAACTGGCTAGTCGATTTAGAAAATATGTAGTTTTGCATAGCCGTAGCTCTCCATTGATCCACAGGGAGCATAGATATAGGAATCAATGAAGGCTATCTCCTTGACACATAAACAGCACAAAGACTCACAGGAGAACATAAGTAAGCGGGGCTGCCGGTGGAGGAGGCATCAGGTTTCAGATCCTCTGCTGTATCTGCCAAATAAGCACAGCGGAGGCTGGCAAGGTGAACTCTTCCAGGAGAGTGGGCAGGTCAATAGTGAATGTGAACGTGTGTGTTTGCATGTTTGGAGGGGAATTGGTCTGGAGGTTGACTTGAGAAGGTTTGAGATGAATGATATAAGACGGATGTTGCGGCAGAGGCCACATTTATATAGCCTGGCTCCACCCTCCTACGTATTTCCGCTCAATTTTCATTTTCCTTCAGTACTACGTCTGGTACTGCTGTAACGTATATGTTTAGGTTTTCTTCCGAACAATTTTTTACTGGTCCAATAAGCGAACAGAGGGAGTGGCTGAGAGTGATGACGTTGATGTCGTGCGCTAGTTTGAGTTGTAGTTCAGTAATGGCGGAGGTGAAAGATGCGAGTGTGTGGCACTGGCACCGCTGACGAATGTCCAGAAGTTAAAGCCGGAGTGTGGCGAGGTGGACGAGCGAGCGAGATCGGTGTGTGTGATTGAGAATGAGAGGCACCGGTCTCGAGTCCTCTCATGAGGGAGCACGGAGGCATATAAGGACAAGCAACACTGGTGAAGGACGAGAGAGGACCAGGCCTGGATTTTAAGTTGTGTTTTGTTAATGTTTTGTTATGTCTGTGCGCGGCAGTCGTCTGTGAGGGGCTGTTGCTTTTACTTTCATTTTGTGTTTATGATTTGATTAAAAGTTGTTAAACGTTCGCCGGTTCCCGCCTCCTTCGTCCCTGAACAAAGGAAGTCCTTTACACGGAGCAAGAACAATCACTGCTGAGTTTTATTGGTGGCCATGATGTTGTGGTCCGGGAAAAGTCTTTTTCAGCTTGCTCCGTTAGTGGTGAAGGAGATGGCTGAAGCCGTCCGTCTCCCACCACCCACGAGAAGAACCCAGGCTGAATTACCTACTGCTTTTGACAAACACCAAGGTCGTGTGGTAATGTAGTTGCTCTCCGAATCCACATCTCTGAGTTTTCAAGAATATATCACTTCAAAATTCACTGTTTATATCCTTTTAGACCCCTGCAGAGCTTTGTTTGGCTGCGTGCGCTGTAATTTGGATGCATTTCTAGACTTGTATTTCTTTAAATGCTGGCAAGTGTTTACAAAAGCAAAATATTTCATCACCGCTCAAAAAATAAAAGAAGAAAAGCACGTAAACATTTGAATTGGGCTGTTATTTATGGCAGCATTTATTCTTATCATACCAAGCATATGACATTTTATTAACAGCATATACAATCATGTTATGATTGCACGAGATATGCACCGCGAGAGCAGCGCGTTCCAATCACAAAACTCTGCTCTCCACCGTGAATAAATAACAATCCGAATGCACAAGGTTTTATCACTGACAGGTGGTGTGCACAGTTAATGTGAGAATCAAAGGCGAACGGCGCGTGACGTACGTCACGACCAAACGTTAGTGATTGGTTAGGCAGATCCAGAGTGACTCTTGGCAGATCCAATAGTTTTAAACTTCAACAGAGTACCCGTCTTCAAGGAAGTAAACGCTTGTCAATGTTTTATTATGTCTCTTCTAGGAAAGGTGTATGTTCACTGCCGTGAGGGCTACAGCCGCTCGCCCACTATTGTCATCGCTTACCTCATGCTCCGTCACAATATGGATGTACGAGTTGCCACAGCTACAGTAAGACACAAGAGAGAGATTGGCCCGAATGATGGATTCCTGTGCCAGCTATGCCAACTCAACGAAAAGCTGGTGAAGGAGGGCAAGTTGAAGACCAAATAATAGAATGTGCTCTACTCCCACATCTACTCACAAATGCAGGCGCACACATTCAAACTAGTGTGCACAATATTTCCTGTCCAAGTATAATAACAGAATGTATGCATACATCCAGAGCATATGCATGGAGGTATACAAAGTGTTTTCAAACACACTCTCTCTCACATACACACTCACACGAGGTGTTGTCAGTATCCTGAATAATTACTCCTGCTTCCAGCTGGCTGGTAAAGGGACATTTACTGGCATATCTAAATAATTAAGGCTGTAGAAAGAGCAAGGGTAGCATTTTATATGTCATCACAACTGTTTTGTTTTTGCATATTTCCCATGATAATCAGTGTCCGTTTTTCACCAGGTACACCTAAAGCATTCCAATTGCCAACTATTTGTATATCTCACAAATTCAACTTTTGGAGCATATTTGCCCAATCGTCATCTGTAAAGTAGAGCACAATCATCCTATGGGCTCCTATTTGCCAGAAATACTGCGATTTGTTCATCGTATTCCTATTTGTATGTGGAGGAATATGATATTTATGTATAAAAAAAGCATGGAAATATACCTTTTAACTCATTTACAGAACTATGGCCAGATTTTTGATGGCTTTCCAGCATTTGAAATCAGGACTAAACAGGAGGACAAAACTGTTGTGTACCAGCACACAACCCATTCACTCCTTTAACATGAGATAAATTAACATTCCACAAATGGTAGCATACAATCAACAAGCCAAACGTATGTTGTATCTCGGCTTCAACAGACGCTACAAACAGGTTCAACCCGGTTCTATGCAGCAGTGATAATGAATCAGCCCCATTAGATCTCTTTACTCTGGAATCACTGTCTCTCACTGCCAAGTCTCATGCCACATTTTGTCCACCACAAGATCACAGTCAGCCTTGACCAGAGAGACACGTCCAATAGGTGGAGAGCCTCTGCCATGCCAACTGCCTAATGATGTGCCCTTACACAAGATTTGTTAACCCAGAGGCTTAGTGCACCTTTATACTGCTAGTTCAAAGATCACAGGAAGGAGTGCAAAGCGTGTCAGTGGAGCGTAGATATTTAAAGGTAGCTTTTGAATTAGATTAGGTTTACTTCGGGCCCAGCTTTGTCTTTAAAACAGCATCGCTTTAGGACTGGAATTGACTCGACTCGCACATTTGCTGCACTCGTGGCTTTTTTCAGGTTTTAAAGGGGTCGTATCATACATATTTTTATCATTTAATAATTTCCCCCGAGTTCCACTTATAACGTTAGTCCAATTAAACTGGCCGTTTTTGCGGCTGTGCCTTTAAGACTTCTATGTAAGCATCCTCTTTGCATACTAGATGAGTTACTGATGGTTGTATTTTCAGTTTTTCAGATCGTTTTTAGATCAGACTGAAATACAGGCAGACAGCAACGGCACACAGAATATTTCTCTTATCGTTAGTTATTCTAGCGTTTAGAAATAACTGTATCTATTCTACTTTTCTGGCTGAAGCTTGGCTTCTGTAAAGGGTGTTTTTGGACCGGGGTGGAAGTTTTGATTCCTCAAAGTTAACCCCCAAAAATGAGATTTCTCATGATATGACCCCTTTAAAGAGAACCAACATCACTACATTTGGAATAAGTGCATGCGACAGTTTTGTAGCTTTTTGAATTAATCTAAATTCTATTGTCAAATTTGATCAACCGTATACAGTATTAATAGCCCCTGGGCCTCTGCATATTTATTACTGAGGGAAAATATTATCGTACAAACTGTAGGCTAGATTATAACACAAAGCACTACTTATGCCTCTTTTTTATATTTCTATATTCCAGATATATAGCCTATACTTATACTATACTATAGATGTTGACATATATGAATGTATATGAACTGTCCATAATATTTGTATGACCAGTATCTATTAACAATAGAAATATCTAATGTATTGTAGTCAACATTCACATTGCACATTGACACTAATTGTTTGTTCAAATGTTCCATATTATCCTTTTTTTACTTTTCACTGTAATGGAGAGTGGTGTGTTTTGCATTATTATTTTCTTTTTAAAATCATTTTTATTGTATTAGTGGATCAAAGTCTGTTTTCACAGCTAACACTGTTGCAGGCCACCTCACCGCATTCATACTACTGTAGCTACTTATCCAATCCACAGTCATTTTATCTTTCGGTTTTTGTCTAAGAATATTTAAAATTGACAAATAACTATATGTATGAAAGCATTCAAACTATAAACATTCCTTTATTATAATCTGGAGACCTAGGCTTTATACAACCTAACCAACTGTAGCTATGGAACCCTGTGTGCCCGTGAACTACTGAGGATGGTCTGTGCCAACGGCAAGCAAACTGGGAGTTTGTCAGTCATTGTCTACACTGAAATGATTTTTTTGCTGCAACTTTTAACCTCAAAAAGCAACAATGACGCATTTTGAATAAGCATATTTGGAAATGTCAACATAAAGACGTGTTTGCTGCTGGCGCTGTTGGCTTCAATGCTTCAGATGAAGAACACACCCTTTTCTGAAATGGATCTGTGGAAGGAGAAACACTGCCATCTGCTGTTGATAACCCGTGTGGTTTGCACAAACTGTCCTGCTATGTATTGCCTTTTATTCATATGTATCTGATTGTATGTTACACAGTGTATAGACATTGTAAACAATGTAATTAAACAGGGAAGATTAAATGAAAATGGTTGTACCACTATATGGCTTAATGATGTCAATAGTAGCCTATATATAACAATGAATCACAATGCTGCTTGGTCATTTTGTATTTATGTCCCATTATCAATGTGATTGTTTTTTATTTAATATTTTTACATTTCTTATAAATAACACTGATGTTAAAGAAACACTACCTACGACTGAACACAAACAGTCACGGTGTCTAAATTAACATGTTTTTGATGCACGTGCATTTTTGGGTATCGGTGCAAAGTATTGTCTGTATTTTTTGCCTCGAAATTTGTTTTGTCCATCGTGTACAAGCACATATTTGCTTTCTTGTGTGCACGCCACTAAAAGCCGCTGACTAAACGTAACTCTATATCGTCTATGTGCCGTCTTATACTCCTGTATGCTTTGTGTTGTTGCTGTAATGTGATATTGTAAATGATTGACCACTTGTTTGTTGTAAAGGACATGGAAACCTCAGCAGTTGCAAATTTGGCAGAAGGGTTTGGCACAAATGTTCACACTCTCAAATTATGTTTAACATTTTGAGTTGGGGAGTTGCTTGCTGTGGCTAAATGACAGAATTCTGGTTTTGTTTTACTCTGACATAATAAGGAAAGGAAAGAATTACAGAATGCTTGAAATGGAGGTCAATTGAATGCATTCACATGACACAGGCTGTCTAAACATCCCACCTTAAAGCCTTATACTGAAGATGGATTCTTTTTTTGATTCATGTCTTCACTTCATAAAGCAAGGTGTACAGCATACAGACACTTTGTTGAAGTGCACTTGATTAAATCAGTTATTTTTCTTACATTGGAAAAATGTTCTTTTGTTTTATGATGTCAGAAAATAAATGGTTAAAATAAAAATGTTGTGCATTTGTATCTTTAAGATTTATTCAGCAAGCGATTCCCAACTGGGAGTATGCATTGTTAAACCCATACAATTTACAAACGAATAGAAAAATATTAGGTTGTCAATTTGTGTGGGTGATACTTGTAGATAATTATTTTCAATAGTGTGGAGTCAGTAAGATATACTGTGTGTGTGTGTGTGTGTATATATATACACACCAATCAGCCATAACATGACCACTGACAGGTGAAATGAATAACACTGATTATCTCTTCATCGCGGCACCTGTTAGTGAGTGGGATATATTAGGCAGCAAGTGAACATTTTGTCCTCAAAGTTGATGTGTTAGAAGCAGGAAAAATGGGCAAGCGTAAGGATTTGAGTGGAACGCCATTCCAGACCAGAAGTTACTTTTCAGATTTTGATTAAAGATTAGCACGGCAAACTATTTTTTTCTGTGTATTAACTTGCACGGATTAATTGTTCCCCCTAAGACCTGTAATGTGTGCTAACAAAGTAAATAAGATTGATTTTGATTTCATGAGGAATTCACTGGAACTAAGGGGCCAAGCCCAACCCCTGAAAAACAACCCTGCACCATAGTCTCCCCTAAACCAAACTTTACACTTGGCACAATGCAGTCAGGCAAGTACCATTCTCCTGGCAACCACCAAACCCAGACCCAGACAGAGAAACGTGATTCGTCACTCCAGAGAACACATCTCCACTGCTCTAGAGTCCAGAGGCGCTATGCTTTACACCACTGCATCTGACACTTTGCATTGCACTTGGTGATGTAAGGCTTGGCCGTGGAAACCAATTTTTTTCATAAAGCTCTCTACATACTGTTCTTACACTAATCTGAAGGCCACACAAAGTTTGGAGGTCTGTAGCTATTGACTCTGCAGAAAGTTGGTGACTTTTGCGCACTGTGAGCCTCAAGTATACACTAACCCCGCTCTGTGATTTTACGTAGCCTACCACTTCGTATATAAATATATGTATGGAAAACATTAAGTTGAGCAAAAGTGACAGTACAAAAGATTCCTACTTCACATGAATGCTGTTCTTTTGAACTTTCTGTTTATCAAAGAATCTTGAAAAAAATTATCGTTTTCAGAAAAATATTAAGTGCAATAAATGAAAACATTTTTAACAATAGTGTACATAGATAAATATGTAAATATAATGATACAATATAAAATATACAGTGAATAGTGATGCTTTTAAAAGTGTAACATCAAAAAGTATCCTCAACCGTGACACATTTTTCCCTTCTTTTTTTCTTGTATTGTCTCCAAAGTCCAAAGCCAGAGAAAACAACTTTAATATTACATTTAATTGCCTCATATTACTCATATTTCTCAATGCAATAAAACATTATTTTTGCATTTCCTCATAGAAGCATGAGAGGGACTAATTTCTCATGCACAAGAGTAGTTTGCATGACAATACACTATTAGTTCTCCTTATGTGTTGCAAGCAGTCCATGTCTGTGGGCCCTGCGGTCTTTGATTACAACAGAATGAGGCACATGAAAAAGCACTCAACAGCCCCTGATTGCTCCTGTTAGGCAACAGAGATAAGTAGGGTAACATTCAGCTGAGACTTTAATGCAACATTTGAGTTGCCTCAGCAAATCTACAAAGACCGAGCAGATGAAGTACTCCACTGTATATTCACATTTAATGTGTATATCATCATGTTTTATGTTATATATTTGTTGAAGAGATCATTATAAAATATGAGAGCAGGGTTAACGTTTTGGGTCAGGGTGTGTGAATAAGTACAGTATGCACATTATTTATGCACATTTCTGAAAGATGCTTTATGGTAGAGTTTATAGTCTGTCTCCAACAGATGGAGACAAACACTTCCATAAATCTGTCCTCCTCTGGGGTCCATGTACCATGACCCGCACACTAACAAAATACTTTCTTTTGACGCATACACATGCTCATATCCACATACTCATAACACTCTGTCACAGAATCACAAAGGACAATTTCCCTGTGATTTGATGCGAATGGTCTTTGAGGTCCTTCAGCAATTGTTCAGCACACCTGGCGCTGGGGATGACCAGCTTCAGACTTCATGTATCCACAAGGATCATTGAAAACGCTCAAATCAATTGGTCTGACGCTAGGGCCGATCTCTATCCATGACCCTGTGCACACTGCAATTACCCGAGTCCAGCTGTGGGGTCCTTTGAGACTGCTGTCCAAGTTCTCCACCCTGTCACACTCACAAACCATGCAGGACCACAGAACCAGACCCGAAGGAGAAACAAAGCACTTCAGACATCAGGACAAACTCAGCAGTTAAACACAGCAGGCTTGGGTGTACACACACACACGTCTGGTTCACTATCTTTGTGGGGACTCGCCATAGATGTAATGGTTTTTATACTGTACAGACTGTATATTATATCCCCTTACACTAACCCTACCTCTAAACCTACCCATCACACACATTTTTCTGCATTTTTACATTTTCAAAAAAACTCATTCTGTATGATTTAATAGCTTGTTTCCTCATGGGAACCTCAATTTAGGTCCCCACGGTTACACAAGTCCCCATGAGTCTGTGTGCATTCAGAATAAAGACCCCACTGGGATAGGACACACACACACACACACACACAAACGTTAGGTTTTTCTACGTTTTATGGGGACTTTCCATAGGCATAATGATTTTATAGTGTACAACCTGTATATTCTATCCCCTAATCACAGCCATCACAGAAAACGTTCAACATTTTGGCATTTAAAAAAAACATAATTTAGGATGATTTATAAGCTGTTTTCCTCATGGGGTCTGGGAATACCTGAACCACACACATATGTATACACACATACAGTATATATACCTGATCCACACACACATATGTGTATGTGTGTGTGGTTCAGGTATTCCCAGACCCCATGAGGAAAACAGTATATATGATTTTTACATTTAAATTATTTTACTATACATACATTTAATTTCACAAAACACAAAAACAATAATTGAGATGATAAATAAATGATGACTGAATTAGAATTTTTGGGCGAACTAATTCTTTTAGGTCATGGATGATATGTCCATGTAAATTTGTAAAATTAATAAGAAAGAAAAGGAAATTATTATTTAAAGAAATTATAATTGTGTTTAAAATTTTTATAAATGTTGCCTGACAGATTTTGTAACCATTGGTTGGGCTTGACCGATTTCCGGATAGATAATTTGGCAGAAGTAACTGATCTAAGAACTAATCTTTTAAAAATCTCATTATTAATAGCACATCTTGTGAATGATATCCCCCTTCTGCTTTGTCGTCTTCCTTAATGACTGGCTTAAATGAAAAGCATATGATGTTTCCCCTTTTCAACTTTTTTGTCCCATTTCACTGCATGCTCCCATAATGAAAACTTAAGAAGAAATAAGGGGGGGTAGGAGAGAGGAACATCTGTGGAGCAGCACTAATTATTGGGAAATATGGGAGAGAACATTCTTGGAATGAATGGGCTTCAGATCCTCTTCCAAGCACTTGTGCCCGCAGTGGTGTTGCTCGTTTCATCTTCCTGCACTCTGCTGTTGTGTCGTTCCTGCGGGGCCTTGCCAAGTGCGTCTGATATTTATTAAAGAACTGTCATGTAAAGAACAGCAGAATACGGCTGCGTGGCTCCTAAGGGTCCAAGTCAGATTGCTGGTGAGATACTGGCGGGAGTGTTTGATTTGGATACAAACGGGAAGGGAGTTATAGCTGGTTATTTTTCCACAGTCACTGTTTGATTGTAGGCGTGAAATATGCACATGGCACTTGTTCCTAGTCATGTAGAACAACGAATTAGACACATCTAAAGCACAACTTCATTGAAGATCAACCGTAATGATCTCTAATTAGCCACAGACACAAAAACCACATGAAAAAGGATCTTCAGCTTTGTTATTGATGCACAAATAAAGCCAGTGCTAAGACACAACAGAGAAGCTTGCATTAATGAAGGACAGACTCTGCAGTTGACCCCTATTTTCAAGGTCAAGTTTTAATCCATTCGCTAGATTTGGAAGACATCAAAGTCATCAACGTGGGAGGCAAAACCAAAGTGGCAAAATGTTCAAAAAACATTTTTTTAAACCATAATTGTTCGTAAAATGTTTGGGAAATGAAAGCCGCAATGAGCCCTATAACAGATTACCAAAAAAGCTCTTTGGCTGAACATGATTCAATCATGGACAGTGATTCCACGTGAAACAAATAAAACCCAATAGAATCCCAACTAACCAGAATCAATGGTGTTCATTTTCCTTGAATGATTGGTTTTAGTTTAACTTAAATAAAAGGTTTTCATTTCAATTGAATTATTCAAATAATCCTACAATTAATGCTTCTTGTTTAGTGTGATTTTACATCTGTGATATTCAGTGTTAAATATAAATGATACTGTTTCATACAGAACACTAGTGCTTTATTATTATTATTATTATTAACAGGTTCTTAACCCAAACATAGGCTATGCTCAACACTTCAAAAACTAACATTTACTAACATAACTAAAACTTTTAAATAACAAAATAATAGAACATTAAACATTAACTCCACTCATTCACTAACTGCAAACATAACTCTCTCCATTTTCTCATTTTGCTAAAAACTTTAAAAAACTAAAAAAAGGTTCTGCCAGTAGTAGGCACTCATGCAACGTAAGCAATGTCGCACATCCGAGTGAACGAGACGGAGGGAAGTTAACGAGTGAAGGGCATGATAAAAATTAATTGGAACGCAGCACGGATTAAAACATGTTATTTCAAAATGAAAGCATCAAGTTAAAGAGACAGTTCACCCAAAAATGAAAATTACCCCATGATATACTCACCCTCAAGCTTCCTATATGACATTCGTCTTTCAGATGAATACAATTGGAGTTATATAAAACAAATGTCCAGGCTCTTCAAAGCTGTATAATGGCAGTAAATGGGGGATGAGATTTTGAAGCCCAAAAAAGCACATCCATCCATCATAAAAGTAATCCACACTGCTTTGGGGGGTTAATAAAGGCCTTCTGAAGCAAATCCATGTCTTTTTGTAAAAATATCCATATTTAAACTTATAAACTAAAATTTGACCATATTGATTTACGGCGAAAGAGTAACCCCTGACTTAGCTAAACAAAACACCGGTCATGAATTAGAAGTCTAAAACAGAATTTTTAAAGAGAAATGTCGGAGGAGCTTGAATTTGTTTGAACCGTGAGATCCCCCTTTAAAGCTTACGCTACTCCTACATTGCGTCAGGGGTTACTTTTTTGGTGTAGGCTAAGTACTGCTGGTAGCTAGTTATTTTAGTCTATAAAGTTTTAAATATGAATATTTTTTTATACAAAAACCCATCGATTTGCTTCAGAAGGACTTTATTAACCCCCTGGAGTTGTATGGATTACTTTTGTGATAGATGGATGCACTTTTTTGGACTTCAAAATAAGGTACGCCATTCACTGCCATTATAAAGCTTGGAAGAGCAATGATATTTTTTAATATAACTGATAGTAGATAAGAAGATAGCCATATACACCTAGGATGGCTTGAGGGTGAGTAAATCATGGGGTCATTTTTGCATAAAGATTTTCACAAATTTGAGTGAATGTTTGCGGAATGCATTTAGTTTGATATGAATTTCTCTCAAAATAACACAATATGTGCATAAATAAAAAATGACCTTTTAGAGTGACCTCTGACTTAAAGAAAACCCAAACGAAGATGGTTGTAACAATATATCAGCACAAAGTAGGATTTACGTACACATCTGTTGTCTTTGGCAGTCCATGACAAATCGACAGCATCGACAAAAACAGACTGTGAGGTGTCTGAAACCTGTCCCTTTCCAATGCAGGTTTATTTTCTCAGCACAGTCTCTTCAGTGTGGGTGGCCAGTGGGATTATCTTTCCTGCTACACCATCATCAGCTATCTTCACATGACAGCCAGTGGCATGACCCTGTTTATTAGTCCAGTTTATAATTTGTCTTTATAGGATAAGATACCAAAGAGCTAGATTATTTTCACATGCTTGTTATCTGGATTTATTGATCCCATAAAAAAGCAAACTTGTGGAGCTTTTTGAAACGTGCTCTTGAAATAACTTCCTCCCACCCCTCCCTCTAGAACCCAAATAATTTCCTGCATGCTCAGCAGCTGAGCCTTTTTATACATTCATGGCTAATTAACACACCTTTCCAGAGCATTCTGGGAAATGGTGGTGCTCCATCACTAACATCATAATTGTGCATTTCTTCAATTAAAAATCTGCTTTAGATTTCAATAGTCGCTTTCAGTTTCCAAATGAATTCAGACACACTTCCACTAAAAAAATTATCACCCAATGAAAGAATGATTCATGTACAATGAAAATGGCATTCGGCTTGTACAAACTGTTGCAAAATATCATGTGAATTACTAATCCACATATTTTGAGTTTTCCGTCAAAGATTACAACATACAAAATATGTTACATCTTGTGAAATCAAGTGATCTTTCCATTACAAGTAAGCTATTTCCAATGTACAATGTACTCATTACACAATGAGAAAACTAGAATGGCTCTGATATAGTAAATCCTGAATAGAGGATACAGCTACAGCCTGCTCATCATTTACCAAAAGAAAAAAAAAAAAAAATCCAGAAATAATTTTAATTTAAATGAAAAAATATCTAATATGACTCACGAGGTGAACGTGAGTACAACATGTTCCTGGATCAACATCTTTGTTGACCCTGGAACAACATCCCAATCAATCAGATTTAAGGGACATGTTTACAGTTTATGTCAAGTTTAGGCTTACAACCAGAGTCAGGCGCTTCTACATAGTGTTATATTCACCTATCATTTCCCTCTCGGGGCATTTCATAGTTGTGAAGTAATCTATTTAAACTCTTTGCAAATAATATTTTATTTAAACGGTTAGTTCACCCAAAAATGAAAATAATGTAATTTATTACTCACCCTTATGCCGTTCCACACCCGTAAGACCCCCGTTCATCTTCAGACCACAAATTAAGATATTTTTGTTGAAATCCGAAGGCTCAATGAAATTTACACTCACAAGATCCATTAATGTACTAAAAACATATTTAAATCAGTTCCCGTGAGTACAGTGGTTCAATATCAATATTATAAAGCGACGAGAATATTTCTTGTGCGCCAAAAAAAACCTAAATAACGACTTATATAGTGATAACCGATTTCAAAACACTGCTTCATGAAGCTTCGGAACGTATCGAATCAGTGAGTCGAATCATGATTTGGATCGCGTGTCAAACCGCCAAACTGCTAAAATCACGTGACTCTTGCGCTTCGGAACGCTGATTCGACTCGCAGATTCAATACGCTCCAAAGCTTCATGAAGCAGTGTTTTGAAATCGGTTATTACTATATAAGTCGTTATTTAGGTTTTTTTTTGGCGCACAAAAAATATTCTTGTCGCTTTATAATATTAATATTGAACCACTGTACTCACATGGACTGATTTAAATATGTTTTTAGCACATTAATGGATCTTGAGTGTGTACATTTCATTGAACCTTCGGATTTCAACAAAAATATCTTCATTTGTGGTCCGAAGATGAACGGCGGTCTTACGGGTGTGGAACGGCATAAGGGTGGGTAATAAATTACATTATTTTCATTTTTGGGTGAACAACCCTTTAAGAATATGCACACATTTACTCTTGTTTGTATGCCTAATATGTCAAAAATGTAAAAAAGAAAAGTGTCTTATATTCAGATGAATGAAATCATCATTAAATGATAGCATATTTTCTATTCAAAATGGCGAAATTGCATTAAAAAAGTTGAGTAGTGACTGTGGGTCCATCGTAAAACAGTTGTCAAATATTAAATGTAAAACAGTTGTCAAATATTAAATGTTATTAAATGTTTGGCTACTTAGATCTGGTCACGCACGCACTCTTTCGCTGTAAAACAAAAAACGTTGCGTTGGAATTCACCCTGCCTTCTTTGATCTGATTGGCCATCATTTTGACATTGACTGGTGCTGTTAAAATTTTTTGCCTGGTCTGTCTGAGTGGTCTATCAGGCAGACCAGCCTAAAAATTTTACTTTTTAACTGTCTGTCATCCTAAAAACAAAAGAGTGGTGCGTAATGAAGGGCATAAATATCATATATTGTGGGGGATAATTTGGCCATTTCCAATTAATGGGTGGGACATGTCCCCTCAATGCCTATGGTGGTTACAGCCCTAGTTACAGGGATAGGGTTAAGACAAAATTTTCGGACAGGAATGTTGTTCCAGGATCAGCAAAATAACGGTGACCACGTAGTATGTAAATGACAATGCCAAAACACTTGAGAATTTCAAGATATTGAAATGACGTTCTGACATTGTTCTGTATAATCTCACTTCCTTGGACCTGATTTGATTAAATAAATAAATATTTTTTGTAAAACTAGCAATCTGGATTGTAACAAAGTGAACCAGAGAACAATGACGCACACAAGTTCTCAACTGTCCATATATTTCTCCCACAAATCCATTGGTTCATAACCTCGTCAGAATGAGTTTAATGGTTGGCTATTGTTTTTTTTCCCCACCATGCTAGCTGCAACTACACTACTAGCCTGTGTGCATATCTTATAAGAAGCATCAGTGGATAAATATTGGCTAGGTGATCATTGTTTACAAGTGTGGCAGCTCTGTTGGTACTGTACTATAGTAGTGGTTAAAGAGTGGTTAACACATGGACCCAGCGGTCAGCAAGGTTTGTCGAGACTCACAGTAAAACCACAGCTGAGGTTTCCGCTGCTACTAAACTCAAACAAACTCTTAAAAAACATGATTTAGTCTTGGAAGTGCTTTTAGTATGATTCGGCTAGTCATTACATCAAATGTGCTTCTATTTCTGTGAGATTTTCAGACTATAATTTTCAGTATGAAAAAAATCGCAAATGCAAGTGACTTGGCAGATTGAGATGTGAGGTATTACATTGATATTTTAGGTTCATAAGCTGCAGGGGAGCTGTACTTGTACATGTACAATATGATCCATAAATGTTTTCTTCAGTAACATTGCGCAGATGCTTCATTTATAATAATATTTGTCAGGACTGTATTTCTAAATGAGACATCAGTTCCCAGGACAGCTAAAAAAATGGTGTAATCTACGCATTTGAATGTAAACATCACTGATGTTTTGTGCAAAACTACTACATTTACCACTTACATCCACACACACTAATATGTATCCTCGGCAGGCTTTGTGAAATGTTATTATGACTACATCCATCATAGTATCCCCTAAGCTTTTTGCTGACTCTAGTTTTGTGAGAAAAAAATTGCGCTGATTATTATAGACAAAAGAACATTTTCACAATTTTGTCCCATGTGAGATATTGTAAATAAATGTGACACTTGAGCCACCATTAAAAATGTATATGTAAGATTCAAAATATGAAGCAAACATCATCATCATAATAATTATTATACAAGATTTAACCTTGAATCTGGTGGCAAAAACGTATTAGCAGGGGCCGAGAGCACTTTTTGTTTTTGCAAGAGTGATTTTTCTGCTCAACTTTGACCCTGTCCCATTATCTAAAAACTTTGAATGCTCAGCTGCAAGTTTGCATTTCATATGCATCGAGAGTCTAGCCCTGTCAGTCCAGATGAGTTAAATGCTTTGTTTATGTGGCTTTGACATAGTGTTACCCTTTTTCCTTCTTTATACAAATATCTTTTGCTGGCAGCTCTTGTAAATCTGGAACACATCTAAGTGTTATTTATGCTCAAGCTGCTATCTTGATAAAGCAGGCCTGGAGACTGTGTTTTCTGCGCGCAAACCCAAAGAGATATAAAAACAGCCAGTGATTGACAGGGAAAGAACATAGGCTACAATCAGACTGGGCCTGTGGTGGACACTGTGATCTTTCTTTTTCTTTATGATGACAGGACAAAAAGAAGAGTCACAATAGATCTCAGAAGAATTCCATCTATGCTGCCAAAGTGGTTTCTAAGCTTAAACGATTGGCTGGACACAATGTATCATGCGTACGGTCTCATGCATACTGACAATTGTAAGCTTAAGTATTTTCATGCAGAATACAAAGGAGAAGCAGAACATTTACAGTATAAAAGAAAAATTATATCCTTTAAAGGTGTTTGTTTGTTTGGGCTCCCTCAAGAGGGCAGTGTTTGTACAAAGCGTTACATTTATCGCTGGTGTGAGACAGTTATGTGATATAAAGCATCGGTATGTTGTAGGCTATGTCCCATTGCTTATTCATGTAGTCTTTAATTTAAGACTGATAATGTGTCCCTAATATATTCACACACAAATAGAGTCAAAGGAAGTGGGGGATGGGTTAGTAAAAGTTATTGGCTACACTTTATTTTAAGGTGTCATTGTATATTTAAGTACTGAGTAGCTATAGGGTTAGGGTTTGATTCGGGTTTTACTGGTATTACTATGGAAAGTACATGTAGGCTAACATATGTAACAAGGACACTGTAAAATAAAGTGTAACCAAGTTATTATTTTAAATGCTACATACGTTTTTTCAAAAGTTCCAATTATGATTAAACTCATTACAACTTGTCATACCACGAACAATTTACCGGTCGCCAAATAGCTACGACAGAAACAAACATAGGCTAAGTCACATTTTCAGTAGGCTAGCTAGCCTACGTGGATGTCAGTAGCCTCACTTTATTATCACAAATATATCGCAAAAAAACTTAGTATTCTGTAAATGTCACAACATTTATATTACAATTCGTGTTGCGCGTGTGAAATAATAAAATAAAATAATAAATAAAAACTAAATAAATAATAAAAATAAACTAAAATAATATCAAAAGATTGTGTCGGCTTAGCAGAACATTCCTTTTTAGCAGAACAAACAATACAAATAATGAAAAATAAATAAATAAATATAATAAAGTAGGCTATTTTTAAAGAGATTTTATGACTGTATTTTGTGTGATCTTTCCAAGTGAAGACAACAGCACACGACACATGATTGAGCAGTAAAGCACGCTGTCTCATTTCTGGTATAAGAAAAAAAAAGAGAGGACTTTCCTCTCTCCTTGTTGACCTTACACTTCTGAGCGTGCCCCTTCCTTCCTATCAGTTTCTGAATGAGCTGCTTTGCCTAAATCCCTCCCACTTCGTGTAAGCGCTAAATTATCTTTCTTTTTTCTTTTTGGCGAAACCTGTGGTACTTTAAAAAGGAAAGCCTCTCACGAAGAGAAGAAAACCGGTCTGAGTTTGCCCGCTGAACGTCTCGTTCTCTATTTTAGTATGCAGGTGTCTTTAGCGCTCGTGCACTGCGGCGCGCGGCTGTTGCTGCTGGTGCTGCTACAGGGATGTTTCACAGCTGCGCATGGATGGAGGGCTTTAAAAAATGATGCTACAGAAATTATACCAGAATACACGGAGGACACGAATAAACCCGAGGAACAGATACAACTTTCTGACAATAACACAATGAACCGGGCTAAGAACGGAGGAAGGAGGTCATCAGCCAACTCACGCACTTATGGTAAGTAACAAGAAAATTATAATTAATATCTTTAATAAACAGTAGCATATTGAGCTCTATCAAAATAGATCAACACCAACATAAACATACACTGTATGAATTTATTCAAAATTCTTAACATAGATTTTTTTTGTGTGTGTGTGTGGGGGGGCTTTTTCTACTCTAAAAATTGGGCAACGCACTATGAATTTGTAATAAATTCATAATCAAATAGAATATGATTTAAAAAAATGTTTTCTTTAAAGTTAATAAAGCCCTTGGTAACCTAATGCTGTTATAAAATTATTTTGACGTTCATGAATTTTATTTCAGCTATTTGATCAAGCAAGCACTAAAAGTGATTAGATATTTTATGTACAGATTGTAAAATATATCAGAACACTTTATTAGGAATATTCTACTGTTAGCGAGTGTGCAAGTTAAAAGAAATGAATACATTAGTTGAAAATATAATAATTAGATAATTTCCACTATATAGATCTTGAGACCTACAATGTTTTGTTATCTAAAACGGATTAGACATCAGCAACTGAAAAGTCCATGGGGTGACTAAAGAAAACAAGCCTATCTATAATGATATTTGCTCCAATAATTTGTTAAACTAATGACTTTATAGTGTAAGCTATATAGGCTACACATAGATTTATTTACTTCCACAAAACTGGATATCATGGCTCTAAATAGAAGCCGCTTTTAAATAAAAGCTTGTATTCAGAAAGAATGCATTCCGCTCCATCGTTTCACAGTCCAAGTGATACACTAACTTCGATAACCCTTTTTTGTTGCTATATCCCCAATTTTACATAATTAGACAAGGTCTGCCTTTCCATAGCCATCTAATTGCAACAGTATGGTTTCAGGGTAGTTGAAAATGTGAGAAGTTATTCTAAGGGGTCATTTCTTCGGGGCATTTCCACGAGAATGGCTCCCACCTGTGAAAAGTAAAACTACAGTGAATTCAAACCAACAGTAGTTCTAACAATGTACAATGTGTGGTTGTGCATGTGAATGTCAGAATTAACAGAAAAAAAAGAGAGAAAAGTTGGGTTCTTTTAAAGAGGACTCAATTGTGAAAACACCCAGAGCCTGTTTCCAGAACACAAATCACGACTTTGGACTAAAGTAAAGTCTTGGGAAGTGTGTTTGAGTAATTGGAATGTCCAAATTTATTGCTAAATAAATACACAGATTATTTCCAAAAATAACAATAAGAAATCCTCCACGAACAGAGTAATGAAATTATCACAATAAATTGTAAATTGCATAAGGAAATCGTTATCAATCCAAGCATGTATGTTATACTCGTTCGTCAGGGGGTGGGATGGGGTGGAGAAAGAAATCACACTCTCATGTGCTGCTCTTGAAGAGGTGACGTGTGTGTTTTCTCTGGTGGTCAGTGTGGGGTCATGTTGAGATATGTTCATCTTCCTCTGGCTCTCCTCCAGCTTCACATAAAACATCAGATCAGATTTTCTGAGAATCAGGGGAGGCAGAACCTGAACTCATCACACACATAAATCCTTTGTTCTTCTCCATGAGGGGAGCGTAAGAAGAAAATAGAGCTTTCCACTCTCAGTTTCATCTTTTTAACTGACACATAAAATGCGAAGAAGTAATGTTGATGTTGTATGAGGAGTTTTAGCGAGATTACATTCAATTCAAAGATTACTGCAAACCTTTTAGCTCTTACCCAGACAGTCAGAAGTCTCTCGATCCGGTTCACGAGCATTCTGGTACATGTATGCTGTTTAGTGTCTGTGGGTTTCTAATTGATTGGGTTTCTCATCAATTCCAGCCTCAACCAAGAGCACATTTACAATTTAGTGGCCGAATCCAAACATACTGAGTCGATATAAAAAGATTTGATCACGTATTTCCTCTCGGGTTTGGACACACAGCAAATTTTTCTGGGAAACTCGACAAAACACAACAAAGTCAACTTTAGGAAATGTATTTAATGACTGTGTATATAACAAAACATGAAAAATAAAATCTGTTTTGTTTATCATAGCTGCGAACAATCCAAACCCCAGTATGTCATACAGGCTATAATAAATACCAGTGTCGGTAGCTGTGCTTTATTTAAGATGCATCCCTAAACCATTTTGTAAACATTTAACTAATCCGTTCTGGTTCTGTTCTCTTTCCCAGGAGCCTCTGAACTAAGCTGCCGGGAGCTGCGTTCTACCCGCTACATTACGGATGGATCCTGCCGCAGTGTCAAACCTGTGAAGGAACTGGTGTGTTCCGGTCAGTGCCTTCCAGCTCATCTCATGCCAAACTCAATTCTAAGGGGGAAATGGTGGAGGAGCAGCACCTCCGATTACCGCTGCATCCCAGCTCACTCCCGCACTCAGCGGATACAACTCCAGTGTCCGAACGGACCAAACCGGACATACAAAATCCGAGTAGTCACGTCTTGCAAGTGCAAACGCTACACCCGCCATCACAACAAATCGGATGTCAAGGAGTTGTCCTCTAAGAAGCCACGGCGCAATAAGAAACACCGTAGCAAAGTGCCCTCAGTCAACAGCAATTCCTACTGAGGGGAAACGTTGAACTGATACAGAAACTCCCTCTTGCACACATACAAATACACCTATACATACATATGCACACATATTTCAGAAACTGCAACCCAAGGGAAGGAATACATGCATTAGCAAGAAGTTTCCAATGTATTTTAGATGTCTCACTGTTTGTATGTGCTCTTGAGCCTGATTTGTCCCAGTTTGATCACAGAATGCCAGTGGACTAATGGATGCTTGAGTGAAAAGACGCCATTATGTGAGATTAGTTCAGGGAATGTGATAGTTAGTGATATTTTTGAGGGAGGAGGAATTACTCCACATATTCCTACCCAAGCAGTTCATTTCAAGTTTGAAGTTCATCGAAAGGGTAAGCTAACGTACAGGCAAACACACTGAGCACTCAACCAATCCACCAGGCACTCATGTGAATGTTTGTGTGCCAGATTTGTCCTCCTCTTTTGGGACTTGGAGCAGCGTATGATTTGACCGTCCAGCCGTGTCGAGGCCCAAAAGACACACCGCTGCTGACAGATCGCTGAGGCCCAGAATTCTTAACCTTGGTCAATTTTACCAGCCCATGAGTCCTCTTGACGGGCTGGGGAACCGAGCCAGGCACCATGTGAGTTTCTGCAACTTCACATTTCCACAAGAAACTGATCGGAACTGGCAGTTAGAGCTGCGCTACGGAGAGTTCGAAAAGTTGTGTCAGCCCTCCACAGTCCAAGTCCCTGGAGGTCAAGAACCGCAAACGATATTTCTGTGACTTGTCCTAATTACCAAATAGTTCCATTACTGTGCTTAGGATTTGAGTCATAAAAAGCCATTTCCTCTAGACATGGTCAGTTCCTGTTTGTTAGAACAGCCGAAAAAAAGAGGCCCACATGTGTGCAAGAATCTGCAGAAATTCCTCACGGGCAAAAAACCTTTCTGCACCCTCCTTCAATGGAAACCATTTGGAGATATTCAGCTATCTGCAATCGCTAACAGGTTACCTACATTCATTACTGAAGTCTTCAACAAAGATGTCATCCTTCCTGTCTCCTCATCTGAATGGAAAAAGAAGAGACAAACAAGTGAAACTAAACCAAACTGAAATTGTGGGCTGGATGTTGATTTTACACAGGATAAAGAGATTAAGAGAATGCCAATTGTTCAACATTTTCAGCTCATGACTTCCCCAGCGCTTCTTTATTTTTTTTTGTTCAGTGCTGATAATATTTGCTTATTTTTCAATTGTGTATTTAAAATAGCAACTGGAAGGGATTTTTATAATGTAAGCAGACTTGCCATGAATAGCAACTTGTATATACTGTACCTGTGTGGTCTCATTGAGCTGTATCCTCTTCCATGAATGGATCCACTCTCTCTCCGACCAAAAGACTGTTTCAAAGAATGAACTGCATATTTATTTTTTCAATTTCATCATTTAAATTATTTATGCAATTTTTTTGTAGAAAATAATAGCCATTATTGTACTATATGTAATTATAGTGAATTTCATAACGAAAAAGAGTACATGAATAAAGTTAAGCAACGTATATATGTGAAAAGAAGTGTGTTTGTTATCATTCTTGTCAGACTGCTTTGACAGATCCTTTCTCCTTTTGGGCCGTGCCCGCACGCTAAATCCGACCCTCAATAAGCCCTCTCTAAACAATATTCCGAAATTAGGAAGCAGAGGCTTTGTAGCACTTTGGAATGTCTAAGACACCTTTACAAAAGGCGAGAAAAGGAAAGAATCTCCTTGTCAGACGGGAACGGTACAGTCACAACAGAAACAGGTCTTTTTGTCCGGTATGGGGAACTCAACCCACAGGCTTCCATTCATATATTTGTTTGTTTAAGCTTGCACAGTCTGAGCCATAGATTGACAAGAAAATGTGTATTGGCCGACTTGTTTAAATCCTTCTAATCTTGTCTGCTCTCTCATGATGAAACTCCCTATAATACTCTAACTGGGTCCAGGCTGCTGCTCAGTACACGAACCTATAGAGTCACAATGCTGAAAACCAAACAAATGTACATTTTTATAAATGTTTACAAAGTTTATATACTCTTACAGTATGACTAAAAGATGTATGTGAGCAAACTCAGAAGGAAACATTCTAAACGAAATGATTTTAATTTCTTGTTCGACTATACAACATCTATTGGGAACATATTTTACCGCAGTTCTAATATAATCGTCCCAAATTCATGGCCATTTGACATGCCATGCTTTTGCTTAAAAGTAGCTAGCAGCATTTACAAGTAATTCAAGAACAAGTGCTTGAACGTGTCACATGAGTAGTTCCTAAATAAATTGATGCTGACAAAGCATCTGACCTGTTTGCAGTCGTTACTCAGCAGGGACCTGGCACAGACCTCTACAGCCACAGGGAAAGCAGGAGTGTGTGAGAGAGGTCAGCTGGGACTCACTCCTCAGTGTGTGTTTAACACTTTTGTGCCTGTTCCACAGTATCTCAGACGCCACGGCACTGCTCAGACACTCCTCCAGAATCTGTGTCAGCCAGAGCAGACGATATCTCGTATACACTTCTGAATGCTAATAAAAGTTGTTTAAAATTGATTCTTAACCCTTCTTTTGTCCTTGGGTCAATTTTGGACTGTTTTTGCTGAAGAATATGTTATAAATACAGTAGTTTTTGATATTGGAACATTGGCTATGGGACAATTAAAAAAAAAGCTAATTATTAGAACTGTTTATGACATTAGTCTTACATAACTAAAAAACAATTTCAAGTGTGCAAGGTTTTTCCATTCATTATATATTATAGTTAAATATACTGTTTTTGTAAATGAAATGTTACGGAGCTTCTGCGTACTATCCCATGAAATCCAAGAAGTTTGAGTTTGCATAGTACCTATACTTAAAGTATTGGCTACATCAGTCATTAATGAAAGCACTGATCTTCCAAATGTAGGCCAAAAAAAATCCCTCATCTCATCAATGGATTTACATTTTATGTTAGAAATGTTTTTTGCCAAAAGCCAAAATACGTCATCTTTCTGTGATGATTGCTCTGTTAGCTGGGATTATGTTGTAAGTTTTGGCTTAATCAAAAAAGTAAAGGTCAGATTCTCACAAATAATTGTTTGAATCTTAAGTTTCCTTTTAGACGCCCAACTATTGTCATCAATGTCCAAGTTTTATATACTGTAGTGGCCAAAAGTGACATCCGGCCTAGGAAAATCAACATCTTCACCCTTTTTTTAAATTAAAAAAAAAAAAAAAAAAAAGCACACTTGTTTTATTTGTGAAAATGCAATGAATCATGCCAAATTGTGTGGACATCATTTTTGGCCAGGCTGTGTCACAAAGAAATGATGAACACATGCAAGAGAGAACCAATGGAATATAAGCAACTGATTATGTTGTAGTCCCTGTATGTTTTTTTCTGTGAGCTTTTTTTTGCATATAAAAAAATTTAACTGTCAGATAAATACAATACAATCGGAGTTATATAAAAAAATGTCCTGGCTAATCCAACCATTATAATGGCGTGAATTAATAAAGGCCTTCTGAAGTGAATTGATGGTTCCCTTTCGTTCAGTCACTACGACGTAACGTTAGTGACTAACGAATGGGGGTTTCGCTTAGAAGCTAATCATCTTCGAGAATTCAAAAACGTCCAATGGCAGTGCCAATGCATGGGCATGCGGAATTTGCATACGTAACTCCGCCCCACCGCGTGGGTATATAAGAAAGTACGTGGGCAATATCGCATTATGTTCCTGCATCGGAGCCAAGAGCATCTCTTCACTCCTGCAAGCCTGAATTCTGAAGTCCTCTCTTCAGTCTTCGAGACGAGCTGTTCTCCAGGGTGTTGGTGTGACGGCGCGTTCCAGCGATCTCACATTGCCTGCCTACTGATCTGTGCAGTGATCTGCAACAGCTGTGTGTGTTTTCCCTGGGCGCTTCAGCACTCTGCAGAGCTTTCCTCTCACAAAAAGAGCTTGTGCGTGGCACGTCTTTTTCAAGACGTTCGCCCGTGCACTTCCGGGTGCGATCGATCTCCGTTGCTGTCTATGGGCACATTCACTGCTCGACATGTTTGGGCTCCAGCTCATTCGGGCAGTGATTGTGGATGTGTCATGTTCCCACTGCGAGAACGTGACCATCACAATGTCGCGGTCGAGACTCAGTGATCTCCGTGAGGAGAGAGAGTCCCCTCTGCCATTCCCCAATCTACCGTCTCCGAGGGAGGTGGTACTTTGGCTGGTGGCCAGGGTGACCTGAGGGCGGTGCTGTGGTATTAAGAACCCCGACGATACGTTCCTCGGGCCACGCCCCCCTCTTGCACATCGCTTCCCGCGAGTGCTGGACTGAAACAGCGGCCTGTCTCTGATGCCTCGTTCGTTTCGTTCACACTCCAGATAGCAGTGAGATGTCGATCACCGCATCCCAAGGTGGGCTAGAGTCCTTTGGGGATGACGATTAGGTTGTGCTCCGCCTTCGGGTGTGCCAGCGCTGCCTGATCTGACCTACAGTTGACAGCCATGTTATCTCGCGCAGCTGCAAGCCTCGTGCTGGTGTGGAACTCCGCCCTGTCGCGAGTGCTCGTGGCTGCACGATTGGTTTTTGGGGGCGGCACCCGACAGCTGTTGGCCCCCCCCCGCAATGCCTTTCGCTCCAGAGGTGCATGAGGAGATCACGCAGTCCTGGAAGTCCCCGTGCTTCCCGTGACCGTTCGGTGGCCTCCTCCGCCTTCTCTGCCCTCGATGGGGCCGCGGCCTAGGGTACACTGGGGTCCCCCCCACTGTTGAACACTCTGTTGCGCACTACGGTGTCCACGGAGGGCTTTGACATGGCGTGGCTATCCTAGCACCCTCCCAAAGCCTGTAGGCTCGTCTATTTCGGTGGCGTGGTCCTGCAGAGCTACGGGGCGGGCCGCCGCCCCTTTGCACATGCACAAGGGTGGAGCCGACCCAGGGCTCTTCTATGAGCTGCGTGCCGCCACTGATCCCACCCTCCGGGCGGTGAAGGTGGCCACACGCTCCCTGGGTCGGGCGATGTCCACAGCTGTGGTCTGGGAGAAACACCTGGCCTTACCTGGTGATGTGGGGGAGGTTGAGTGAGCCCGCCTCCTCAACTCGCCCATATCCCAGGCTGGCCTCTTCGGCGGCGTGGCTGAGAACTGTGCCCAATGGTTCTCGGCCGCCCAAGAGCAGACTGAGGCTGTAACACGTACTGCCCCGGCGGCTAGCTGCTGCACCCAGCCACCGGCTCAGTCGCTTCGGTCCTCCCTCCTCTCGCCCGGCCCCAACAGCAGCCTTCATCTGGGCCGCGCCGTGGAGGTGGTTGCAGGATGATGCCCACTCCACTTCTCAGCCTGGTTAAACGCCAGGCTGGAGGTGGACAACTCAGAGATGGGTCCCGGTTCTTTCCAGGGGATGGTAGCAGGGCCTCTCCTTCCCCCGGTGGAGGTCCGGGGGAAAATCCTTCTGCTGCTGGCCCCCGGGCTGGCGGCACTTGGAAAGAACTGGTGTCCCCATCTCTGAGGTCCCAGAGACTGGTGATGGCAGTGTGTGCCGCCCCCCGGGCCGCGCCGCTCTCGTCCCTCTCTGTCGCCAGCCTCCTCTCAGAGCAGACCCCAGTGGAACGTGCATCCTTCCCTGGTCTCCTCTGTCAGGACGCAGCTGCTGACTGTGCCCCCACACACTACTCCCACGTCTGGGCCAGTCACGCTGCCTCTCTGCCCCACCCGGGGTATGTCTGTGGTTCGAGTGACCCCACTGGTCAGTTCCTGGGAGCCTGGCTATAGCTTCAGGGACTGTCCGCTGGGTCGCGAAGACCATCAGGCTCGGCTACGCGATCCAGTTCGCACAGGCTCCTCCGCGCTTCCAGGGAGTGCGCGCTCTATGGTGGGGCCCAATAAAAGGCCCCAGTCATGCGTGCGGAGGTTGCCACCCTGCTGGCGAAGGGTATGATCGAGCCTGTCCCTTCAGCCGAAGTGAAGTCCGGCTTCCTCAGCCCTTACTTCATTGTACCCTAGGAAACCGGTGGGTTATGGTCAGTCCTGGACCTGCCCGTCCTGAACCGATCCCTTCACAGGCTTCCGTTCAGGTAGATTGTTTGCAGTGATCTACCTGAAGGACACTTACTTCCATGTCTCCTTCCTCGACGTGGACCGTTCCTACAGTTTGCTTTGAGGGGCGGACATTCAGTACGCGGTCCTCTCATTCGGGCCAGCTCTATCCCCTCTTGACTACACGTAGTCCTTCGAGGCAGCCCTTGCACCACTCAGGCAGCACGGGGTTCGTATCCTGAACTACCTCGACGACTTGCTCATACTGAGTCACTCTCGAGAGCAGGTGTGCGAACACAGAGTCCAAGTGCTCTGGCACTTAGCCCGTCTGGGTCTTCGGGTCAACTTGGAGAAGAGCGACTCTGCCCCGTGCAGAGGATCTCTTTTCTCAGTATGGTTTCTGTCTCGGTCGCCATGTGCTTGCTGCTTACCAGCGAGCGCGTGCAGTCACTGCTGACTTGCCTTCGTTAATTCGAGAGCAAGAGTGCGGTCCCACAGAAGTTATTTCAGAGGCTCCTGGGGCATATGGCATCTGCAGCCGCGGTAACGCCGCTCGGATTGCTTCATATGAGACCGCTTCAGCTTTGGCTTCGCGATCGAGTCCTGAGATTGGCATGGCATTCGGGCACGCTCCGGGTCCCAGTGACTCGGGCCTGCCTGCAGACCCTCACCCCATGGCCGAACCTCATTTCTACGGGCCGGTGGCCCTTAGGATGAGTTTCCAGGCATATTGTTGTCAACAGATGCCTCCTCCACGGGCTGGGGTGCCATGTGCAATGGGCGTGCGGCCGCGGGCTCCTGGACGGGACCCCTGCGCCTCCTGCATTTCAATTGCCTCGAGTTGCTGGCAGTACGGTTCGCCCTGCACCGCTTCCTAGCGTTGCTGAAGGGTCAACATGTACTAGTCCGGTCAGACTACACGGTCAGTAGCGTACATCAACCACCAGGCTGTTCTATACTCCCGCCGTATGTCTCAACTCGCCCATCATCTCGTCCTATGGAGTCAGAAGCATCTGAGGTCCCTTCGTGCTGTCCATGTCCCGGGAGAACTGAACCGTGCAGCCCACGAGCTCATGGTCTCAGCCACTTCCTGGAGATTGGAGACTCCATCCATGGGACACGGCAGGTTTGAGTACCCTACCACCTCTGGTGGTGGCTACCAGCACTTCCGCTAGGGCAGAGTACTTCGCCTATGCATTGAAGTGGAACCTCTTCTTCACCTGCACGACCTGGTCATCAGGTTCCTGAGGGGAACGAGGAGACTGAATCCTCCTCGCTCACCCCTCGTACCCTCTTGGGGACCTCTCAGTAGTCTTAGTTGCTCTGCAGAGGTCTCCCCTTGAGCCTTTGTGGTCAGTCGATCTTAAGTTCTTGTCTATGAAGACAGCTTTCCTGACCACATTGTCCTCCATCAAGAGGGTAGGGGACCTGCAGGCATTTTCGGTTGACGCAGCGTGCCTGGAGTTCGGACCGGCTAACTCTCACGTTATCCTGAGCCCCCGGCCCGGATATGTGCCCAAGGTTCCCACCACTCGGTTCAGAGACCAGGTGGTGAAATGTGGTGAACCTGCAAGCGCTGCCCATGGAGGGGGCAGACCCAGCCGTGGCATTGCTCTGTCCAGTACACGCTCTCCGCACTTACGTAGACAGGATGCAGTGTTTCAGGACCTCAGACCAGCTCTTTGTCTGTTATGGTGGAGAGCGGAAGGGAAGAGCTCTCTCAAAGCAAAGGCTGTCTCACTGGATAGTGGACACCATTGTTTTGGCTTACCAGCAGCAAGGTCGACCATGTCCCCTTGGGGTTAGGGCCCACTCCACTCGGAGTGTGGCCTCCTCTTGGGCCTCCTCTTGGGCGCCTCGCTAACAGACATCTGCAGAGCTGCAGGCTGGGCGACACCTAACACATTCGCCAGATTCTACAATCTCCGAGTGGAGCCTGTGTCCAACTATGTACTCGCCTCTACTAGTGGCCGGTAATGGGCTAGGCTCAGGTGTCTTCACTTGCTCTCCATTCCACTCCACGGACTGTATACGTGCAATTATTCTCCTCAGGTGAGCTTCCTGAAAGCCCTGAGTTCCTCCAGCACTGTCGACACCGACACCAGTAAGTCTGCCCTCTCGAGCCCAGACCCTCGTGTCCGGCGGGAGCATATGCCCTGTGTGCATGGTTCCCCTCCGGCGACACCCACACGTGGGTCTCCACCGTAAGCCTCCTCAGTGAGCAGCCACCCCTGGGGTTAAAAATTCACCTTCAGCTGTTACCCCAGAGTTCTCCATATGCAGCCCTTAGTGGGTCATATGTGTACTCTCTAAGTCCTCCCTACGGGTAGGCATCCTGGCATATCTCCACCTGGAGTATGCTTCCCAGTGCACCTTAGTATTCCTGTGATAAGTGGGAGTCCTTCGTCCATACTAGTCTTACAACAGGGTACTCACACTTACGCAGGGCACTGGAAGACAGCCGAGTGGCGTGATTTTATTGGGACCCCCATTCGTTAGTCACTAAAGTTAAACTAAAGAACGAAAGGGAACGTCTCGGTTACGTATGTAACCCTCGTTCCCTGAGGAGGGAACAGAGACGTAACGTCCCTTTGCCACATCCGCTGTACCGCTGGAACGGCCGAGAGTTCAGTCTTGCTCCTCAGCTGGTAAACATAATGCGATATTGCTCACGTACTTCCTTATATACCCACGCGGTGGGGCGGAGTTACGTATGCAAATTCCGCATGGCATTGGCACTGCCATTGGGCGTTTTTGAATTCTCGAAGATGATTGGCTTCTAGCGAAACCCCCATTCGTTAGTCACTAACGTTACGTCTCCGTTCCCTCCTCAGGGAACGAGGGTTACATACGTAACCGAGACGGTTTGTGTAAGAAAAATATCCATATTTATAACTTTATAATTAAAATATCTAGCTTCTAGTGAACCGCCTACCGCATTCAACTTACGAAGACGACTTACAAAATGCTTACGCTACGTCCAACGTCATCCAGTTATACTTTTTCCGTAAATTGAATATGGAAGGCGGTCCGTCGGAAGCTAGATATTTTACTTTATAACGTGTTAATGTGGATATTTTTATTACACAAACCCATCGATTCGCTTAAGGCCTTTATTAATCCCCTGGAGTCATGTGGATTACTTTTATAATGGATGGATGCTTCAAATTTTGGGCTGCCATTCACTGCCATTATAAAGCTGGGAAGAGGCAGACATTTTTTTTATGAACTATCCCTTTAATGGAAGTAATTTTTTAAAGCAAAACATGCACTTTGGGACTACAAAAGAAGACTTTAAATTAGTTTTCAATTGGGGTTGAATTTGATCCAAGGATCAGGCGGGTGCAGTAGGAGGGTTAGGAAAATGTGGAGGCTATAGAAAACTCTAAAATTGTCATTTAAACCTCTTATCCACTTGACTTTAATGTATTAAAGACATTCATTGCTGAATAAGTCATTGCTTAACCTAAGATGACGTCTTTACCTTCTAGTGTCTCAAAGCACAGAGGTTGACCTCTTCTGTGGTACATGGCGGACTCACAACACATGATGGTGATTAAGTAAATCTCACTGAACCGCTCCAGAATGTCACATCCTCCTGGTCAGACTGCATGAATGCAAAATTAAAGAAACTGCTTTTGTAAATGAAATGTTACGGAGGTGCTATGTACTATCCCATGAAATTCAAGAAGTGCTTGAATTTGCATAGTACCTAAAAAAAAAAAAATGCTACATCAGTCATTAACGAAGGCACTGATCTTCTTCCATATGTAGGCCAAACCCCCCTCCCCCCATCTGATCAGCTGATTTACATTTTATGTTAGACATGTTTTTTTGCTAAAAGCCAAAATACATAATCTTTTTGTGGCGATTGCTCTGTTAGCTAGGATTATGTTGTACGTTTTGGCTCAATCAAAAAAAATACATTAAAAGCCAAGTTCTCACAAATAATTGTTTGAATCTTAAGTTTCTTGAGACTTGCATAATAGCCCAACTCTCATCATCGATGTCCAAGTTTTCCTAGGGTGGGTATATTTACTGAGCAAAATATTATATAAAAGAAGCAGGAGTTTGTCAGGAGCCAAAATCCAAGAAACAAGTGTGTCCCAAAAGTTTGAGGCCACACTGAAAACTGAAAACCTGGGATTCAAAATCTAATTTAGATATGAAAATAAACAAAAGTGAGTTGTTTTACATTTTTCAAAATGCTCAAAAAGAAATGTTATGACGTATAATGAATATGAAATATTTAAGATTACTGGATATAAAAATGAAATGTTTAAGATTATATACTGTATACACTACCGTTCAAAAGTTTGGGGTATGTAATTTTTTTTTTTGTTTAAGTTTTTGAAAGAAGTCTCTTATGATCACTAAGGCTGAATTTATTTAAAGGGGTGATGAATTGAGAAATCAACTTTCCCTTGAGCCTTTGATATATAAAAGTTCATCGTGATATAAGAATGTCCAGTAAGTTTCGGAGATGAAAACTTCCTTGTTAGTCAAAGAAAAGCTTTTATTGACACCAGTGTTGGGGTAACAGCTTAGGACCCAGGACCAGTAGTGAGAAATGAAGACCAAGAGTCAGGAGTTAGATTAATTAAAGAAAAATTTACTGAAGAATAGTTTGCTGTTTCATCAGCAGAAGCCAGCTTCAAGTCTCACAAGGAGTTCGTAGGCCGCACTCCCTCTAACAGTCTCCCCGCCTCCGCCTAACGTACATACAATTTCTGGACAGTTATACTGTTTTCAAGGTCTAACCACGTCATTATTGTCATGTGGAATGATTCTGATTGTCTCTAACAACATGCAATGTAAGCAACTTTCCACACGTAGACAGATAGTAGAGCATATCACTAAAAATGGGTAGACTAGTTGTCACCCCATGACCAGATTTAGATCAATGATGCAAATGGTCACATAAAGGCGTCTCCGGGTCTGGCATCGTCTGCAGAAAAGTCCATCTCCAACACTGAATCTGCACAGATCATGCAACACACATACACAAAAGCTCCAGAGAATAACAGTTTCCTCAAGGTTGAGAACATCTTAACTAACTATCAACTAGCAAGGCACTTGCTGATACATCATCTTAGTACTGAAGTGAATTTATTCTATTTAGTAAGAAAGGCATAAAAGAGGTACAGTTTCTCTGGGTCCCTAAGAAGTCACGTAGACCTGTAACCTATGTGGACATAAGGTCACTTTAGGATGACATATAGCTCAACACATGCAGAGAGGCCTCTTCACTCCCAGAGTGTTTTACACCCCAAGGACAGTTGCCTGTCCGCACGCCTTGACACAGACATCAGAGAAGTAACTGTAGAATGTGGATACACAAGCACACAGCAAATATACTAAAATCTCCAAAATCACTCATTAAATATAGAGAGGTTATAGGTGAACTGATTTATCAAATGTAGAAAATGGTTATAACTTAATTATTCAGGTTATGGAAATAATAAAAAGAAACATTGAGAAGGATAGGTGTATAAAAGAAGAGACACAGGTATCTGACCTGCCCCATTACCAGGCCCAGCAAACGCTCAATCTCAGAATATGTCGACCCTTGACGTCATCCTGGGCTGAAAAGATTTGACCAAAAAAAAAAACTCTATTAATTGAACATTTTATCTCAATTACGATTAATGAACGCTTATCTTGCTCTTTTTTTTTTTTTTGCTTTCCTTTTTTCGCCCTCGTAGTTCAATGATAAGGTTTGTACTGTACATATTTTCTACTATTAAAGGTGGGATATATTTTTCTAATGAGAAAGTACATTTCTTTGGGATTTTAAAATACTTGAGGGAAACGGTTCACTTTCAGCAGTTATTGTCTATGCGGCACATTTCTGTTTGTTGTACATCAGATAAATTAGTACAGTAGGCCTACATTACATTTATTTAAATGGATTAATGAGAGAGTGATTGTGTGTGTGAATTACTCATACCGTCTCTATTCATTATGAATCTGTGGTTTGTACTTACTTCAAAAGGTATTAAAATCAATAACGGTTAAGTTTCTAAGCTACTTTAGTGATAAATCACAGGACAGCGTTGGCAATGAGTTTCTGTGCTCTTCTCTGCGCGCGATCTTCACGTGATGTGCAAGCTTCTGTCTGAGTGTTCGTGTGTCATAATATCAGGCATTAGTTCAACATAATACACATCTGATGGTCTAAAATCGCTTCAATGTTCAAACTGGCAGGCCTTAAAACACATACAAATGACAAAGCTTTGTGAGGACGCAAGTGAAAGTGATCTGGCTTCAGGGCGCACGCGTTGTCAGAGACACGACACGGCTCTGTGTCACAGAAAAAAGCTCATGAGCCTTGAACAGAGAAGTTTTCCATAACGTTGTTCTTGAATAGTGCACAATTGACTTAATGTTCAAACTGGCAAGCCTTTAAAATCATTTAATTTACAAACTTCATGAGGACGCAAGTGAAAGTGATATGGCTTCGGGGCTTGCGCACGCCGTCTCTGTGTGTGTCAGCGCATATAAGAACGGCGATTAACTTATGTGTATAAACTGTGTAAAACATGCCATTACCATAGTAATACTGAGCATCTATAAACAAAGATAACTGCTCTGCATCTTTCCATGTGCCTGCAAACTGCACTTGATGTGATTGACGGGGCGGAGTCACGTGACTAAAACCGAAATAACTGACATGAGAAAATTGCGTCGGTTAGAGGTTCTACATTTCGGTTTCGATTACTTTTCAGTTAATCGTCCAGCCCCACGTCATCATATGCTGAAACGCCGCCTCAACAGATAAATATGTACGCCTGGTTCTTTTGCCCCGTCCACCGACTCGTGGAGCTAAACTGATCGTGCCACCGAGCAATAAACATGCCGAAGATAGCAAGATATTGCGCTGTGTCTGGTTGTGGAAGAACATAAGCTTCCTTCGGATTCTAATATTAGAAATGTGTGGTTGAACTTTATTTTGAATGAATATCCATCTTACGTGAGGAAGACATTGCACGCATGTTCATTTCACCGGATTCATTTGTAAACAAGAGACTGGATTTGCAGACAGGATGAGATTACATGAATGAATGAAGATTTTTTTTTTTAAATATGTGATAGTATTGCATTGTTACAAATAAAATACAATGTTACATTGTGTAGATGTCTAACTAAACATAACTTACCATGCTGTCACAGGGCTTGCAAAGCCCAATGTCCCGGGGCTGTGTTTTCCAGACGGGCTACCAATACGTATCATCTTAAATTCATCTTAATTCCTTTCTCGATGGCCGTTGTTCACTCTCTTGACTTGATATTTGAAGGAAAAATACAATCACAGAAGTTTTGATCATACTGTCTGCAATGTGCTTTGTGCGCGCGTATATCCACTGATCGGGCGGGCCAAGTAATATAAAATAACATTCATATTAATTGCTGGTGGATGATAGATAAATCATTGTGTTTGTTTGATAAAGACCTTTTGCAAGCCCTGTGGGTGAATCATTACGGTTGCCGTTTTCCCACACGCTTTCAAAACAATGCCTCAAGTATACTCATGGGGGAGCCAAAGCTCATTAAATACACAAAGCTTATCCAATCATAGCACTGGGCGTTTACTTCCAAGTCTTCAGTGCCGCACACCCATTAAAACAGAGCGTGTCTTGAGAGAGTCTCAAAACCAGGGCAGAAAATAGCCTATTACTTATTCATTATGATGTTTTTTTAATGTAAAAACCACACGAACATCACAAGTAGACCTCAGACAACAGTATAAAAAAATAAAAAAAAACAGTTCATGACACCTTTAATCAAAATACAGTAAAAACAGCAATAGCCTACTGTGAAATATTATTACAATTTAAGATAGCTATTTTCAATTCTTTATATAGTTTAAATGTAATTTGTTCCTGTGATGACAAAGCTGATTTTCAGCAACCATTACTCCAGTCTTTAGTCACGTGATACTTCAGAAATGATTCTAATATGCTAATTTGGTGCTCAAGAAACATTTTTCATTATTAGGCTATCAATGTTAAAAATGGTTGTGCTGCTTCACTTTTTTGTGTAAACCCTGATACATTTTTTCTTCAGGATTCTTTGATGAATAGATAGATTAAAAGAACAGCATTTATTTGAAATCAAAATCTTTTGTATAATTATAAATATCTTAACTGTCACTTTGGATTAATTTAATGCATCCTTGCTAAATAAAAGCACTTTACAAAAAAACTTTTGAATGCTAGTGTATAAAATGGGGGAGTTAAATACTCACGAACATGACATAAGTCACAATAATGAGATGAATTAACAAATCACATCAACAATAAAACAAATAGCAAAAGGAAACAAAAGACAGGAAACAAAGCATATCAAAATGAAAGGACATGGATGCAGTACATGCTATTGGATGCATTACTTGGGATTACTTTAACTCAAAGCGTTTAATGCACAAGTCAGTAAGCCTAAATCCTCAATTCAAGGCACTCAAGGCAAGAATCTAATTTCCGAAGTCAAACACATGTGGGTTATGACGGATGCATTTGGATACGGATTTTCAGCCACTCCCTTATCAGGACATATAAACTAACAGCTTCAAACAAATCCAAAGCAGAGCAGCACTTGGGATAGACCTGGGAACATGGGAAGTGTTATAGAGGACTGAGAGCGGGATCTGGTGGCGGCGAGGGGGCGTCTGAGGGAAAGGCCAGGGTCAGGGCAGAAAAGAGAGACTGGAGCCACTCAGCATGTCCTCCATCACACCCCCCACTAAAAGCCTTTTAAGTGTCCACTGCTCACTGGATTCAAAGAACGGATCCTGGGTCTAAGAGTGGAAAAGGGCCACCTATCAATGATCCATGAAGGACGGCTCAGTGGGAAATTTGGGTGGGAGGGGAGGAACGGATGTGTCCAGGGGTGGATGGCAGCCTCATGGGTCAGCAGCGTTCGATGAGCCTTGACCGTTCCCAACCAAGTGGCAGCATCCCATGTAGGCAATGCAGCGGGAAAAGAAACCGGATAGTCAATAAACATTTACAATCCTAACACAAAAACAATATGCACTGGTTGACATTTTGTGCCTCAATTGTCACCAATAATGAGAAAAAAAGGAAGTTTCTTGTAGCAACACACCAAGCTGAGGCTCTGCTCAATGTGTTTGTGTGGGAAGCGAGGTAACATTCGTATCAGTGCTAACCACAGGCCTTGCCAGCTGGGTGTTGAGCCTTGGCTCTGGATTGCAGTTTGTTTGTTTAAAAGATTACAATCCATCCAAGTCAAACAGACACCTTGAACATAACCCAGCTCTGCCAATAAACACATGCCAAATGGTGTGAGTGTACTGCACTGAGCACTCTTGCATCAGAGGGGAAGAGAAAGGCCAGGTAAAAGCCACCATACGCATGTGTGACATCAACATATGATGTCATGGCTACCAGTATACAGAAAGCTGAACTGATTACATTTAATAATTCTACAGCTTAGGCAGTTAACATAAGCACAGTCTGATGTTTATGGAAAGTCTCGTATAGTCTTCATTATGTTTGGAACTTTGTGTGACATATTCTGGAACGGCATGTCTTGAGCAGCAACAAAGGAAATCAGTTTCATTCTTTCTGTCTAAGACAGGAAAATGTGACAGTCTCTTAGTGACAATCATCACTAGCTTGTATTATGGCCCACATAGCTTTAGTTCTCTATTATGAGAATAGCATGGGCTTTAAAGCAGTGATTCTCTACCAGGGGGCCTCAGATACTTCCAAGGGGAAGTATTTTAAATGAATTATTTACATTTCAATTAAAAACTCTAAGCTTAAAGGTACCCTAGAATGAGTTGAAACAACATTTTAAATTGTTCTCTGATATCTACATAGAGGGTATGTGAGTTATTTATGGGTACAAATTGTCCAGATACGTTTTTACAGGTCCATTTACAACCCAAGAAATTGTCCCTAGAATGAAATGGTCTGTTTTTGCCTTATTTGGAAGGGTCATGAATATTAGTGTGGAGTTCTGCTCTGATTGGCTGTTTCACTGCGCGGCTGATTTCAGCAGCTTCAGTGACAACAAACAGATCTACACTGTCCGTCATGAAAATGGAGAGATTATGCATCCAACCTTAAATGTTTGATCCTGTTTCTGACAGGATAACAGATTCTACATCTTGGAGTATAACCTAAATAAGAATTTTCACCGGAAAATGTCGTCTGAACAAGTAAGTAACATGTCTGCCACTTTTGGTAACAAAACAGTACAATAAATCGGTGATTAAATCTACAGATCGCTCATATAACATCAAAACGTGAAAATTATTATTATTGTTATCAAATTGTTAATGTTAACAGCCTTAGCATTGCATGACTACGTGTATTTCGTGTGTATTAGTGTTACCTGTAGATTCCGTACAGTCTAATTCTTTTGCTTTTGACCACGGGTGAATCTCCAGTTGTCACTGATGATTTCATTTGGGCCTTTCTGGATTACAATCCGCCATCAAAATTAAAAGTTTAATTTCTCCAGCTGCTGTGAGAAAAGGCTATAAATGATCCGCTGCAGAACATGCAATCCGCTCCTTACATGCGTTAGCCTACTAGCCGGACTCTTTCTTTATGTATACAGACGTGACGTAATGACAAAAATTCACTACACCACTACACCACTCAAATTATAACACATTATTACAAGCTTACCATTGTGAATGGGGCTAAATTAAGGAGATATTTTTGAATACTGGCTTGTTGTGTACTTGCTCAAAAGTTGATTTTGGATAAATTTTAACCAAAAAAAGTTATGGACTTCAGCTTGAATTAAAATGCAAAAAACAAAACAAAACAAAATCAAAATGTACTGTAGGCCTATAATGAAATCATATTTCTTTTTTCCCAAGTAACTAAAAAAAAAAAAAAAAAAAACTTAAATTATGATTAATTTTGACCCGAGATTAATTTTTGAAAAAAAATCGAGTGTTCATCAGTGTGGTCCAAGACCTTAGGGATCACCACTGGATCTGAAATGGACTAAATCTGAGGAGTTTATATGGTTGAAATAATAAAAAAAGTAACAAATCAGTCCCTTGTGGGTCAATTTGACCCCCTTAGGAATGAATGGAATGCGAGGAATGCTTCAGTATTTAAAAAAAAAATGCTCAAAATTAAAACTAAACTTTACCAAAAAAGATTTTATAATGTCTACACGTATATCTGAATGCATAATGAAGAGATAAACTCAAGAACTGACTTTAGGACCCAGCGGAACAGCTCATTTACTCCATATGGAGCTATAACGCAATTCAGTGGCAAGAGTCATGAAATATCATGTACAAAAACAAATTCCACAAGAGATTGGCAGACACCCAATGTGAGAAATATGAGCTGAATTAACAGGGTTATGGGTGAAATGTTATTTTTGAATTTAAATGGAAAGAATGTGAAGAATGTGCTTAAATTATATTATTTATTGATCAAATCTAGTAATTTAAAGGTAGATAAAAAAAATTATTAAAAAAAACCCTCCAAATATTGACCTGCGAGAGACTGATTTGTTACAGAGTGCGAGGGACAGATGAGGGTAAATTTAATGCATTGGCACTCACAGTTTCTAACATTACCAAACGTTAACAAACATTACAGCAGAAACACCAAATCAATGTATCTATCCTACAGAACGAGGGCCTTCGCTATTGTGTTGGACAGTGGTGGAATCAAAAAGGTTGAGAAAAAAAAAATGCTGCCTGCATCCAAGCACATGCATTAGATTTGAAAATAGTAGGAGAAATGATTGCCTGTATAATGTCTATTCATTTGCTGACAAAGGACAATCACACTGGTGGATATAAAATATGGTACCAACCATTGAAAACTCATGCAGTCCACACCCACCTCTCATCACCCAGATGTGCACCACAGCAGGTTCTGATCATGATAGAATGGTTTTGATTTGCACACAACGATACTTTTTTTTGCTTTAAGCTTTCATATGTCTCTGTAGCATTACCTCACCACTCAACACAGGGTCTGACAGCTCTAATGGTGGTTTCACTGTGTCTCTGTAAAAATGCCACTACTTCGACATCCCAAAAACAGCTTAAGAAGAAATGCAGAAACCTGGGAACTACATTTAAGATATCACCTCATCATTGGCAAGTTGATTAATTTTATTCTTATTGAAAGAGCAGATATGTCTTGGTGCACATTCTGGTCAATAAATGTATTAAATTGTTCTATTTCAATAAGATGTGCAAAACTTAGTTTTTATTTTTTTCACTGTGCTATACATCTTTGTAATTCGGTGTTTCTTTGACTATGGCCACGTTTAGTCCTGTGGACTCACCCTCTCACTATTTATTTCATTTGTCCAACCGTAGATAAACATGCTAATCTCAGCTAACACTAAATCATACAGGATTTTATGTATCCTAAACACAAAATGAAATGATATTTTCCCATTGGACAGATCTTGATAAAAGCTTGCCTGGAAAGGACACAGTAAAAATATTTTGCTAACAAATAATATTTACTTTGGGCTTCATCATATTCTCAAGCATTCTCTTCACTGACACTGTCGTCTGGTAACTTGAGTACACTAACATTTAAAAAAAAAAAAAAAAAAAATCAAATAAAAATAATTGACGTTAATGAAATATAATGAAAATAGTTTGTTGTGGAGAAAATGATGCCACAATGGTGTGGAAGCCATAGAAGAAAATATATAAATAATTTGTACACATTAAATATTGAAATGCTTTATGTTTATTTCATTTAGATAATATTTCATGATTATAAGGTAAAAACAAGTCATATTTTATAACCACTTTTTTTTATAGTTGTTTAAAACTGGAAAACAGATTCAGTGCTCCTCAAAATAAATAAAACAGTGAAATGCAAACTACTAAGCAAACCTGCAGTAATTAAAAAGTTAAATACATAATTTATGTATTTAATCTCACTTTATTAACCAAGGGCTTTGATGCTGACCTTTGATGATCCAAGTCAACCATACCAATAAGCAAAAATGACTTTAGTTAAACAAACAGACAAGCACCGGCCATAAAAAGTCATGCAAAAGTAGACTGTAAACCCTAACGCTCAAAATAATTAATTGGTTTGAGTAGAGCCAACTCAAATTAAACATATTTGTTCAAACAAATGAACTTTTATGAGTATTTAGAATTTTTTTCTTTTGAGATCTCAAAACACATTTTAAGTCATCTGAATTGTTTCATTGTTTTGAGTTTTATGAACTTGTTTTAATTTAGACAAACTTAAATTTAAACGAAACTGGGATTTCTATTTGCCAGCATGCTTTGCCATGACATTCAAAAGGGAGAGTAAATGCCAAAATGAAGTGTTATACTATGTCTTTTGTGCACGATTAAAGTTAAATGGGAGATTTATTAGTGTTTAATGTTTTGTTATGCTAGTTTAGAAGAGTTTCTGTTATGTTGTTTTTTTTGTAGGGTTACCACTATGATGACGAGTGGAGCATGAGCCTAGTTTGAGAACAGATATACAGGTGCTGGTCATATAATTAGAATATCATCAAAAAGTTGATTTATTTCACTAATTCCATTCAAAAAGTGAAACTTGTATATTATATTCATTCATTACATACAGACTGATATATTTTAAATGTTTATTTCGATGATTATAACTGCTAAGGAAAATCCCAAATTCAGTATCTCAGAAAATTAGAATATTACTTAAGACCAATACAAAGAAAGGATTTTTAGAAATCTTGGCCAACTGAAAAGTATGAGCATGAAAAGTATGAGCATTTACAGCACTCAATACTTAATTGGGGCTCCTTTTTCCTGAATTACTGCAGCAATGCGGCGTGGCATGGAGTCGATCAGTCTGTGGCACTGCTCAGGTGTTATGAGAGCCCAGGTTGCTCTGTTGTACCCCTTTTCCACCAAAGCAGTGCTAGAGCTAGATCGGAGCTAGAGCTAGTCCCAGTTCATAGTTGGTTCAACTGAGGAGCCTGCTAAGAACCGTTTGCGTTTCCACAGGCTAGAGAGCCACAACAGAGCCAGGTCTTACGTCACTGTATACGTCTCATCTTTCTCAGCAACGCTAGCGGGAAACACACACACACCAGGCTTGTTTGAGATGCATCGGCGCCGCGCAGACCGATCCACGTATAATATTTAAAAAAATGTATGAGTGAATCAAAAGCATAAGGAGTCGTGTGCTCTCGCTGGACTCGTTATCATACGGCGATCGATCTGCACAGCACCGCTGCGAACAAGCCTTCCATCAACACTGCAAATGTTGCGTTACTATTGATTCACATGACTTTACGATCCTACATCGGCATCAAAACACAACGAAAACACAGCGAATCCAACGCATTCGTGCAGTTCGCCGTAATTTGCATAGACGGAGATTACAAACGAGCAGCAGCTGTTAGCTCCATTAGCTGCTATTTCAACAATGGCGGATCTCAAGTTTGTGTTCGTCTTGTTGACCCCGCCCCCAGTGCCTGACGTAATCGGTTCTTACTTCTAGCCCTGTTTTAGCCCAGCAATGTTTTGGTGCTACTTAAGAACCACTTTTCCTGGCTCGGAGCTGGAGCTTTGGGTGTGGAAACACAAAGAACCGATTTGGAACTAGGCTCTGGCTCCAATCTAGCTCTGGCTCTGCTTTGGTGGAAAAGGGGTAATAGTGGCCTTCAGCTCTTCTGCATTGTTGGGTCTGGCCTATCGCATCTTCCTCTTCACAATACCCCATAGATTTTCTATGGGGTTAAGGTCAGGCAAGTTTGCTAGCCAATTAAGAACAGGGGATACCAAGGTCCTTAAACCAGGTACTGGTTGCTTTGGCACTGTGTGCAGGTGCCAAGTCCTGTTGGAAAATGAAATCTGCATCTCCATAAAGTTGGTCAGCAGCAGGAAGCATGAAGTGCTCTAAAACTTCCTGGTATACGGCTGCGTTGACCTTGGACCTCAGAAAACACAGCGGACCAACATCAGCAGATGACATGGCACCCCAAACCATCACTGACTGTGGAAACTTTACACTGGACCTCAAGCACCGTGGATTGTGTGCCTCTTCTCTCTTCCTCCAGACTCTGGGACCCTGATTTCCAAAGGAAATGCAAAAATGTACTTTCATCAGAGAACATAACTTTGGACCACTTTTTTTCCTTTTAGTCTTTATCCCAGGCGAGACTCTTCTGACGCTGTCTGTTGTTCAAGAGTGGCTTGACACAAGAAATGCAGCAGCTGAAACCCATGTCTTGCATACGTCTCTGCGTAGTGGTTCTTGAAGCACTGACTCCAGCTCCAGTCCACTCTTTGTGAATCTCCCCCACATTTTTGAATGGGTTTTGTTTCACAATCCTCTCCAATCCTCTCCTTTTCACAATATTCAAATTTTCTGAGATACTGAATTCGGGATTTTCCTTAGTTGTCTGTTATAATCATCAAAATTAAAAGAAATAAACATTTGAAATATATCAGTCTGTGTGTAATGAATGAATATAATATACAAGTTTCACTTTTTGAATGGAATTAGTTAAATCAACTTTTTGATGATATTTTAATTATATGACCAGCTCCTGTATGTTAAATGCATTATATTGCTGTCCTCATTCAGCAAGTGCTATTGTGTTGTTTAGCCAATTAGGAAGGTAGCATTTATTGAATTAGCAAAAACTACAAAAAAATGTGAGATTACATGATATTTTTAAGTTGTATGAATTAGCTTACTCAAATATTTCACGTTTAGATCAATTAAACTATGATTACAAAATAAAAATCTGCAAGTTCTGCTTACTTAAACTTTAAATAAACTTAAAAAATTTGAAGCAAATTTGCTGCCTCAATTTTATTTGAGTTTTGCCAACTTATTCGGGTTTACAGTTAACAATGCATTACTTTACATAAAAAGTAAGTAATGCAATTAGTAACTTTTTTAGGGAGTAACGCAATTTTGTAACACATTACTTTAAAAGTAACTTTCTCTAACAGTGGGCCTTAATAGAACGAAAATAAAAGTTATAAATTGTGTACAAAATAATCTAAAAATCAAACCCTGGGACATAAAAGTGCCTGACGTTAAAGAAACATCCCTTGTCTTCATGTCATTGTGTGAGTTACACGTACACTGTTTGATTGTGTAACAGATGGGAACTGTTTTGATTTTTGGAATTTTGAGTGCTCTGATAATCAGTCTCTTTTGAATCCTTTAAAAAAAGTAAAGAAAAAAAAAATGCAATCAGTAAAAATGCGGTGAAAATTGTTTCCTAGCCGTGTGGCCTGGTGCATAGCCCAAGAGGGGGTTAGCAGCTATCTTTTGGATCTCTGAAGCTTAGAGGGATTTGAATGCAGTGATCAATTCAGCTTTCTAGCCTTATCAGATAACATACAGCCTCTGGGAATGTCCATGTAAACTCTCTCACTTGAAATACCAAACAGAGGTGTGTAAACTTTGATTCAAAAAGGTCCAAACCCCTGTAAGAGAATAGCGAATACAGAATGCAACAGGAACAAGTTGATGAATATGTAATTTGCATTGACTTGGCCAAAGTTTGACTCTACAGAGTTTGACTATGCCTGACATAAAGAAAAAGAAAAATGTTCTGATTCGTATCTGAATTTACTTACATTTTTCCTCTCAATTGAGCTTGTATTTGAAGATGGAATGAAGATGGGCAAATAGCCCATTTTAATCTCAGAAGGAGACATGCAAGGGGATGATTTTAGCAGATGCATATCCATCAATATATATAAAAAAAACAAATGTAGGAAAAACACGCAAGTTGGCATGTCGGTTTTCCACTCAAATCAGCCATGGTCATTCTCAGACTTGGACAGGCTTTTTTGCATTAACTTGCAAACAGAAAACATAATATTATGTATATAAATTTTTTTTCTGCAGTAAACTAAACTTCAGAGTCGCTAAACTTGTTTTCCCCAGTGAATAAAACAGACATAAGCCAAATATTTCTTTAAGAAAAATTGTCAAAGCATCAAGCCAGATGGAAAATAAATGTGGTTGAAATCATCATGTCCTCCTCACATGCATCCTAACTATGTGTTTTCAATATTTTTTCTTCAAACATATGCAAAGCACATTATCAATCTGAGACCATCTGATATTTCTGACAGAAAGCGTGTAAGAGATGGAGACAGACGGAGAAGGCGGGAGAGAGATTATTATAAATTGCACAATAATACTTTCATAGTTGCCAAAATTAAATGTAAATGTTTACGCAGAAATACAATTACGTGACATAATGGCATGCAATTGTTTCCCAATACCTGTTAAGCACATGATAATAGTTAAGTCAATAAATGTAAACTCAAGTAATCCAAACCCAGTCTAAGGGTCACCTGCCTTATGATCTGTGAACTACATTACCAGGCACTGGCTAAAATTACAGTTTGTAAATCCCACTAGATCCAGAGTGACGCTAAAGCTCAGTTCAGCCCCTGAATGACAGGTATCAAACACAACTTGAAAGCTCATATCAAAACATTTTCAGAAAGGCTGAACCAAAATACCTAAACCAGGAATTTCACTTTCTCTGATGACGCTCTGACTTGAAACGTCCTATCGTCACCAAACCCTTGGAGAAATCATTCTTAATCCCACCAGATGAGTGAATTGAGACCTTTTTCTCTGGGTTCTCTGAAGCAGTTTGTCAAGTTCTTTTCCTTCTTATTATTAAAGTTTTCTTTTCTCACTTTCCCTGGGTTATCATCACATTTCAGCCATAAAATGCTTCATATGAAATATTCACAATATGAACAGACAACTTCAAACAGCTTTAAGCAATTTCAAGCTGCATAAAAAAAAAAAAAAAAAAAAAAAAACTGCAACATTATTATTATTATTTGAATAGCAATAGTCCTACATGTCCTATTGAAATCAGTCATTCCTTTCAAAAAGTCAATAGTTTGAACACTTCAATCTGTCAGAATAGTTTTGAGGCCCCACTGAAACATTAGAGTCCTTTGGAAAGCATAGCAAAGTGTAAACCCTAGACATACAGTACACGTGTGCTGTTGAATATAAATTATCCTGAGATCCGCGAGACCTAAGGCTGTAGTCAACAGGGGAAGCATCAGTGCCTTACCCTACATCCCCTACGGTCACCTCTCTAAATGAGCCGTTCTGCTTTTATGGGTGAACGCAAGTGTTGAAATCTGTGAAGCATGTTGCAGGTTCCCTTGGCTTCAGTACATCCATCTGGACAATAAACCCCACAGCAGCTACACCAGAGATACGTGCAAATAACAAACAAAGGGAGTAGGTCGGAGTAAATTCCATTTGTCTTGTGCTTACCACTTAATGAAAAATCTGATCATTTGTGCAAAAAAGATACATCTGCAGGCGAGCACATTTTTCCCATAAAAGGACACATCGAGAAATGTCCCTGATATTTCTAACGACCAAGATCAGAGATTACGGTTGTTTCATGCCTGGGCCTGGTAAACGAAACCAGAAAGTGGTGAACTCGCAGTTGCTGTGGAGACAAAGCAGAAATTGTTCAGCAGGTGCTTTCAAAGCGTGGACGAAGTACACATATGCAGAAGAGGTGGTTGCTTTTTACACTCCCTTAAAACCGCAAAACGCATACCTCACATTCTCCACAGGCGCACAACTGGAAGGGCACAAGCACAGGGTGGAATCGCACACGCCATGACCACCATTACATAATCCCTAAATATTTTGAAGGTCAACAAACATCTCTATTTTATTAATCTTGCATAACATCCTGTGTTTGGAATCACAAGCTCCGTTCCAAAAACAAGCGAACTCCCTCCGTAGGCAGCATTCTAAGGAGAGATCACAACACAAAGGCTGTTTTGAAATACTGGAAACTTAATTATGTTGCCGCTTCTTTTTTTTTTTGCCAAATTCTAATACTGTGCTCTGGATAATTCCCCCAACTCCTGTTTAAAAATAACCACTGGAGTGACTTGTCAAGTCGGATAACAAATAATGCTCTCGAGAATTCCAAGATAATGGCGGCTTAAAATTTTCTTAGCAGTCAAGTCAACTTTATTTATATAGCGCTTTTTACAATGCAGATTGTTTCATAGCAGCTTCACAGTGTTAAACAGGAAAATAATGCAACAGAATTGTTGCTGTACAGCCGCTCTGGAGAAAACGGTGATGTCATCTAGCTATAATTTCAATGTGGGCAGATCAGTAATTTAGTTGGTGTATTTAATTTAGTTTAGTAATTACATTTATTTGGATATTTAGTTGAAAATTTAGTCAAACAATTTAGCAGTCATTATGTTTTGTTTGCAATTTGCTAATTAAATTTAGCATGATGTATGTGTTCACTGTAACACATTTTATATGGACATATTACATTATATATTTCAGTTTAAAAAGACTTAGTCTGGAACAAAGCATATAGCAGCATCACACATATAATTCATAAACAAGCCAAATGCACTGCTACGAGCTCAGAATTTTTTTTTTTATATGGAAAACAATGTGAGACTTTTAATTTATCAATACAAATGATACAATAATACTCACTAATCCAGTCTTCAGTGTCACATGAACCTTCAGAAATCATTCCAATATGCTGATGTTATGCTCAAAATGTATTATACATGTTGAAAACGGTTCTGCTGCTTTATATTTTTGTGTAAACTCTGATACATTTTTATACAGAATCTTTGAAACATAGTAAACTTAAAAAGAACAGCAATTATTTGACAATTATAGAAATTAACTAGATTAACTACATTATAAGTATTGCTATCAGTTTTCATCAATTCAATGCATCCTTGCTGAATGAAAGTATTGATTTTTTTTTTTAAACTTACTGACCCTAAACGTTTTAACAGAAGTGTATATATTATAAAATAAGTAACAACATAGAATGTCTGAAATCAGTTCCAAATGAGGTTCTATTTCAGTTAAAATGCTGCCTTCATTTCACTAGGTTTTTGGAACTTATGTACAGTCTGTTAACAGTCTGAATAAAAATAAAAATACCTCGGAATCAGTATACCTGAAGTTTTTTTTTTTACCAAATATAGCAGACGACGAATGGAAATAATCAAACGATAGCCAAGTAAAACTAAGGACACCCAAAACATACGTTCCCCTCCAAAGTCCTCTAAACTCGCAGGTCTGCTAATGCTCTAAGAGACAACCGGTACAGGAAAAATCCTGCTGACACAAACCGAAGTTCACACAAATCATCTTTCTGAACCTGGCCAAGCTCATGGGGGTAGGTCGCCCGAGAGACAGACAGCCTCATTTGGTTCCCTCGTCCTGGGATCCATCAGGAAACGTGACAGGCCGATTGTGGACCCGCTTTTCTGACAGCACCAATAAGTCCACATGAAGGGAAAGCCCTTGACTGCCCCTGCCCCCACTTGCCTTGCCTCATTACCCTCCACAGGTGCCTCCCGCGTCAGCCGTAGCCTCTATCTCACAGGACGGATCTGATCTCCCACACACACTTGGACTCAACCTACGGACCATTACTGTAACACTCCCCAGAGCCGGGCTGCTCTGGTCTTGCATACCGTGGAAGTGTCACACAATTCAAGAATGATTAAATGAAATAGGTGTTCAAAGTATATCAGGTGTCACAACAAATGAAAGCAAAGTCAAAGAGAACAGACCAGACAGAGGCATCGTTATGTTGAACCGAGTACCATATTTAGGCATCTACCAAGTTACACAAACGTTCTCATTTCTTATTAGGGAGACTGAGAGATGTGTCATCTTTCATCACATACAACAGACGTGCTTTTAGATAAAGATGGTTTCATGTGTTCACTTTATGTCATGCCTTCTTTTTAAAAACAGAGAAATAGTATTACTTGCTCCAAACAAATGTACTATGCGCATATTTTTTTTCATCTTACGATGGCTGGAGATGAGGCCTGGAAGCCCCAATCCTCCAGACTGTAGAATGAATTGTGTATGAACTTCATATGACAGAGGAAAAACAGCCTCCAGTCTAAACACTCAGAACACCTCTATGGGCCACTGTGGAGATCTGCCTTTCAAAGGCAATGTTTTCACAGTGAAATACATCCGGTGCTATCAAACATCGCTAAAACAGAAGAATAAAGAATATTTCTTCAGCTTTATTGTTATTTTTGTAGATAAATGAATACCAATTGTATGTGTATCATACACATCGATAGCATCTGTTGATTTTCAAAAATGTTTGAATATATTTTAATTTAAATATCTTGTATGTCTATTTTGCATGCTGATAGCATATACTCTCGTTAGTTATGTAGTTTATTATTACAAGGACAATGCATATTAACATGACAAGTCAAAATATGCCAGAGTTAGCCAAAAGGCTAGTTTTCATCTGCAGTCCTAGGCCAGATGTACAACAGGCAACCTAAAAATACAATGCAAATACAACAATTTAATCAAAACATAACAAAATATAACATAATACAACAAAACCTATAATTTCCAAAAACAACAGGAAAAAAAATTTAATAAATAAAAATAAAATAAAAAATAAAATAAAATAAAAAATATATTTTTTTAATGTTGACAAATTTGCATGCTAAAAAGCCAAGTTTTAAAAGAAGAACGAAATTCATTATAACTATTTAATTCTCTAACTGACGTTGGGATGTCATTCCATTCTTTCGCAGCTTTGTTCGAGAAGGCTGACTGACTAAAAGCAGTTTTTCTGAAATTAATAACACAGTCCCTTCTAAAGGTTCTTCTAGTGAGACGACTGTTTTCCGATCTTAAACTCAGAAACTCACTAAGAGGTGGTGGGGCCAGGCCATTGAGAATTTTATAAGCTAAACAGCCATTTGAAAACTTAACCAAGTTTTCCCAACTCAACAGATTATATTTTGATAAAATCTTACAATGATGAAAGTGACGTGATTTCTTATCAAAAATTTTTAACGTTTGTTTATATAAAGTCTGTATTGGGAGCAAGGCGGAGTGGTTGGCCTGAGACCAAGTAGTTAAACAATAATTCATATGCGAAAATATCATAGAGTGCATAAACATTTTGGCAGCTTGGGTAGACATTGAATTCCTGATATATCGAAAATTAGATAAATAAAATTTTATTTTCTTAACAGTATTTGAAATCTGAGAATTAAACTTAAGTTTAGAGTCAATGATAATACCAAGGTATTTAAATTCTGAGACAATTTTAATTTTTTCACCGTTAATAAAAATATCCGGATCAACTGCAGAGTTGGTGGTTTTACTAAAAAACATACCAACTGTTTTAGAAAGATTTAACTGCAGGCTACAGTGATTTAACCATTCACTAATTTTAACCATAGCCTTCGTAAGTTTGGCAGCCACTGCTGCTTTTGATGTTCCATGTATATATAAAACAGTGTCATCTGCATACATTTGAACTCTCACTTCTGGGCACGCACTTGGCAAGTCATTAATATACATGCAAAACAAAAGGGGGCCCAATATAGACCCTTGAGGCACTCCAGTGGACAACTGAAGAGGTTCAGAAAGATAGCTGCCAATACGTACAGTTTGTGCACGTTGAAAAAGATACGATGCTACCCACTTTAGAGCATTATCTGAAAAATTAAAATGAGATAGTTTAGACAATAAAATATTGTGATTTACAGTGTCAAAGGCTTTCCTAAGATCTAAAAAAATAGCTCCAACAACCTTGTTCCGATCAAGCAATGATTTAATATTTTCGATAAAAAAACAGTTTGCTGTCTCGGTGGAGTGATTTGTCCTAAATCCAAATTGTAATGGATGAAGGGAAAAGACTGAGTTATTCAAGTGATTCCTAATTTGTTGAGACACCCATTTTTCTAAAACCTTGGATATTACTGGCAAAATGCTAATAGGTCTATAATTGGAAATAATTTGTCTGTCTCCTGATTTAAATAAAGGGGAAACAATAGATAATTTCCAAGCATTTGGGAATTCCCCCAGAGAAATCGATTGATTAATAATTTTTGTGATGGGGATAAGCAAGGACGAACCTAATTCTTTCAACATTGTATTGTCCATACCAAAGACATCTTTCGCTTTAGAAGTATTAAGCGAACTGATTAAGGATTCTATGTTTCTTTCAGAAGCGCTAGCAAACACAAGGCTGTTCTCTGACGACAAGATAGGGCACTTACTAATATCTATGTGTGAGAAACCCTGTGCAATAGATGCAACCGAGTCTACAAAATAGTTGTTAAAAGCTGTAGCAACCACAGTTGGATCAGAAATACTTTTCCCATCCAAGATGAGATCAACAGGTTTTCTGTCTTTATGTTCCTGCCCCATCAATTTGTTTAATTGATCCCAAATCAATTTTGAATTGCCCCCTGCATTGTTTATAATGGTTAGAAAAAAGTCAGCCCTTGACTTTCTTAACTGAGATGTGACTTTATTCCTCAACATTGCAAAACGGTGTTTATCAGTACTTAATTTTGAATTGTTAGCCTTTTTTTTTGCAAGATCACGTTCTTTCATCATATTAAGAATGTCAGCATTAATCCATGGGAGACTATTCTTATAATTTCTGTTTCTAAATTTTTGGGTAAACTCCTTAATAAAATACTGTAGTCTACTTGTAAGCACTGTACTTCCATCATGTACATCTTTCCCAGCTAGCAAATCACTCCAGTTAAACCTGTTTATTTTATCTATGAACTGATCCCGTACTTTGTTGGGTATTCTAGATACTTCTTTCTCCTTAACAGTTGAGACACAAAACCTTCTGCTTGTTAACTTTCTTGTCACCAGAACTAAATTATGGTCCGATAGTCCAGTGATCATATTAAAGGATTTTGTAATTCTTTCTGGTTTATTGCAAAAGATTAAATCAATCTGCGTTTCAGTATTATGAGTTTTTCTTGTTGGACCCTTGACTACCTGTGTTAAATCAAAATTATCACATATTTGTTTAAGATTTTTCCTGGCTACTCTGTCTTCCCAATTAACATTAAAATCGCCCATTATTAATACCTCTTTTTCAAAGTTGCATCTAAGAAGCATACTACGAAAATTTTCATAAAAATCTACCTTGGCAGAAGGTGGGCGATAAATTACAATCAAACTAAAAAACATTTGTGGCGATACTATAATTTTCAAACCAATACATTCCAAGTCACTATTTGACAAGTTAATTTCCTCACATTGAATGCTATTTTTTATATACACCAAAACACCACCACCTTTAGATCTCACTCTATCATTTCTATAAATTTGATAACCTGGTATGGTGATGGCTGCGTAAGGTGAATTCTCATGAAGCCAAGTTTCGGACAGACATAAGAAATCCAAATTAGAGTCCATTAACAAATGTCGTATTTGTTCATTTTTAGACATGAGACTACGTACATTCAGATGACCACCAAATAAACCCCTTGGTTTTATGCTGGGGTCCCATAATATTTTAGAATTGTTCACAGTTCTGAAGACGTTCCATTTTCTATTTTTCACTACTGCTCGGTTTGTCGTCAACTTCCTGATTTGATTTGTAGAACTTCCGATCGTAGCTAAGCTACCCATATCAACATTACCTTCAGTAAAATGAGAATGTGACTGTAACAATTTTCGAATTGCCAAGTCACCGCCTGCATCATCACATCCACACGGCGATCTCCGTTGAACAGCAGAGCCACTGCCACGGCGATCTCCGTTGAACAGCAGAGACGCCAGCAGGGCAAACAACATCTCCCTGGCTCCCCTCCAGCACACTCCGCGAACCACCGCAGAACATGCCACTCCTCCGGAACAAACCACACTCCCCATCCAACGCAGACGCACCAACCGCCGCCATAACGCCAACCACCGGCAGATCCACAGCGTCCGCCGAAGAAACAGAAGCCGGTATGTCAGTCGGTTGCTCCAAAGCATAGCAATGTGATGATGAACATACCTGTAGGTTTCCAAAGTTGCTCCTACTATAGATGGATGATACATGTGGCCCCGTCCGCGTTGGTGTGCTGACTGGACCAGGGCATTGATGAATGTCACCAGATAATAATAGACAAATTGAGATAATGAAAGCGAGGCTTTGTTGTTGATGTAGTACAGTTTTGTACATTCGTCCTCTTGTTTTACTGAAGAGATGTGGATGAATAAAGGTGATAGCTAAAGCATGTCTCCCAAAACCAAAGTGATTATTTACACGGCCCGCCATCAAATGAGTTGCACAGGATAATTTTAAATCCTCATAAGGAAGAAAACTATTATTAAAACTTTGTCCAGTAAAAATGGAGCTGAAATTACTTAAAATCAGCACATAAACAAGGAGTGCCACAGCTATCCCCGGCACACCCGCCGCCATCTTGCTTTCTGTGTGATACACTGCCAAAATGCAGCCATCAGGGATGAGTAACTGAATATTGCATGCTAAGATGTATTTGACAAGGCAGCATTTCTCTCAGTACGTAATTCCCTGATGGCTTACATGTAGAGTTTAAAAAATAATATATATTATAGCAAGTTCTATCATGAAACTCTAAATGGCGCAGACTGATGGGTCCTTAAAGGGTTAGTTCACCCAAAATTGAAAATAAAGTCAGTAATTACTCACCCTCATGTTGTTCCAACCATGTAAGACCTTCGTTCATCTTCGGAACATAATTTAGTATATTTTTGATGAAATCTGAGAGCTGTCTCACTCCTCCATAGGCTTTCAGAGGGAATGAAACTTGATGGCCCAGAATAGTAAGTAAAAACGTCATTTAAGGAGTCCAAATGACTACAGTGGCTCTGTATTAAGTCTATCATGCGACGAAAATACTTTTTGAGCGGAAAAACAACAAAAATAACGACTTTATCCCACTATTATTGTTGTTCAATTTGAGCCTCTGACGAGAGTTCGCGGGAGTGCCACGACGCATGCGCGAGAACTGAGATTAGTAGTAGTAGACAGCTCTCAGATTTCATAAAAAATATACTAAATTATGTTCCGAAGATGAACGAAGGTCTTACATGGTTGGTGAGTAACATGAGGGTGAGTAATTACTGACTTTATTTTCAATTTTGGGTGAACTAACCCTTTAACGCAACCTGCTGATATTTACATCATTAACTACATGGCACAAGCTGATTGGGTCATGTTGCATCTGAAGCCAATGAGCTTGCTACTCAACATTTAAATAGCTGGTTAGCATTAACTATAGCAGTTTGCAGTGCACTTTCAGAGTTCCTCTGAAGCCCTCCACCTTCCCCAGCTCCACCTGTATAGATCTGCTATGGGTAATTTTATATATGCTATTTGTGCAGCAGCAGTGTGTCCCATGCTCATAGCAGTAAGTATCAGTGTATGTAGTGGCAGTAGCAAGTTCCTGTACTTGCTCTACAGTAGCAAATGACCTACAACAACAACAATAATCAACAGCAGCAGCAGCAGATCTATTCCACCAAGACCGAATACATTAACATTGTGATATCCATTACCATGCTAAAAATCTTCAGTGCTGTCATGATAGAAATTAAGACTGATGCAAAAGCCTCTAAGTCCATCTGATGTTTTTCTTTAAAATAAGCATTTTTTGTCAGGCTTCTATGTATAGGTTAGTACCGGTACTTCTGATTCTGAATGGGCTGGGATTTAGTGAGTTTGAAGTGAAAGAATTTTATGACCTTATACTATATGCGGAGAACATTCACTAAGAATCGTTATCTCATTTTGGACCGAAGTGGCTTTTAGAGGCTTTTGCATCTGAACTCTTCAAATATAATTTATTCACTGTTTTGTCAACTAACCTTATTTTCATTGACTAAAATTAAAATGTGCACAAAAAAACAAACAAAAGTACGATGACGTAGTGTAAATAGTGCCGCACTTACGAGTTCTACGGCAGAATGGCGGCTCACTATTGGCCAGCTCCTGTGTCAGCATCACATGTATGCGTCGTGGCGCTCACATGAAAAGCGTTGGCCAATGGTAAGCTGGCGTTCTGACGTAGCGTTTTGAAAGTGCAGCACTGTATTTACTATGTCAACAGCGTAGGAGACTGGCACAGGCGAGAAGAGATTGTTGAATAAAGTTGTTATTTGTGGGGGGGGTTTTGTGCACAAAAAGTATTCTCGTTGTTTCATAAAATTAATGTTGAACCACTGTAGTCACATGGACTATTTTAACGATGTCTTTCCTTTCTGGGCCTTGAAAGTGGTTATTAAGTTGTCTATGGAGGGATCAGAGAGCTCTCGGATTTTATCAAAAATATCTTAATATCTTAGAACTAACCCTTTAAGACAAAAAATCTGTAAAAATGAACAATTGAATGGTTATGAGTTGTGCAAAATACTATAGTAAAACTAAACGAGAAATACAGAATGTGCACACTATAAATACAACACAAGACAAAATGTCTCATGATAATCCTCCCTGAAATTGCTATCAGTAGGTCACTTAAATGTTCTATGTGCTCTTTGTTAACAGTGCTGGGAAGTAATTGTTAAGTGCTGTGATATCCATTAAGATTGAAGGCACTTGTAGAGAATTACGGCCCTGTGTCTCTAAGGTGCTGATTGAGCAGACAGATGGTACATAAATTATGATGAAAAGACATCAGCAGGTTGACCCACCCCATCGAATGCTTAATCTGCCGCCAAGAGAGATTTTATTTTCCTTGAAAGACTAGGAAGAAAGGGACAGATTGGAGAGAGAAAGAAAAACAAAACAAAAAAAAACGAGAGTCATTCCAATAAACCTGTGGTTGGCAATCGTGCATCTGGAAAGCTTCGGCATCTGTTGCTAGACTTTCCAAAAGAGTGTTCTGATTTTCCAGAATGCTCACATGAAACACGATAAATCATCTAACCTCTGTAGGTGGTTAAGAGGGATCATGCACTCCTACGTCCGGTTCACTTGTCGTCTTTTAAAAGCAGCATAAAAATTTACATACTCTGTCTTCCTAACAACCACTCTGGCCAGAAAGAGCATTTCAACTCTTGCGACAAAGGCAAATCCGTGAATTTAGAGACTGACTGTACAGATAAAACATTCTCCTCGTCAATGACGATTGCAGAGATTGTTCAGCCTGAATGAACTCCCAGAACCTGTTCGCGCCCCTGGAGGAGTCATGGGGGGCTTGTGTGTGTAACCCTTTACCCTACTTGTCCTGGACACACATCTGCACCTGCGCTTTACGAAGGGTCCCCATTAGCCTTGCACAGTCACACTCTTCAGAACTTTTTAAGTGTCTCAGTGTCTGTGTCAGGGTCGACTCCAGGGACCCGATTAGAACAGGCCACTCTCTCAGCTGTGTTCTCTGCATGTCAGAACGGGCCTGCTTTATTGTTTCATTATGATGGGGGGGGGTGACATTCGGAGAGTGTGTTTTACTGCCACTGGCTGTTTGTTAAGTCCAGGGATCACGACTCGTCCAACACTCACTAAATCATAAAAAGCTTTTTTAAATGCTGATTGCTTTCAGAAACACAACTGCAAGCCAGACTAATACATAGCTGAAACCGTGAAAATAGCTTTTGCAGTTAATTATAAATGCTTTTTAGGAAACAAAGTGCTGCGTTACTTTAAAACATGCTGAAATAATAAAAGAACATAAAATCCAAATAAAGCCAATTAAAATGTCTCGTTTTGAATACACCTCATCATTCTGAGGTGTTAATAGAAGATAGGCGCATGTTAAGATACGCACGTCATGAGTTCTCTGTGTTCTCACTGGCCATTAAGTTTAACCTCTGTTAAGCAGATACGAATGTATTTTCAGCTCTTGAAGATCTAACACTCCTGAGCCTTAACCACGGCTGTCTCTCGATACCGGCCTACGTAAGTCTCCAGCATGCCAATGAGTGACTACATAAAAGCATATAAATTATTTTTTTATTGGGGATTTGGTAGGCTGTAACACTATACTTTAAGCTGTTTGCTTAGGATGAGAATGGAGGTAAGGAAAGGGAGAAGATGGGTAATGGAAGATTAAACTTTCGAGTCCCCCACTAGGACGTGGTCTTGGCTCTGTCAGAGAGGATGTGTGCAAGCTTCCAAATGTAATGCTCAAATCAGTCATAGTGAACTAGTTGTGCTTTACCTTGACATTTTTCACATTTGGAAGATGCTTTTATCGTAAGTGACTGTCATTCAATTTACCAGGATGTGTGTTCCCTGGGAACTCCCTTACTAGTGCCAAATTTTGATTAGTTACAAGAACATTTTCTGTGGAGATATTATTCAGAGAATCATAGTAATATAATATATATATTTTTTTTTTGGAAGAAATTAAGAGTATTTAGAAGTTCAAATATATAAAGGAGACAGGGGCCAGTTGTCACACTTTTTACTTGCGTAAATCCACTTTTTTGACTTATAGGCCGAAAGTTAATATTTGAAAGTCATTTTCTGTATACAGTAGCAATATACCTTCACCCAAAAATGAACATTCTGTCATTAATTTCTTACCCTCATGTCATTCGACACCCGTAAGACCTCCGTTCATCTTCGGAACACAAATTAAGATATTTTAGTTGAAATCCGATGGCTCAGAAAGGCCTCCATTGGCACAATGCACTTTACACTCTCAAGACCCATAAAAGGTACTAAAGACGTCATTACAAAATCCATCTCACTACAGTGGTTCTACAATAACTTTATGAAGCGACGATAATAGTTTTTTATTATAGCCTACTCAAAATTTAAATAGTAAAACAATTAATAAACCGGACAAATGTAAAAAAACAAAAAACATACAAAACCCTTTTAAATTAAAATTAAATACATGTGACTACTTGGTGTTTGAAACCAACATACTAAAACTACTGCTACACATTTAACTTTTGGAATATAGATACAGAATATAGCTTTTGTGACAGCCTTCCCATATGACGACTAGCCTTGAATTTATCCTGTTTTTAGTGTCAGGTTCATCTAAGGTCTTGTTAACAGATGAGTCTATTGGGACAGAATAACAAGAGTTTGATTAAGCTACAGTTGATGTGACTGTACTGAAAGTGTAATGTTCGCTGTATGAGCACCTTACTGACAGCACAGCATCTGAGTCCAGGTGTTCTAAAAAGACTGCAGACTATTCTCACTCTCATCCCTCACTTCTCCTGCCTCTTTTGAATTCCACTCCCTAATAAAAGTGTCTGCATTTCCCCAACAGCAGATGTGTGGCGCTGAATTATGCATTGCAGTTAAAGAATACATTCCCGTCATGCCGCTGTTCTATAAAAAAATAAATCCCATAAGAACATCACACTGACAGCGGCTGTACTCACTTGGGCCCCTTTTAAGTCCTGTCACTCAACCTCAAATTTCCAAAGTACCTCCTCTAAGAGATAAAACTTTATCCCATGCTAGCGGTAGTTACATCTCTGCATTTTTACTGTTACAGTTAGTTCAATATACAGGGAGTGCAGAATTATTAGGCAAATGAGTATTTTGACCACATCATCCTCGTTATGCATGTTGTCTTACTCCAAGCTGTATAGGCTGGAAAGCCTACTACCAATTAAGCATATTAGGTGATGTGCATATCTGTAATGAGAAGGGGTGTGGTCTAATGACATCAACACCCTATATCAGGTGTGCATAATTATTAGGCAACTTCCTTTCCTTTGGCAAAATGTGTCAAAAGAAGGACTTGACAGGCTCAGAAAAGTCAAAAATAGTGAGATATATTGCAGAGGGATGCAGCAGTCTTAAAATAGCCAAGCTTCTGAAGCGTGATCATCGAACAATCAAGCGTTTCATTCAAAATAGTCAACAGGGTCGCAAGAAGCGTGTGGAAAAACCAAGGCGCAAAATAACTGCCCGTGAACTGAGAAAAGTCAAGCGTGCAGCTGCCAAGATGCCACTTGCCACCAGTTTGGCCATATTTCAGAGCTGCAACATCACTGGAGTGCCCAAAAGCACAAGGTGTGCAATACTCAGAGACATGGCCAAGGTAAGAAAGGCAGAAAGTCGACCACCACTGAACAAGACACACAAGCTGAAACGTCAAGACTGGGCCAAGAAATATCTCAAGACTGATTTTTCTAAGGTTTTATGGACTGATGAAATGAGAGTGAGTCTTGATGGGCCAGATGGATGGGCCCGTGGCTGGATTGGTAAAGGGCAGAGAGCTCCAGTCCAACTCAGACGCCAGCAAGGTGGAGGTGGAGTACTGGTTTGGGCTGGTATCATCAAAGATGAGCTTGTGGGGCCTTTTCGGGTTGAGGATGGAGTCAAGCTCAACTCCCAGTCCTACTGCCAGTTTCTGGAAGACACCTTCGTCAAGCAGTGGTACAGGAAGAAGTCTGCATCCTTCAAGAAAAACATGATTTTCATGCAGGACAATGCTCCATCACACGCGTCCAAGTACTCCACAGCGTGGCTGGCAAGAAAGGGTATAAAAGAAGAAAATCTAATGATATGGCCTCCTTGTTCACCTGATCTGAACCCCATTGAGAACCTGTGGTCCATCATCAAATGTGCGATTTACAAGGAGGGAAAACAGTACACCTCTCTGAACAGTGTCTGGGAGGCTGTGGTTGCTGCTGCACGCAATGTTGATGTTGAACAGATCAAAACACTGACAGAATCCATGGATGGCAGGCTTTTGAGTGTCCTTGCAAAGAAAGGTGGCTATATTGGTCACTGATTTGTTTTTGTTTGGTTTTTTGTGAATGTTGAGATGTTATATTGGTTTCACTGGTAAAAATAAATAATTGAAATGGGTATAAATTTGTTTTTTGTTAAGTTGCCTAATAATTATGCACAGTAATAGTCACCTGCACACACAGATATCCCCCTAAAATAGCTAAAACTAAAAACTACTTCCAAAAATATTCAGCTTTGATATTAATGAGTTTTTTGTGTTCATTGACAACATGGTTGTTGTTTAATTATTAATGTTGTAAAATGAATCCTCAAAAATACAACTTGCCTAATAATTCTGCACTCCCTGTAAGTAAGGACTCAACATAGCGTATTGAATAAATGTATATAAACAATAGTTCAGTAAGGAAAATGTGATGTCATGTTGGTAGATGTTTTATATCACAAGAATTACAACATCAGTTCTGACAAGGTACAATAGTCAAACTTTATGTTACTCTCAGGCAACGTTCCCTCCAATCTTGTATATTTTTTTATTTACCAGACTAATGCCGCATTAACTGTGCCATTCTTTTCCAAAGGAAGTCTATATAATTCTTTATTCTTGAAAAACAACAACAAAACAGATCTAATGCAGAACAATCCATTTTCCAGAGCTTATTAAAATCTGATTAAAATTAAATCTTATAGCGTTTATCACTGAAGATGAAAAAACACAAAGAACATGAAAAATCATTGTGTGGAAATCATTTCATTTAATATAGCACATCATGGTCCCAACTACTTTCTGTTAGTGCGACTGTTTAATGTTTCTGTGACAGAAACAGTATGAACTTTCCTTTTAGTCTTCTATACATTTCTAAGCCAGGATTCATTACAGTAAAGTGGTCTGGCTCCAGATACAAGGTGGCAGGTGAAAGAAGATTTCACTTGGAACCACTAATAAAGAAAATACATAATTATGGTTGGCAATCCCACATACTAGACAACATAATCGAGCTCATGGAAAAGTACCAATAGCTGAAGGTTAAGTGTCTTCTTTTCTGAGAAGGAAATATGTTATACAATAAAGGCCTGTTCACACTTCAAATTAGGGCTGTACGATTAATCGAAAAATAATTGAAACCGAAATTCAGAACCTCTAACCGCCGTATTTTTCCCATGTCGGTTATTTCAGTTTTAGTCACGTGACTCCGCCGGTCAGTCACATCAAGGGCAGTTTGCAGGCACACAGAGATATGCAGGAGCAGTTATCTTGTTTATAGATGCCCTATCCATATGTATATGTTTAGCCCTATCTATATGTTTATAGATGCCCAGAATCACTATAGTAACTGCATGTTTTACACAGTTTATACAGGTAAGTTAATCGTCGTTCTTTGCCTGTGCTGCCACACACACACACAGACGGCGTGCACAAGCCCCGAAGCCAGATCTCTTTCACTTTAGTCCTCATAAAGTTTGTCAAGTAAATGTGCTTAAAGGCTTGAACATTTAAAGCGATTGAGCACTATTCAAAAACGACAATACGGAAAACTTCTCTGTTCAGTGCTCAGCTTTTTTCTGTGACAGAGAGCCAAGCCGTGTCGCGTCTCTGACAATGCGCGCGCGCCCTGAAGGCAGACCTCTTTCACCTGCGTCCTCACAAAGCTTTGTCACTTTGTCATCTGTTTTAAGGCCTGCAAGTTTTAACATTAAAGCGTTTTTAGACCATCAGATGTGTATTATGTTGAACTAATGAACATTAATGCCTGATATTATGACATACGAACACTCAGAGCAGCGCAGAAACGCAGTGTCAACGCTGTCCTGTGACTAAAGTAAAGTCACTAAAGGAGCTTAGAAACTCAACCGTTATTTAATACCTTTGAAGCCAAAGTACAAACCACAGCTTCATAATGAATAGACGGTATGAGTAATTCACACACACAATCACGCTCTCATTAATGCATTCAAATAAATGTAATGTTGGCCTACTGTGTTAATTTATCTGTATTTGATTTACAACAAGCAGAAATCTGATAAATAGACAATAACTGCTGAAAGTTAACCGTTTCCTTCAAGTATTTTAAAATCACAAAGAAATGCACTTTCCCTTTCGTTCAGTCACTACGACGTACGTTAGTGACTAACGAATGGGGTTTCGCCTAGAAGCCTATCATCTTCGAGCATAGAGAAAACGCCCAATGGCGTGCCAATGCCATGGGGCATGCGGAATTTGCATACGTAACTCCGCCTCACCGTGTGAGTATATAAGGAAGTACGTGGCAATACAGCATTATGTTTCTGCTTTCGGAGCCAAGAGTACCTACCTCTTCACTCCTCACAAGCCTTCTGAGACGCTGTCAGCTTCTTCGAGATGAGCAGCTTTCCAGTCGGTGTTGGTGTGACGGCGCGTTCCAGTGATCGCATACTTCCTGCCTGCTGATCTGCGCAGTGGTCTGCTAGACGGCTGGTGTTTCCCTGGGAGCTTCGGCATCGACTGCGAGGTTTCCTCTCACAAAAAGAGCTTGCGCGTGGCACGTCTTTTTCAAGATGGTTCGCCCGTGCACTTCCGGGTGCGATCGATCTCCGTTGCTGTCTATGGGCACATTCACTGCTCGACGTGTTTGGGCTTCAGCACGTTCGGGCAGTGATTGTGGATGTGTCATGTTCCCACTGCGGGAACGTGACCATCGCGATGTCGCGGTTGAGACTCAGTGATCTCCGCGAGGAGAGAGAGTCCCCTCTGCCACACCCCAATCTACCGTCTCTGAGAGAGGTGGTACTTTGGCTGGTGGCCAGGGTGACCTGAGGGCGGTGCGTGGTATAAGAACCCCGACGATCATTCCTCGGGCCACGCCCCCCTCTCGCACATCGCTTCCCGCGAGTGCTGGACTGAAACAGCGGCCCGTGCCTCGTTCGTTTCGTTCACACTCCAGATAGCGGCGAGATGTCGAATACAGCCGCATCCCAAGGTGGGCTAGATCCTTTGGGGATGACGATAAGGTTGTGCTCCGCCTCCGGGTGTGTCAGCACTGCCTGATCTGACCTAGAGTTGATAGCCATGTTATCACGGGCAGCCGCGAGCCTCGCGCTGGTGTGGAACTCTGCCCAGTCGCGAGTGCTCGTGGTTCCGCGATCGTTTTTTGTGGGTGGCACCCAACGGCTGTTGGGCCCCGCCCCCAATGCCTTTCGCTCCCGAGGTGCATGAGGAGATCACGCGGTCGCGGAAGTCCCCGTGCTTCCCGTGACCGTTTGGTGGCCTCCTCCGCCTTCTCTGCCCTTGATGGGGCCACGGCCTAGGGTACACTGGGGCCCCCCCACTATTGAACACTCTGTTGCGCACTACGGTGTCCACAGAGGGCTTTGACGTGGTGTGGCTGTCCTAAGCACCCTCCCTAAGCCTGTGGGCTCGTCTACTTCGGTGGCGTGGTCCTGCAGCGCTACAGGGCAGGCCGCCGCCCCTTTGCACATGCACAAGGGTGGAGCCGACCCAGGGCTCTTCCATGAGCTGCGTGCCGCCACTGATCCCGCCCTCTGGGTGGTGAAGGTGGCCACACGCTCCCTCGGTCGGGCGATGTCCACAGCTGTGGTCCGGGAGAATTTCTTGGCCTTACCTGCTGATATGGGAGGGTTGACTGAGCCCGCCTCCTCAACTCGCCCATATCCCAGGCTGGCCTCTTCGGTGGAGCGGTTGAGAACTGCGCCCAACGGTTCTCGGCCGCCCCAGAGCAGACTGAGGCTGTAACACGTACTGCCCCGGCGGCTAGCTGCTGCACCCAGCCGCCTGAGGCTCAGTCGCCTCAGTCCGCTCGCCGCCGAGGGCGCCCTCCCTCCTCCCGTCCGGCCCCAGCAGCAGCCTTTTCCGGGCCGTGCCGTGGAGGTGGTTGCAGGATGTCGCCCAGTCCGCTCCCCAGCCTGGTTAAAACGCCGGGCTGGAGGCGGACAACCCAGAAATGGGTCCCAGTTCTTTCCAGGGGATGGTAGCAGGGCCTCTCCTTCCCCCGGTGGAGGGCCGGGGGAAAATCCTTTTGCTGCTGGCCCCCGGGCTGGCAGCACTTGGAAAGAACTGGTGTCCCATCTCTGAGGTCACAGAGACCGGTGATGGCAGTGTGTGCCGCCCCCCGGGCCGCGCCGCTCTCGTCCCTCTCTGTCGCCAGCCTCCTCTCAGAGCAGACCCCAGTGGAACGTGCGTCCTTCCCTGGTCTCCTCTGTCAGGACGCACCCGTTAACCGTGCCCCCACGCCGGGACGCTACGCCTCCCATGTCCGGGCCGGTAACGCTGCCTCGCTGCCCCACCCTGGGTTCGTCTGTGGTCCGAGCGACCCCGTTGGTCAGTTCCTGGAGCCTGGCTTCAGCTTCAGGGGCTGTCCGCTGGGTCGCGAAGGCCATCAGGCTCGGCTATGCGATTCAGTTCGCGCAGGCTCCTCCCTGCTCTGGGGAGTTCGCTGTACCGTGATCGGGGCCAACGCCCCCGTCACACGTGCGGAGGTTGCCACCCTACTGGTGAAGGGTGCAATCGAGCCTGTCCCTCCAGCCGAAATGAAGTCGGGCTTCCTTAGCGGTGGGTTACGGCCAGTCCTGGACCTGCCCGTCCTGAACCGATCCCTTCACAGGCTTCTGTTCAGGATGTAGGTAGTGAACGCCTCCTCGGACGCGTTCGTCCGGTAGATTGGTTGCAGCGATCGACCTGAAGGACGCTTACTTTCATGTCTCCTTCCTCGATGCGGACCGTTCATACGGTTTGCCTCGAGGGGCGGACATTCAGTACGCAGTCCCCCCCCATTCGGGCAGCTCTGTCCCCTCGTGACTCTACGTAGTCTATCGAGGCAGACCTTGCGCCACTCAGGCAGCACGGGGTTCGCATCCTGAACTACTTCGATGACTGGCTCATACTGGGTCACTCTCGTAAGCAGGTCTGCGGACACAGAGTCCAAGTGCTCCGTCACTTAGCCCGTCTGGGCCTTCAGGTCGACTGGGGGAAGAGCGACTCTGCCCCGTGCAGAGGATCTCTTTTCTCAGTATGCGTGCTGCTTACCAGCGAGCGTGCACGCACGCAGTCTCTGCTGACTTGCCTCCGTCAAATCGAGGGCAAGAATGCGGTTCCACTGAACTTTTTCAGAGGCTCCTGGGGCATATGGCATCTGCAGCCGCGGTGACGCCGCTCAGATTGCTTCATATGAGACCGCTTCAGCATTGGCTTCGCGATCGGGTCCTGAGGTGGGCATGGCAGTCTGGCACGCTCCGGGTACAAGTGACTCGGGCCTGCCTTCAGACACTCACCCCGTGGTCGAACCTCAGTTTTCTACGGGCCAGTGTGCCCTTAGAACGAGTTTCCAGGCATGTTGTCGTATCGACGGATGCCTCTACCACGGGTTGAGGTGCCATGTGCAATGGACAAGCAGCCGCTGGCTCCTGGGAACAGGACCCCAGCGCCTTCTGCATGTCAATTGCCTCGAGTTACTGGCAGTACGGTTCGCCCTGCACCGCCTCCGGGCGTTGCTGAGGGGTCAACATGTGCTTGTCAGGACAGACAACACGGCCGTAGTAGCGTACATCAACCACCAGGGCGGTCTACGCTCCCGCCGTATGTCTCAACTCGCCCGCCACCTCGTTTTATGGAGTCAGAAGCGCCTGAGGTCCCTTCGTGCTGTCCATATTCCAGGAGCCCTGAACCGTGCAGCCGACGAGCTCACGGTTTCAGCCACTCCCGGGAGAATGGTGACTCCATCCCCTGACGGCCAGCTGATTGGGAACAGTTTGGGACGCGCAGGTAGACCTGTTTGCCTCCCATGACTCTTCCCACTGCAGCCTGTTCTTTTCCCTGACCGAGGGCACGCTCGGCTCGGATGCACTGGCGCACAGCTGGCCACGGGGCCTACGCAAATATGCGTTCCCCCCAGTGAGCACTCGCACAGGGAGGACAAGGAGCAGGTCCTTTTGGTCGCCCCATACTGGCACGGCCGGACCTGGTTCCCCGAACTCTTACTCCTTGCGACAGCACTCCCTGGTTTTACCTCTGAGACACTCAGAGACGGGGCACCCTATGGTCCTGGATGGGACGTGGCAGGTTTGAGTGGCCTGCCACCTCCGGTGGTCGCCACCATCACTTCCGCTAGGGCAGAGTCCTCTCGGCTTGCCTATGCGTTGAGGTGGAACCTCTTCGTCACCTGGTGCTCTTCCCGCCAAGAAGACCCCTGGAAATGCCCGATCGGGTCTGTGCTATCGTTCTTCCAAGAGGGGGTTGGAGCGAAGGCTGTCTCCCTCCACCTTAAAGTTTATGTGGCCGCAATATCGGCCTACCACGATCTCTTGGGGGACAAAAAGGTAAGTCAGCACGACCTGATCATCAGGTTCCTGAGGGGGGCGAGGAGACTGAATCCTCCTCGCTCTCCTCTCGTTCCCTCTTGGGACCTCGCAGTATTCCTAAGTGCTCTGCAGAGGCCTCCCCTTGAGCCTTTGCGGTCGGTTGATATTAAGTTCTGTCGATGTAGACGGCTCTGCTGACTGCATTGGCCTCTCTTAAGAGGGTCGGGGACCTGCAGGCATTTTCGGTTGACGAAGCGTGCCTGGAATTCGGGCCGGCTACTCTCACGTGATCCTGAGACCCCGCCTGGATATGTGCCCAAGGTTCCCACCACTCCGTTCAAAGACCAGGTGGTGAACCTGCAAGCGCTTCCTTTGGAGGAGGCAGACCCAGCCTTGGCATTGCTCTGTCCAGTATGCGCCCTTCGCGCCTATGTAGACAGCACGCAGTGTTTCAGGACCTCAGACCAGCTCTTTGTCTGTTATGGTGGAGAGCGGAAGGGAAGAGCTCTCTCAAAGCAAAGGCTGTCTCACTGGATAGTGGACACCATTGTTTTGGCTTACCAGCAGCAAGGTCGACCATGTCCCCTTGGGGTCAGGGCACACTCCACTCGGAGTGTGGCCTCCTCTTGGGCTTTAGCGCATGGCGCCTCGCTAAACAGACATCTGCAGAGCTGCAGGCTGGGCGACACCGAACACATTCGCCAGATTCTACAATCTCCGAGTGGAGCCAGTGTCCGACTTGTTCTCGCCCCCCTGAGGGGCCGGTAATGGGCCAGGTTCAGGTGTCTTCGCTTGCTCGCCATTCCACTCCACGGACTGGATACGTGCGATATTTTCCCTCAGGTGAGCTTCCCCGAGAGCCCTGAGTTCCTCCAGCACCGCTTACGCCAATACCTGTGTGTCTGCCCTCTCTCGAGCCCAGACCCTCATGTCCGGCCAGGTGCCCCGTGTGCATGGTTCCCCTCCGGCGACCCCCACACGAGTATTTCCACCGTTAGCCTCCCTTGCGAGCAGGTGTCTTTCCCTTGGCAAGCCCCTGCCACCCTAGGGTTAAAAATTTCACCTGCGGCGGGTACCCTAGAGTTTTCCATATGCAGCCCTTAGCGGGTCATATGTGTACTCTTAAGTCCTCCCTACGGGCAGGCATCTTTGCATTTCCTCACTGGGATATGCTTCCCAGTGTACCTTGGTATTCCTGTGTTAAGCATGAGTCCTTCGTCCGTATTAGTCTTACGACAGGGAACTCACACTTACGCAGGGCACTGGAAGACAGCTGAGTGGCGAGATTATATTGAACCCCCATTCGTTAGTCACTAACGTACGTCGTAGTGACTGAACGAAAGGGAACGTCTCGGTTACGGATGTAACCCTCGTTCCCTGAGGAGGGAACGGAGACGTACGTTCCGTTGCCACTTCAGCTGTGCTACCTGGAACGCAGGAGTTCAGTTTTGGCTCCTCAAGGAGGTAACATAATGCTGTATTGCCACATACTTCCTTATATACTCACGCGGTGAGGCGGAGTTACGTATGCAAATTCCGCATGCCCCATGGCATTGGCACGCCATTGGGCGTTTTCTCTATGCTCGAAGATGATAGGCTTCTAGGCGAAACCCCATTCGTTAGTCACTAACGTACGTCTCCGTTCCCTCCTCAGGGAACGAGGGTTACATCCGTAACCGAGACGTTTTCATTAGAAAAACAATTCCACCTTTTAATAGTAGAAAATATTTACAGTAAAAACCTTATAAGGAACTTACTCAAAAACCCTATGAGGGCAAAAAAGGGAAAAAAAGCAAAAAAAAATAAAATAAAAAAAATAATCGTTCATTAATGGTAATCGAGGCAAAATGTTCAATTAATCTAGGTTTTTATTTTTGGTCAAATCGTTACAGCCCTACTACAAATGATAACTATACTAATAACTATATTATATCGTTCACACCGACAGACAAATTATTACATGCTGCAGTTGTGTCATATATCCAGCTTTAAATGCTCAAGCTCTTTAAAGCAGGGAACATTTTGATTGGCTGACTGTTTTTATCATACATCAGTTTATGATAAAAAGAATGTCATTATAGTTATAACGTCTCGGTTACATATAGTAACCCTCGTTCCCTGAAGGAGGGAACGGAGACGTACGTCGGTTATACCGACGAATTGGGATCACTTCAGAGAGCCCCTATCAGCTTCGAGATTTAGAGAACGGGCCAATGGGTCATTGGTGTGCGAGATTTGCATCCCGCGCCGTGGGTATAGGAAGTGAGAGCAATGCACTGAAGTTTTTTACTGAGGAGTCGAACTAGTGACTCGGCCATGCAGTGATGGTAAGGAACTGTGGCGACGGGACGTACGTCTCCGTTCCCTCCTTCAGGGAACGAGGGTTACCATACATAACCGAGACGTTCCCTTTCAGTCTGTCACTACGACGTACGTCGGTTATACCGACGAATTGGGATCCCTTTGGAAAAAGCCACAGTTACTCCCACTTCCAGTGCCCAGCGAGAGCGAGAACCCCCACCTAAAATGCAATTTTCTTATGATTATAATATTTGGAACACCTAACTTATGTCATAAAATTAGATTAAATTAAAACTGTTCTGTTTCCATCATTTTAGGAACAACAGGACATGCCTCAAGCAAGCAAAAACTGTTGCTAACTTTGGCAGGGCTAAATTATAAACTATAGTCGAAACTCTTCCAAAGAATATCTGCAATGACACATGAAGACATGCAGTGTGTTTACTTTTTAACAAATAAGCCATTTCAAAAGACTCGCCAAAAAAGAAAAGCAGGACAGTAGATGAATTTACAAAAGGGCATATTATGGTAATTCAAATGGCAGTGGCCCATGTTCCCATAATCACACGTCTACAATGGTCGGCACAACTGGAGACGGATATGTGATTTATTATAAACCGCTGCTTCCATTTATGGCCAAGGCCTCTGCACAAGCAAAAAGGTGTGAAATCAGGCTTTTACGGACATATAAAACCATAACAACTTATTGTTACATAGTGAGCAAGATGGATCCACACTCGTCCTAATGGCAGATCTCCACATCCCTCAACAAAGCCTTGAAACCTCAGCCCATAATGTCTGCTCTTGTTCACACAAAGAGGCAGCATGCCATGGAGCCCATGAGGATAGTTGGCTGAACATGATCTGTTGGGCTTGTTTGATTCACCAGGCGGTGTATCATTTATTAAAATCAATACCAGGTGAGGGCAAAATGAAACCAGACAAAAAGCGAATCTCAATATAAATGTGAAAACCTGAATGAATGATAATCTGGTATCTGGGCCCACCCAAAAAAGCTGTGATCAGCTGGACACAAGTGATGTCATGGCATAAAGCAGGATGCATATGTGTCATGTTTTCTTTTGAGTGGCACACCCTAATCGTGACTGACACATCCAGTGCGTTGGCATGCCTCAGATCTTTGTTCCAGCTGAGCTCTGATTAGATCTGTGGAGTACTCCGTCTTAATTGTACTCGGTCTAACTACTTTCATGTGTTGGTTGTGTGGAGGGAGAGCAGGTATGGGCCTAATCTAATAAAGATTAAACAGAGACTGTAGGAAGTGGTAGGCGTGGATAGGATGAGCAAGGCTGCTCTGTATGTGAGGGATGAATTCAGTTAGACCCATCCACCAAAACCAGTCAACATCATAATTTTTACTCTTGGAAACATATGTACAATCTGAGATGGTAATATAAAACAACAATAAAATGGGATAGTTGGACATGGGAAATAGTAACACGATAGTATTATGGAGGTACGCAGTAATTAATCTCCATATTGCTGCAATATTTTCAAGAAAACAAAATCACATGTTCAGTGTGAATATGAGATGCTATGAGGGATAACATTTAGCTACGGTTACTTGCATGAGATTTCCTTCCCTTTGATTATAAATGGACGCTTTGAAGAGCCCAAACCATTTAAAGTGGATCACAGAGACTTATGGACCAAGCATTGAGTCATTCCTCCTTGTAGTGATTGTGGGTTTACTGAGATCCTGCGGCCCCCTACAGGCCTGGGAATCTGGAATCAGGTAGAGGAATCTGGAATGGTCAATGTGTGTGGAGTGGCACATGAATGCAGCATGGGCCAGCCGACTTGACCCAGGGTGAAGGGTGAGTGCCAAATATGCACCAGTGGCCGGCTGCACCAACTGTGCGAAAGAAAATGAATCTATCGGTAGCATACATGATTAAGATACAACTTGCACACTACTAAATATGTGAATATTGCACCATTAAAATTGAGAATCTATACACAAAAACTAATAATTAGAGAAGTCTCTGACCTATAATGACAACTGGAATTTAATGGCATGCTGATTAGATCTTTTACTTGACAATAATTTAAACATATGTGATACTGTTGACATTTAAATGTTTATATAGGAAATGGTAGATTAATAAATTACTTTAAGCAGCTCTCAAGCCCAGAGTCAATTGTTCATATCAGGGTTTCATCAAAATAAACAAATACATATTTTTGGAAAATATATATTTTTCAATATTTACTTGGCCAATCTTATAACACAGTCCCTAATTATTTATTACATTCTGTAAATATATCTTGTTTATAGGATTATATGTCTTGTTTTAAAGATTTTTATAGGATTATATATCATGTTTTAAAGCTTTTTAGATATTCTGACTGGAACATTAGACAAAAATACACAGCTTTACAACTCAACGTCTCTTTACAAATTTGAAGGCAGTTTAATAAAGGTATATTATGCAACTATATATTACTTCAAAGTAGTGGTGGGCATAGATTCATTTTTTTAATCTAGATTAATCTCACTGTAATCTTGGAATTAATCTAGATTAATCTAGATTAAAATGGCTCATTTGAATTCTGCCGAAGGCATTCAGAATATGTGTGCTCGTAAGTGATCGTTTGTCTTTTTGTAGTTTGAATATAACTTCTGTCCCTTTAAGACCTGACGCACGCATGGATCCCAAACACTGTTCCTGTGAGCTGGTTACGACTATGTTTACGTTAAAACTGATGGGCATTGAGACATTTTTGAGTGTATTTGACCATTAATAAGCTGGAAAAAGGAGCTCATTTTTGCACTTGTATGTCAGAGGCTTTATTACAGTATGTGTGTGTGCGCTTCAGATGCAAGCGCGAAATCTGCAGGAATTAGTACAATTAACGTTATGTGCAACCCCGCGCGAAATTCAGACCGGTCACACCAATTACACACACTAACACGCAGTCATGAGGAAAAATCCCGCAGAACCCGCGTTCGCTGTGTTGGGTTAACTGGACTGAATGAGAGGAGGCGGTGCGTGTCAACTCGCTGTCGGTCGGAGAGGAGAGGAGAGCGCAACTGATATCGATACTGTAGAAAATTAGTATCGTATTGTTTCAGAAATTTCGATACCAATCGAAATATGGATATTTTTGACAACACTAGTAGGCATACACACAGGTTCGAAGATTCGTTCTCTTGCCCCCTACAGTGCAATTCGGCTAGGTATACATCTGCGCTAAAATATTAAAGGTCCCATGGCATGGCATCTTTCTATTATTTTATAATGTTTCCTGAGGTGTACTTATATTGTTAGTATGATTTTTACATAAAAAAAATTCATAATTTAGAAATTACCCCTCTGGCTGAATGCCCTGTTTCAAGGGGCGTGTCTGCTGTGAGACTTCAGTGAAAACGCCCACAGTTGTGATTGGCTGAAATCTTTGCATTTAAAATGAGTGTTAGATTATGTTGCAGAGGGGGCGTGGTTTAGCGAGGCACTGCACGCACTGCATGCATGAGAGAGAGAGACTGACTGGGCACTCGTGAACCACAGAGAGCTGGAGTTGTTGAGAGCGATGTGCTGTTAGTGCAAGCTTATTTGTAGCTGAGAGTTGTGAATAAACAGTCCCAGTCACGTCGACTCTGTCTTCTTCCACCTTATTCTACGAACTTTGTAACACATGTAATGTACCATTACAGCCATCGAGAACAAATCGTCAAAGTGTGGATTATAGCATTATTTTATGATCTATTCCTATCATATGAAAGGCTGCAGTGAAGAGCATTGAGTACAGGCAGTCTGTTGATCGCTTGAATGCAGTGATCTCGCCATTGCAACGTGTTCTCTCTCACAAAATGCTTTGACCACAACTAACAGCAAACACGATTTCGATATGAATACAGTAAGAGCTTCGCTGTGCTGCATAACAGCGTCATTCATTATAACGGCAGTTTGGGCAAGTGTGCAGATACACTCGCCACATGTGATTGACAGCTCCGGACATTATAAAGAGTGTTCTTTGATCGCTCTCTGTAGTTTAATCACTTAAATAACTGATTTGTTTCATGCTGCTAACAGAAACGATCGTTTTAGTCACTGGCTTGAGTCACTGATGCATTACGCTTAGGGCATCAATATGGCGATCATTAAACGATCTAGAAAGAAAGTCTGCTTGAACTTAAATGATTAGCTACACATCAGAAATCACTGATCAGAGATCAGGCATTAATGAACACTGTTACTCACTGTTTGTCACGGTGCTGTCGAATCCATATCCTAAAGTCTGTTTGTAAAGCCTGTGCTGACATAAACTGAATACATTTTCTCCAAATGCTCTGGGCGGGGAAAGCAGAGGAAGGGGAGGTAACCTTTCCTGGTATGATGTCATAACAGGAAAATTCAAGATCAGCTCGCCTGAGCTTTCATTTTCTCAAAGGCAGAGAAAGACAGCCAGAACTCAGTTTACACCCATCAAAATTTCTAGCCACTTGGGGACAATCTACAGGCTAGGGGAACTCATATTAATGTTAAAAAAACCTCATAAAATGAAATTTTCATGCCATGGGACCTTTAAGGTGAAAGTCATCATAGCTTGCGTAGCATAGACCCAGCTCCCAACCCAACTTTGAGAATAGATTAACGGCGATATTTTTTTTAATCGCCCGATAAGAGTCTCACATTTATGCAGCACGTTAACACCGATAATGGCCCACCACTAATTCAAAGATATCTTATGACCTACTTGTTTAACCTTGCCTAAAGAACAAACAGTGTAATCAAATTAGGAGTTGTAAACTAGCAGTAACTAAGCCCCTAGTGTGAATATTACATTCCAGTTTAATTAATACCTTATGGATGCCTGGTGCAACTACACCCTGGACTGAACACCATCTCACCACTGATCTTAGATTTTTTTAAGAAAGAGGAAAAGGAGGGAGGTAGGCATGGCAGAGTCATAAAACCCCTTATCACAGTCTGATCTCTGACCTCTTGTGGGAATCACAGGACCCGGGAAACATGGAGGTCAAGGGCAAATCAATAAACCTCATCTGTCTGTCAGCTCCCCACATCCCTTCTCTTTTTCTCACACTCACACAGTTTTCCTAAATATGGGCATGTTGAGACTATCTCTATTCAGAAATATTCAAGTCTGTAAATCAAGGGAGCGAGGAAAGTATTCCTGGCAAGCAGTTTTATCTGATAAAGGGAAGTGCAACTGAAATTCCTCAATGATTTGTTTTCCAAGTGCACAGGCAGTTTACAGTCTGCCAACACCATGCCACTGGAAGGCCCATAAGTCAGCGCCTCCTGAGCAGTTCAAGCATGAGAAGATCTGTTATGCCGTCTCCTCTTTTGTCTCCTCCTGCATTTCCTCATTGTTAAAGTTTAGCCTGAGATGTGTTAAATTAATGACACACTAACAGGGCCAAGAGCTCTTTAATGTCTATCAATACCATTGCAGGGCCAATACTGCACATCAGTCTCCCTGCATTTCTTCCCAGAGGGCCATCGCTTATGTGGTGCTTTGATGAGTGATAGATGAGCTGTTAAACAGCTCAGATTCCTCAAGTAATGATTCTAATTGACATAGCAACCCTGGAGCTTTCTCACCCAAATCACTCTCTCCTCAGCATCAGCGTTCAAAGACATCAGGCACAAATATTCCTCCATTAATAAAATACCACGGGCCCCGTGATACAGACGTGCAGAACATCAACGAGGTAGAGTATCATGTCTCTTTTTCAGATATAGTAATTATGATGTTTCATTCAGGTAGGTTAAAGACCTTTTTAAGAATGATAACAATAAAGATAACTATATTAGGGTTCAAACTAAAACAATATTGTTCTGTTTATCCTAAGCGTGCTGAGGTTTTGTCGCCTGCTGCTTTAAATGCTCAAGCTATTTAAAGCAGGATTGATTCTGATTGGCTGTCAATATTTTTATCGTTCATCAGCTGGAAAAAAACATTGTTCTGAAATTAATTCCAGCGACATCGTTGCTCTGTGCTGTTATTGTCATAGTTGTGGTGTGGACTCTGCTATTCTTTCATATTAGGAAACGATTTTTAGAACTATATCTTTATTGTTATCATTATACCCAGCAATTAACTTTGTGTTTAAAAGACGTCTAATAGCCGTCCAAACAAAGCCCTGACGTCTAGGCTAAAACAAGGCAACATTTGGGCTGTCAGTGAAAATTTGACAGACATCGAACCAAGCCCAAGAACAGACTAGTCATCTAGAACATAAACATGTCAAAGAAATAAAACCAAACACCTTGTAATCACTGTTGACTTTGCTTACATGATGGAATATTATACATCTTGCAAGTTATTTTGGCAAAAACGACCAAATTCAAGTTTATTCTGGCTAGAAGTGGGTTTCTCTTAGCCGGACTAAATCGGGTCTATAGTTATCGTCCTTGGTGTGAATATTAATATTAAAATATTAATATCATTCCATTATTGCTGAATCAATGCTGCTGCTACTGAATATTCAGTGTCAAAGAAATCAGTTGAGAACCTGAGAGTATTGTGTCTGTATTGAATGTGATGCAATAAAAATAAGTGCATGGATTATTTCGTATTTGTACGCACAGGAGAAATTACAATTAATTATATCCACCTAACTCACAAGATGTGTGTAGGCACATGAACCTCTTTCAAATGTTAATGAATTTAGAGTATTCTAATGTGACCGCATGCCTGAGATTAGTTGTTTGCATAAAACACACCCAAACAATCTCCATTTAAGGGCTTTCCGCATAAGATTTGATCTTTTCAAGTTTCGAGCAATAAATGTGCCATCTTCAAAAACACAATAAACAAATTTTACTTTCCCAGATTACAGACCTCTCCTTAGCCAGCTACTGTATGTGTATCTGTATTGTTATACAGGGAAACCTCGCAGCTTGAGCTACAATGCAGCTTTAATTACTCTTTTACTGTATAAAATAAATTTGAAATGAAATATCATTGTATAAAATGTCATCTTAAAGGGATAGTTTAAGCTTTATAATGGCAGTGAATTGAGAACGAAATTTTAAAGCCCCAAAAAGCGCATCCATCCATCATAAAAGTAATCCACATGGCTCTGGGGTTTTTATAAAAGCATTCTGAAGTGAAGCGATGTGTTTGTGTACGAAAAATATCCATATTTAAAATGTTATAAACGAAAATAACTAGCTTCCGACAGATGGTCGTCTGCATCGATTTACGCCTAAAGAGTAACCCCAGACCTGACGCATGACGTACTGACGAATGCGGAAGCGCAGAGGACAGAGCAAAACAAAACACTGGTCACGAATTAGAAGTCTAAAACAAGAATGTTTAAAGAGAAATGTAAGAGGATTTCGATATAAAAGAAGAGTAGCTTGAATTTGTTGCCCAGTCCTATTTGTTTGAACCGCGAGAGACGTCAACGGATTTCGTCAAATAGGGAGAAGACATGGGTTCAATGTGAGGCTTCAACAAGGAAACATGGAATGAAGGTGAGATTGATTGAGACGGTAGGTGACCTCGTTGAGCTGCCTCTGTATAGTGAATGGACCCATGTACCAGGGACTCAGCTTACGGCAGGGAAGTCGGAGACAGATGTCCCGTGTAGAGAGCTACACCTTCTGGCCAGGTTGGGAACGTGGAGTGGGACCCCTTTTGGCGTCAGCATGCCACTTGTGTCTCCGGACTGCCTGCTGGAGATGGACATGACCTGAGTCCTGCTCTGCTGGAACCAGTGGTTGACAGCTGGAACCTCTGAGGGCTCACCCGACCAGGAGAAGCGAGGTGGTTGGTAGCCTAGAACACACTGGAATGGGGTGAGCGCAGTGGTGGTCTGCAGGAGGGAATTTTGGGCATACTCCGCACAGGGTAGGAACTGGCTCCAGCTGTCCTGGTTCCGGTGGCAATCTACCCCCAGGTATCTTCCGATCTCCTGGATCTTGTGCTCAGTTTGGCTGTTGGTCTGTGGGTGGTATCCAGAGGACAGGCTGACCGACACTCCTAGGAGCTTTAAGAAGGCGTGCCACACTCTGGAAATGAACTGTGGTCCGCGGTCGGATACTATGTCTTCAGGAATTCCGAAATGACGGAATACATTGTGGAACAAGGCTTTGTCGGCTTCAAACGCAATACTCAAACGAGTATCCCCAGGCAGGAGGTCAATAGCGCAGTCCCATGGCAGATGAGGTGGAACGGCCAGTACTCAGGAGGAATTAGTACTCCACATTGAGGCTAGTTTCAGGACTTACAATGGAGGTTGAGAGGAGAGGAAGGACTTTGGAGTCAGAAGAAGAAGATTGGAGATTCAAAGAAAATTTTCTGATTGGAGATAAACAGTTCTGGAAACATTCGTCGCTCCATTTGAGGATCTCACCCGTGTTCCACTGTATGTTCGGCTAGTGTTGTGTGAGCCAGGGGCGTGCAAGGATGATGTCTGCGGTGGATCCTTCCAGTACCATGAAAGTGATTTCCTCCCTGGATTGTTTGGATGCGGAGATCCTGTTGGCAGCGTTTTCGATGTACATTCAATTTCTGGAGAATTTGGGGGTTAATGAAGTTTCCTGTGGAGCCGGAGTCGATGAGGGCTTGCGCTGAAACACAGGCATGAGAGTTAAGGAGATGTACGGTAGTTCTGGTGAGTGGTGCAATACAAGCGTGCAGTTGGATTGTACTCACAGATGGTGTGGCGGGCAGAGGATTAACAGTGGGTGTGTGGAGCACACAAGCTGAATAGCGCTGGGCTACTTGGATGGTCCTTTGGATTAAGTTCTCCAGCCCCATAGTATCATCATACACAACCATTAACTCTTTAACGTGAGGATTCAAACCCTGGCAAAGGCTGTTATAAGAGCTGATTCATCCCAGCCACTAACAGCCGCTCACAGATTCATCACCTTGGCATAAATGGAAGAGTTGGTTGTGTATAGCGAGATCGGCGGTACACTGTCCGAACAGCTCCCGGAAGTGATTGAAGAAGGCGGCCGTAGTGAGGATCGTACTGCGTTGACCAGCGTTGACCATGATCCCGTCTCAGTCCGTGGCGCTCTGCATAAGGTCTAGTCTTCTATCAGGACACAGACAGAGGCAGAGGGGTAAGTGAACACAGAAGTTTATTGTAACAGAGACACGAACACAAGCAGATGGTGAATGCAGGTGAGTAAAGAACAAGCACTTTGCAAACAGTCACTTAGCTGAAGGATAACAGGTATTTCTGTTGCAAGTGAAGGGATCAACGAGGAACGAAGAACTGGAGACGGAAGACGGCTGGATGAAGACAAGGGAAACTCAGGTAAGTAGCGGGTAAGGAGTCCAGGTAAGTATAGTGCAGGGAGTGAGTGTTCTTACAATGTCCTTGACGATGAAGTGCAGGTACGGGTGATTAGTACTCAGGAGACTGTGAACGAGTGGGGGGAGCGTGGAGATCTGGTGATGATGCGTTTGTATTAGTGGGTGTTGGCTGTGACTCTGTGACAATTATAAAGCTTGGAAGAGCCATGACATTTTTTAATACATCTCAGATTGTATTCATCTGAAAGAATAAAGTCATATACACCAAGGATGGCTTGAGAGTGAGTAAATATTTTGCTGTATGCAAAAACAAACATACAACACGGCCAGTGTAGTCCAACTCACAAACGACTCATATGAACCTATAATATACAGCACCACCAGAGTAGTCTGTTTCACAACCAAATGACTCTTATGAGCTGGCTTTTTAAAAGATAGCATCTGGTTTTCAATTTGTGAATTTTACGTCATTAACAGAATGATTACCCTTTGTTATATGCAAGCAAAACTGACATTTTAACTTCAAAAAACCCAAATAAATACGTTTAGAACCAAATTGAATCAGGAAACCTGTATTTATATCCAGCCTTGTTACAGGTGCATTTGGTTAATCAGTCTAAACTGTGTTTTCATTTCAAGCTAGCTGCTAAGAGCTGGCATATCACATACCATCTAAGACTATAGAGTAACACAACAGCAACAGTGTCTTTTGTCTGAATAATCATAACACGACTCAACTCTGCACCAGGCTTAAGTTCTATTCTAATTTGTTTTAAAGCTTAATTACAGAAATGCCTGCCCAAATTAGAAACACTGCAACGTTGATCAGTTTCGAAGCAGCTCCACTTCAACAACTGTCAGTGGACATACGCAAGCAAGCAGAACTGTTGTTGAACCATCACAAGTTCTGAAGTGTTTGCCTTTGCAGGCATTACTGGTCAATACAGTCGTAGTAACCACCACAACATGCTGGAATTCATTTAAGCCTGATGCCCAGTGGAGTGAGGGAGGAGATGTGTTCTGCAGGATCAGTGCTTATGGGGGAAGTGAACTATATTGTGTACGTTAGGTAAACGTTGTAGTAATCGCAGAGCTTTGACATGTCAGAATGATTTGCTGATGAAGAGTCCCATTAATCCCTAGACAAGATTTGTTTTTTGAATATGTCTGCTCATGGTTTCCCACCCGACTACTCTTATTCCTTGGCAAGGCTACTGGATTCCTCATGCTTGAAATTAATTTAAATAATCAGTACCTCACAATCCTGCCGTTTACAAAGCCACACACAAACAATGTTACTTTACATCCTTTCAAACCAGTAGAAACTGAACTGTTTTTCTCGAGTCAGCAAGAAACATGCTGCCAACTAGAAATAATTAAAGTTTAAAATCACCAGGGATTGTGTAAGAATCATTCAGCCATTCTTGAAAAAGTTAAACCTCCTAAGACCCAGGAAAACAAAGTCTTTTGAATTTAGTATTTCTTCATGTCATTATTGTTTAGAGCATAAGAAACACATATATTTTTTGTAGAAATATGATATTTTATTCATATGTTATGCTATGTCCTCAGAAGTGGACACCAGAGTTGTTTAAAAAATAAAATGACATGAAATGACGTTTAGGCCAAGCTTCGTTTAAAGATGATTCTCAACTATGTTATGAAAGATATAGCGGAATGAATGTGATATAGCAATGGAATGAATTGATATAACTTTATGCAATATGTGGGTAAAATAGCTATACGTGGGTTTTTCCCATTCATTTTAATTTGTTACATTTATATAGCGCTTTTCTAGGCACTCAAAGTGCTTTACATAGAAGGGGGGAATCTCCTCAACCACCACCAATGTGCAGCATCCACCTGGATGATGTGACGGCAGCCATATTGCGCCAGTACGCCCACCACACACCAACTGATTGGTGGAGAGGAGACAGAGTGATGATACCAATCGTATATATATATGGGGATGATTAGGAGGCCATGATGGACAGGGGCCAATGGGCAATTTTTTTTTAATGACCACAGAGAGTCAGGACCTCAATTTAATGTCTCATCCAAAGGACAGATGCAATGTATCTATGCACTGTATCTAATTTGCATATTAAAGGTCCCGTTCTTCGTGATCCCATTGTTCAAACTTTAGTTAGTGTGTAATGTTGCTGTTAGAGCATAAATAATACCTGTAAAATTATAAAGCTCAAAGTTCAATGCCAAGCGAGATATTTTATTTAACAGAAGTTCCCTTTCAAAGCCTACAGCGAACGGCCGGCTTGGACTACATCCTGGTACTTCCTTCATAAATGACGTCAGTAGAACAGTAGAACAGACTAACCTCCGCCCACAAGAATACGCGAAAAAAGGGGGCGTGGTCTTGTTTCTGTCCAACGTGGAGAAGAGGACGATCAAGTGGAGAAAAGGAAGTGCTGCGTTTCAGTGTGTTTGTCGCCATGTCGTCGAGACGCTGTTATTTTCATCCCGGAGTCAAATCACCTTTGTTTGGCTTTCCCAGGGACGCTGTAGAGATCATTGAGCGCATAGCCGCATACATCTCCCGTTAAGAGGCGTGACCTTTCCGTACAACTTGCGCTAAGCTGCTGTCGAATCACAACACAGGAACCGTGCCTTGTGCGCTAAGCTGCTGTCGAATCACAACACAGGAACCGCTGGCACAATCAGAACTCGTTACGTATTTCTGAAGGAGGGACTTCATAGAACAAGGAACTCGTCAGCCCGTTTTTAGGAGAGTGAAAACAGAGGTATACAGATAAGTAAATTGTGTGAAAAATACTGTGTTTTTTTACACGCGAAACATGAACACGTTATATATTGCACACTGTTAACACAACCAAAGCTTCAAAAACACACGAAGAACGGGACCTTTAATGTGTTCTTGGCGCAACATGTAATGAAATAGAAGTGTAATAATGGGAGTAATAGTTAATTTTCATAATAATATCTAATATTTTATAAGAACATTGATATTAAATTTCTTTCCCTGTTCACTTGTTGTGTCTCCCAAAATGCCTGATAAATATGCTTTAAGTCCCGGTGTCCTCTATTGAGGACATGTATGAAATTAATGCCCTGTTTTGTAAGTCATATTTTGATTAGAAACCCCATAACATTTTTCTGAGATGTTGATTTAACAAACAATTTGAAAATTAGTCAGATTTAACTGCAGACCCTGTACACGGTCCGGAATTACATCATCAATTACATCATCAAGTATATACTTTAAATTTTAAATGTCTGTGGAGGAGCTCTGACCTCATATGTGGTACCATTTGAAAGTCTCTACTTTCTGGAGACATGCATCACTTTGGCATTTGTTTTACACAAAGTAACTTATTTACACTAAATTACTCTTGGACCATTTCCGCCTGGATTTGGCCTACCCAAATTGAAAAGCTTCCCATACCCACATACAGTGGTCTAAATTCAACATTTTGAAGTTACATAAAACAAACATGTAAGTATATGTTGTCTGAGCTGTAATAAACCCCCCAAAAAAGAGACGCTTTTTGATTTATTTGGTTATAAAGTGTGTAACTCAGGCCCTGTGTGCGCTAGCACCCTGCAGACAGTTTTGACTGTTTCCACTAGATTGCAGGACATACTGGAAAAAAAGATTTTTGTCTGGATCATGTTTGCAAGATGTATTCAAGGAATATGACCTTTTTTATGTACTTTCCGCTCATTCAAGTTCAAGATGTATCTCTGTTAAGCAAACATGCTCCTCAGAATGCATTCAAGGTGTTTCAAATCTGTTGCTTCACAGTAACAGATTTATTTGTTCAGCCAATATTAGATATGATTTTTAAATGCATATCAGTCAATAGAGTGCATGCTCATGCCCGGGAACACTTCCCATAACACCTGATGTACTCGTTACATCAGAAAAAGAATGGCATCTACACTAATGTTAGTCTCTCCGTTTATCCCGAGGCTTACTGTAGTCTGCTGTACCCAGATCAGATGGTGGACCTGCGCCTAGACTTGACCAACGCATCCCTGAAGTGTCAGCAGAGACCGTGTCAACTAGACTCTCCCCTGTGAAGGCCTCCTTCCCTTTCCTTCCCCTCTGTACAGATAAAAACATATATGCACACATACGTATTCAAACACGCTCACCTATAGGCTGAACACGTAATGCTTGCGTACATGCCGTCGCCGTTTTCACGGATTCGCCTTTTAAGGGGTTTGCACGGTATAGTTTCAAACCTATTTCATGGTTTGCATTCTCGGGCCACCAGAAGCTGTTGCCGTGCGGATAGGGTCCGGAACGCATTGGGGGGTTTCTGTTTTAATTGAAGATGGTGTTGTTTAAGTGGCACCAAATTAAATAACTAATCAGTTTTTTTTTACAACAGAAATTAATCAAAAACTCTTCTTCAAAAACAAAATTAATTTCCTATTATCACTGTCTTTTTACAAACAATCTGTGTTGTAAAAAGTGCAATATAAATGAAGGTGACTTGGCTTGACTTGAGTGGAAGAATTGAATATCTACAGTCAAGGAAATTTTGTAATAATTTATTTTATTTGTTTATTTATGTATATATTTTGTCCCATTTTATTTATGTATCTGTCTAAGTCCTGTATACAATGCAATGGGTTGGGTGAGAGAATGGGGGAGGTTATGGGGGTAATAGTGGTCAAATAAGTTTTCTTTCGTTTATTGCAAAATTTATGCTTTCTCAAAATAAAAAACACTAAATTACAAAAAAAGCATTAACATTCAACGTCAATAAACATTCACCGAGAAGTGAGATTTCGATTACACCAAAATATGGTTTAAAGTATCAAGCACATCTATTTGCAAACCTATACTTCGGTTGAGATCCATGTACCACCTGCATGACAAAACCTCCTGAGGATAAATACAGTGTTTTGAGCTACGGAAAAAAGACCTGGGAGGAGGTCGCAGTGAATCCCTTGGGATGAGGTGTTGATTTGAAATGCAATGCATGAGTGGAAGACTAGCAGCATGGTGGTGGGAACGGGATGAGGTATAAAGGCACAGAACAAGTATTTTACAGTTGACATTCTCAGTCACAACTAGCAGCCAAAACAAACCCATATGCTGCAGATCTCTCAATGACATTGTTGAGTACGGCAACCATGATCGATTTCCCATCAAACTATTATTTATGTTGGAGAAACTCCAGGTTTCTTTAATTGAGAACTAGTTAGTCACAGGTATTGATGTTGAATTTCCCGCTGGTGGTGGTCTTGTTAATGTGTGAGATAAGCAACAGCACCAATCTTTCTTCACGACACTACCTTAAGTAAAATTTATCATATTACTAAACACACAACAAATTCCGGGAACGGATTTGACTTCTTAAATCTGGTTCCTGTTTGTAGCGATTGCAACACAATGTAAAGAGCTGGTCGGCCATGTCGAAAGTCTTGGCATCAAGGTATAGTAAATAAATCATTGGCTACGTTTACATGATCACCAATAGTCTGATTATTATCAATAGTCAGAATAAGGAATTACTTGAATTAAGGTGCTTACATTATATGAGCAAACCTCTTTAATCCCCTTTACATGCTACTTGCCATTATTTTGATTAGTCGCTAAGAAAATAAGTCTCTTAGCTGTTTTTAAGCTATTCAGTTGTAGCCCTATATTCACAGTAAAAATGTTCAGTTCATATGCAAAATGTTCACTGACTAAAACTAAAATGATTAAATAACCGTTTTTGGTAATTGAAATAAAGCTGAGAAGTAGGCTATATATAAAATAATTAAAATATTAGATGAATAATTTAACTTAAACTTAAAAATTGGTAACTAACTTCAATAAGTTAAGTTAAAGTTCTAAAAATGTGCAGTCTGATTCTTGAATGAATGAGTGTATTTACTGACTAGTTGTATATATGACTATGACAAATCGATTAATCGCGATTAATCGCATCCAAAATAAAAGTTTGTGTTTACATAATATATGTGTGTGTACTTTGTATAATAATTATGTATATATAAATACACACTCATTCATGTATGCATTTCAGAAATATCTGCATACTGTATATATATTTATATAATTTATATTAATTTATTTTAAAATTCTTAAATATATACATGCATGTGTGTGTGTTTATATATATATATAATAATTGTACACAGTACACACACATATATTATGTAAACACAAACTTTTATTTTGGATGCGATTAATCGATTTGACAGCACTACTATAGCACTACTAATATATGACAACAGATAGTTAATATGCACATTATGCACTACGTCAGCACTTTATAAATGTAATATATGAATAAAACATTGTGTGTTTGTTTTGTATTGTTGTTGATTTAGTATAGGTTATTTAGTATAGTCAAGGCCAATTATTAGACTATATTTATGCCGCCTAAACAAATCTTTTGCAAGAATCGTTTATCTTCTGTTCTGCCATGTTTTCGAACTTGTGTAAGAGTTTGACATGTACTCCACTTAATAGCACATTAAATGCTATTAAATGTGATTAAAACCGCAGTACTTCACATATTTTACTGCAATTATGGTTATGCTAATTAAGAGCAAATCCGCATAATCACAGTATTTGTATTTACATGGGCTTCAGCTTAATTGCATTATAAATGTTCATGTAAACATAGCCATTGTGTAGAAACCAAACAATGTGGAAGAACTAAGTTATGGCGGCACTGTTGAAACAAGATGTGTTTTGTATTGTGTTCTTTTACAAAACAAATCTAACATTAAGCAATTCTGATGAACTCCCTCCAGCCTGAGACAAAAGTGTGGTTTTACTTTGTCTTTGATCAACTTTCAAAGCAAGATATTTATTATTGATGTGGTGAGATAGAGTCATCTCAAGCAATCCAGCATCAAAGCTATGGGAACCAAATTTCACGATAGCTTAGCGTTATAGATGTGTGTGCGTGCGTATTGAATGCTTGCACCCCACAGATGGAATGTGAGATGTTTAATTAGGTGCCTGTGAGTGGTCTCATGGGTAGGTGCTTTTAATTTCTCAGGACTATGGTGTCTTGCTTCACAGACGGAGCCAGGTCAAATGCAGAGGAGGATGGCGGAGGCAGAGTGGCGGAGAGTTGCTAAGAGATGAATGCCGTGAATACCTACGAACCCCCCACCACAGTTCCCTCACAGCATCTGTCCCAACAAAGCACACTGCGTCCAATTAAAGGCCACAATAGTCGTCTGATAGTCGTCTGACATCGCATGACTAGTGATAAGATCACTGAGGAAATGCGAAATATGAATTACCCTCACACAAACTGCCGTGGCATCAAATGAAAACCATCGTGCAACACAATACGCCTCTGAAACATGCAGCCCAGAGCGTGCTTCCGAGTATCCCTTGGGAACACCGCCTGCTTATTTGTGGCTGCTTTCAGAGACAGGGGAAAAACAGGCCTAATCATTCACACTACCTGGCTGATGCTGTTAAAGGTGCTTCCTCCCCAGGGGCCGACATGTGACCCTGTTGAGACAGAGGACAAGAAAGAGAGAGCTGGAAGGAGTCATCGCCACCATGTCTTGGTAACCGCACGCACACACGAAAGGTCTGTTCCAAAAGCTGTTGACCTTCTGCAATAAAGAAAGAGCACAAAACAAGACATCAATAACCTGAAAGCGATACATTGAAGAGGAAGCAGCCCTGTCGCATGGACCAGGTCTGAATGGTTCCTCAGGACAGGATCAACAAATAACGTGAAGGAAGGGTTGTGCGCTGTCATTGTGAAAGCAACAATAGCAGACTGTAAACTCCGGGTGATGCATATAAAAGACACGCCAAACTATGGATATAATTTTCTGTGAATGATCCTATTGTTCCACCGAAACACTGCTTTTTGGCTGATGACCAAACTGTGTCAGGTAACAGGTTGTTTGCAGAGAGATCTGGAAAGGAGTAGACAGAAAGCGATAGTACCATTGATGCCGCTTTTTCTTCTTTGTTGGATTTCAATTGCTTGCTTGGGCGGAGCAGAGATATTTTCGCCAAGTAAAATGAAGATGAAACCTATTAAAAAAATATATATATTTAAAACATGTTTGTAAACTGAAATAGTGCTTAAATAAAATACTAGAAAGAAACTAAATTACATTTAAAAAATGAATCAATAAAAATAATTATTAATAAAAACACTTTAAATAAACCCCTTTGGGCGATATTAACCGGCAAACTCATCCCTTACATATTCAATTAATTTTTATTTTAATATTGCGTGTTTAATATTGTGTTTTTTAGTGATTATAATTTAGTTAATTTATGAAATATTCACAAATAATATAAATCACAAAAACTGACATTAAAGGCACAATATGTAAGATTTTTGGATTAAAATATACAAAAACCACTAGAACAATGTTATATTATTTTGTTGACTTGTGTACTTACATTATCTCAAATGTTTCCAAGAATGTTTAAATAACCAGTTTAAAACCAGGACACGGACGGTGTCAGTGCGTTGCCTATCAGTGACATCATACCCGCGTTATTTTGTAGAAACCATGGAAACACCAAAGGCTCTTTAATATATTATGTGTTTTATTAGACAAGTGAGCAACTGTTTAGATACATTCATCGACATAAAATGAATCATTGTGATATAGCTCAACACAGTTAGTCTTATTGTATCTTGTTTTCTTGATTTTCCGTGTTGTATATCATGCCTACTATTGATCTAGCATAGGGGAGTGTGCAACAAGTGTCTCATAGCAGCCGCCAAGTGAACACACTGAGTAGCATTATAACACAACTTTCAACACACTCAAATGTATCTAATATGATAAAACAGCTCTGCGTTACCTCACATACGCATGACCGGAAAAAGTGGAAGCGATCGTCTGTGGCATAATAAAAGATCTGCAAAATCGGGCAACACCTTTGTTGTGAATAAGCGACCTCTAGCGCTGAAAAATTACATATTATGGCTTTAAAATATATGTATAAAAAACTAAATAGAAATATATCCACATAAAAAAATAAAACTAACTAAACAATTAATAAAATAACAAAAAAAAATTAAGCAATATTAAAATTAAAATAAATCTGAAAATTAAAAATTATAATAACCCTCGGACAGAGCACACTTAATCTATTCCGTTCCATGAGAATCGGCCTGTCAGACCTTTGTGATACTTAGATGGGCCTGGCAGCAATGAAGCCTTTACTGCACTGGAAACTATCCCATGACAGACAGTCTTCAAAACCAAAGAGGTACAACCATCATGCACATGTTCCCAGTACGAGCTGCAGTAATGTGGAGAGCACATGAGAACCCGTCCATCCCATGGCACCTTATAAGTCAGAGTAATACTGTGGGACTTTGGTGCAACCCTTTGGCACAACCATGCCTGAAACAATTTAGGCGAGTTCATTTTACGGACCTAAACCTTTATTTCCCAAGACAGAATTACATTCAGATTAATGGAATTACTATATAAATGCACAGCAAGGTCCTACAGGCAAATACACACAGATGTGATTCATCCTCAAAGTCCATCTGCGAATGCCGACAAGTGATGAATCCCTATCACAGGGAGCAGAGATCTCACGCGTGCACTGCCTCGGCACAGCTGCTCTGTCCGGGGTTAGGATCCGTAGAGTTGCTTCCAAGGAGTTCAACATCCAAAGAGGGAAGTTCAGGGAAGATTAGAGATGTCATGGAATGAAATAGTAGAAGGTTTTATACTCCCTATAGCTCTCTTGTGCTCTCTTTGCTTACTCTTTCTTCCACGTAAGATAGAAAAAAAGGGAATCATATGCACCGAAACACTTGACCTTTTTAGGAATTCAATCAGGTTAATTGTATTTTCCTAGATATAAAATCTTTCAATTTTATGGCCTTTTGAATATTTACACACCCGCCACATTTTACAAGCTATTTTAAGATTCAAATAACACTGCCGAAGAGTTAAGCAAATATACAAAATATTCGTGATGACAAGGCCCTTTTATATTCGTTCTCACAGATCATTCACTCACCCATTAAATCAAAGTTTGAACCAAGTCATGAGTAAAAGTCTAACAATGCATCTTTACCCACTTAATCCACCTTACTTCCAACATTCTGCATCTTTTGTTAGCTGAATAAACGGCACCAACAAAGAAGAAGGCAGCCAGAGCTTCTTAATGCCTTTGGACGGTGTTCCCTTTAAGAATAAGGGTGTACGGTGTTCGGAAACAGAAGAAGAGGTTGGTTAAATTTGATATTGAATGTATCTGGGCCAGTATCAGTTTAGTACATCTGCCCTGTGGGGTTATAAAACTCGCAAACATCACCGCCAATTGAAATGTACTTGATTCAATATATATATCACAGAGTTGAATGAATTTTATATGCTTAATATCAATGAACAAACATTAAACGGTGTTGTCAAAACAACACACAAAAACAACACAAGCGTAGTCACATGGCTATTTCAAAACTAAGCCTCTGTATATAGAGTTTCGTCTAGAGGAAGTGCATGAAAGAGTATACGAGTGCTCCTTTATAGCTTTTAACACAAAGCAAAGCCCATACTTTCAAAATATGTCAAGAAACGGAAGGACCCACCCAAGTCTTACCTGAACTCCATTCACAGAGCGGGAGGGCGAATGGGTGCAGAGGATATCATTACAATTAAATAGGAAACACGGTTGAACAAATCTCAAGAACCGTCAATTCATATCTGAATGCTTTATTGTGTTGGTGGTAGGAGGTTTAACATTTTTAAATGACACCTTTCCGAAGGTAAAGATCCCGTAGGCTGCACATAAACATTAAAGGATTTAAACGTTTTATGCAACCTCCAGCACTTTAACAACAGGCAGTGAAATGAAACATAACACAACACACCCTCTCCTCATCCTTAAATTAGTATGCAATGACTCATTTAGCAGGAGGCTGGTGCTGAGTTAATGGTCTATGATTTACTGGACTTCCTCCCCAGAACTTCACGTCGACGGCTTTAAGTACGGAGTGTTGAGGAAAAGCTGGCGAACTTGCAGAGCTGGAACCCCAAGTGCTATTATTCATAAACATGTACCATTACTGCATGTCCTCACTCTAACCCTCTAATACAGCTCTCAACCCTGAGGAGACAGCCACTGAGTACAAAGTCTTTATCACCCTCCACTTTCACCTGAGGGAGCAGGTTAGAGAGGGAAAAAAATGACTTACGGTAAAGCAATGCGAGCCAAACTAGACTGGCAGCCAAAGAGCTTTTCAATACTATGAATATGGATGATTCAAAACCTGACAGCACAGCTGGGATTTCTGTTTCTATATTTGTTTAGTAGCCAAAAGTTTGATTTCGTAGAGATTTCATGGATGCATCTGTTCAATGTGTGTAGTGACAGGTCTGAAACGTTACTGGCACGGTGGTCGGAAGTCAAAATCAATAACTCAAATCATGCATATAAAATAATATATATATATATATATATATAAAAAAAAATAATTGAAAAATTAATGTGTGCAGCCTTTTACTGATTTTATTATTTCAATAATAATAATAATAATAATAATATATAAAGTCCAGCTTTAGTGTTATTGAGAACTAAACCGTTTATAACCATCTGTTTCATTGACAGATCTCATAAATGTATGACATGTGGCTGCACTGCACCTTCAGATTAGACTTGAACCCTTTTCATTTTGTGCCGCTTATTTTCCCATTACATTGTGGATATTCATTTCAAACTTGTCCTCAAAATGTCAAAACGTATCGATCTAAGAGTCTAATTCATATGATATAAAAGCTTTGAAGGCACTTAAAACAATGTTCACAGATGTCTTTGTTGTCCTATTGCCATTTTTGTTTTGTTTTTTGCCTTAAGGCAAGTTGTTGTAACATGGAATAAATTTTTAAACTTTATGAAATAACTCAACTTTAATCATTTAGTTTAACAGTTAACAGTACTGGAACAAATGTATTTACATTTACACAAGTTATGCCCTGATAGAAAAATTCTGTCTGATACCGATAATTATTTTTATACTAAGAGAAATGGTTATTAAATATTTAAAGGGGTCATATAATGGTACATGCACTTTTACAAGTTGATTGTACGGAAATGTGTGTTGGCAGTGCCTGTACACAACCATCCTATAATGATAAAACTCCATCCAGTGTTTTTTTTTTTATCTCCTTATATGTTTTCCCCGGTCTCAAATCGAGCCGTCTGACTGTGTGATGTCACACGGTCGGACGCCCCTCCCACGATTGTTGATTGACAGCAGCGTTTCAACACAGACCCGCCCTGAGCGAGCTGTCATCAGTCCACCATTGTTGATACGCTGGAGCAGAATGGCGTCTAAGCGATTGTGGTTTTCTGTTCTTGGGTTTAATAACGAACACAGCAGTCATTTTGATGTTCCTAAATCCGAACCGTTGAAGACGCAGGGGCTGAGTTTTGTTTTCGAAGGGAATATTCCCCCTGATCAACGTCAATGCTTTCATGTTTGCGTGAATCATTTCTCAGCAGACTTCTTTATAAACGAGGGTCAGTAAAAAGCAGGTTTTGCTAAGAAGCTGCTCCTGAAAAAAAGGATCGCTACCAACTAATTTGTGTTCCTGCTGCACCTCCAGAAGAAGTAAGTGTAGCGTTTTATTAACCTTTATATTAATGCAAATCGCTCGCACGCTTCACGATGAATGCGGCTAAAGTTTACAGGGTAAGTTACATTACGGCATGCTTTCTATGTATGACGTTCTCAATATAATTCATAATCCCACGTTTATAATGAACAATGCGTTATGGTTATTACAAACTGTGTACTCTGGTGATAAAGTTAACGTGGTAACACAATCTGTCAATGAACTAATGTATACATCACTAAACACATAGCATTCGTATCTCACTACGCTACCCTGCCAGTACAAAGATAACGTTAGATCAAAGTGACATTATGTTACTTTGCCATTCAGAAACGTTATAAACGTCAGAAACCTTAAAGGTCCCGTTCTTCGTGATCCCATTGTTCAAACTTTAGTTAGTGTGTAATGTTGCTGTTAGAGCATAAATAATACCTGTAAAATTATAAAGCTCAAAGTTCAATGCCAAGCGAGATATTTTATTTAACAGAAGTTCCCTTTCAAAGCCTACAGCGAACGGCTGGCTTGGACTACATCCTGGTACAGCCTGCTTTAATTACGTCAGTAGAACACTTTGTTGACTAACCTCCGCCCACAAGAATACGCGAAAAAGGGGGCGTGGTCTTGTTGCTCTCCCACGTGGAGAAGAGGAAGTGTTGCGTGGAGAAGAGGAAGTGTTGCGTTTGAGTGTGTTTGTCGCCATGTCGTCGAGACGCTGTTATTTTCATCCCGGAGTCAAATCACCTTTGTTTGGCTTTCCCAGGGACGCTGTAGAGATCATTGAGCGCATACATCTCCTCGTTAAGAGGCGTGACCTTTCCGTGCAACGTGCGCTAAGCTGCTGTCGAATCACAACACAGGAACCGGGCAACGTGCGCTAAGCTGCGGTCAAATCACAACACGGGAACCGCTGGCACAATCAGAACTCGTTACGTATTTCTGAAGGAGGGACTTCATAGAACAAGGTACTCATCAGCCTGTTTTTAGGACAGTGAAAATAGCGGTATACAGATAAGTAAATTGTGTGAAAAATACTGTTTTTTTACGCGCGAAACATGAACACATGTTATATTGCACACTGTAAACACAATCAAAGCTTAAAAAACACGAAAAACGGGACCTTTAATTGTCGAACTTCGTTGGGGCCGTTATCTTGTTCCGGGTTCGACTTCGGTTCAAATTGATACGGTTGCACTCAGAGACTCCCGTTGCCATTCTTAATCCGAGATATACCCTCAACTGTTGTCAAGGCAACACTCCACGTGTGTTGTGTCGAACCGAACGCGCCACAGAACAGAGGGGGCGGGGTGAGCAAAGCTCATTTTCATTTAAGGGCACATGCACGGAAATTGCTTGCTGAAAACAGAGCTGATTTTGACCAGGTAAAATGAGTGTTTTCTTACAATACTAATGAGCATTTTTAATTAAAGTATATTACAAACTTTTCATTTAGACACTAAAGAATCATATTAACTTGTACAAAAATGGCATTATATGACTCCTTTAATAACTGATAAATGGCCGATACTAATATTTGACACTATTTTGTATAAAAAAGGTAAAACTAAAAAACGACTAAAATCATCAGTTTAAAATGTAGACATCACAGCATTATAATGTACAGTACGAAAAAATTACATTCATTTTGAGATTTGCTATTTAACAGAAAACAATGTATATCGGTCAGCAAGGGCACACTTAACTGATCAAAAGTGATGGTAAAGACATAAAGACATTCAGTTTAAACTTTCTATTCATCAAAAAATCCTGAAAAAGAATCATGGTTTCCACAAAAATATGAACTGTTTTTAACACAGATAATCATGCACAAACCATATAGAAGAATTTCTGTGACCCTGAACACTGAAGAAACTTCAGCTTTGCCATCACAGGAATAAAGGACATCTTAAAATATATTAAAACATGTTAAGCTGTAATAATATTTGCCCATATTACCGTTTTTAGTGTATTTTTGATCAAATAAATGCCGCCTTGGAGTCCTAAGAGACAAAAACATCTTCCAGACCCCAAACATTTGAACGGTAGAGTAACTATTTCAAATGAGAAACTGATGGAAGAATGGCAGTTTAAAACACATTAAGTAGATGGAATGTGTGACGTTTGTTTGTTTGTATGTTTAAAGTGTGAGATTGAGTGATGAAAGTAGTGCTCACAGCTCCAGGCCCAGGACATTCCACTGCACCCTTCCCTCTATATGACTTCATCAACGCTGCTTAGCTGGAAGATCAGACATCCACCAGCCAGCCAGCCAAACCTCAGGATTTCAAATTAAAGAGCCTTGCTCTTACTCCCAAACACACATGCACACACAAGTCCTGTGTCATCTGCCATTCAGTCGTAAGCAAACACACAACCACTCGACCCAATACTAAATTTGACAGAAACAACAGCGAGGATTAAACAAAAAGGTCAATAACCTTGATCTCGATGTGCAAACCGCTCTGTCATGTGTCATTCACACAGAGTTAGCATGCATTTTACACATGGCAGATCTCCACATGCGTGTGATGTTTACAGAGCATTCTTTATACAAGTGTGAGATCTCACAGGAATTTAACTGCTACGTTTGACTGGCGCTAGTGTATAATGCTAGATGAAGTCTGAACATATGATCTCAATCGAATTCTATGTTGCATACAGGAGAAACCCAAGATGAGCAAAAGTGAAAGACGTCTCTTAAAGGGATAGTTTACCTAAAAATGTAAATGATTTACTCAAATCAAGCCGTTCCAAACCTGTATGACTCTTTCTTCTTTGGAACACTGAAGATGTCGTGAAAAATGTTTTGACTTTCATTATGTGGACAAAAAATGGTGTCAGCCTTGGCTTCTGTGGATGCTGCTGACATAATATGGCCTTCAAATTTTGTTCCATTGCAATTGAGCCTCTTTATTTCCAACAGTGCCACTGGCACCCAAAAACCGCATTGCTCATTTGACATTTATGGCCCAAATCTGCAAACCGTGAAGCCTGACAATGACCAAAAGGTCCGGAGACCAGTGGAGCCACGTACAGTACACAAACTGGAGGGAATGTTTGCAAATAAAGTGGTGTGCCGGCTGATCTTTATCAATCTTGCACAAATAAAGTAATTCAACGGACTGTTTGCTCTTTTCATTTTCATATGATTAGGTTTTTTTCAGGGAGGAAATGGATTATTATTATTTTGGGCCAAATATTTAATGTTCCCATTATTCGAGCAAGTGTATAAACAAATGCGTCAGGAGTAATTCATCGTGCTTACAATAACATTCTGACATTTTCCCACAGTGTGGCCAAGGCTGCCAGTAGGGCCAAGGCTTCCTCTGAGAGCTGTCAGACCCTAAAACCACTATAGTGCAGAAAGGTAAAGACAGAGGGGACACTTTCAGGATTGAACAGTACTATAGTGATCTGTTTAACTACCACGGAACATTAGCGTTTAATGTAGTAAAAATGGTTGTGCGCATATCCTCAACTGGTAGAGCATGCGCTGCAATGCCAAGGTCAGGCGTTCAATTTCATGGATATGGACTGACAGAACGTTACACAAAAATTTATAAATTTACTTCAGATAAAAATGTCTGCCAACATGGTATTATTATAGTTAACGAAAACAAATGCGAATCATTTTATTAAAGCTGCAGTTCGTAACTTTTTTTTTTTTAATTATCCAAAATCTGTTTTTGAGCAAGTACATAACCAGCCAGTGTTCAAAACGATCTCCTTACCTTAGCCCGATTCACAACAGTAAGCTTGTAATAATGTGCTATAATTTGAGTGGTACTGGTAGCTTTCCGCGATAAACACGAGCTTTCGCCGCTTGTCTTTGCATCATTACATCGCGTCTGTACACATAAAGGAGTCCGGGCTAGTATATATTGAGTGTGTGGATGCTGCAGGTGGCCGATCGTTTGTGGCCTCTTCTTACAGCAGCTGGAATGTAATTAAACTTGTCATTTTGATGGCGGCTTGTAATCCAGAAAGATTGATAGACAACCCACACATACATCTCAAAAGCTAGATTCTTCTGTGCTTAGGAGCCGTGCCGATGCAACCCACGAAAAGAAGATAACTGCAATTGATTATGATTTCACTTTTTTTAACTAGTTAGTGTGTTATGTTAAACAACATCTGCAACAAGTTACGAAGCTCAAAGTAAAAAAAAAGGGAGATATTTCATTTTAAAGGACTACAACAAACGGCTGGTAGGGACTACAACAAGCTTATTCACAAGTTAGTGACATCACAAACCCTAAATTTGACATAACCCCTGCCCCCGAGAACACGTAACAAAGATGTTGAGAAAAGGAAGAGTTGTTGTAGTAGAGCACATTTAGGAGTCTGCTCTAGCTGTCGCATCCGTCTTTTCACATTTATTGGTATACAGTACGTAACACAAATGTAATAGCATGTCATAAAAGCAAGATGACAACATAAGTTATAGCCGTAATTAAACTAAATGATACCTGTTCTATCTTCATGCATCATATATTCTCTGGCTCTGTAGGCATCTTACAACAGTTCCCACATGAGCGATTTATATATTATCATAACAGAATATGCTAATTAATGACTTGAAGATAGTTAACTCCACATCAGCTACATAAATGAATCAATTAAAGGTGCAGTGTGTGAATTTTAGTGACATCTAGTGGTGAGGTTGTGAATTGCACCACCCACCGCTCACCCCTCCCTTTCAGAGAGCATGGAGAAGCTACGGGCCAGACACAGGACAAAAAGACGTCGTCAGAAAGAGCGGAGAGTGACTTGCACTCTGTAGAGCAGTTTGTCCGTTTAGGGCTACTGTAGAAACATGAAGGCACAAAATGGTGATTTCACTGTAAGGGGACCCGAGGTGTATGTAGATAGAAATGCTCATTCTAAGGTAATAAAAACATAACGGTACATTAGGTAAGGTCTTTATACTCCACTGAAAACATAGTTATGTATATTATATTGCATTTCTGACAATAGATCCTCATAAATACTACACACTGAACCTAGTGCTGGGCGGTATACCGGTTCACACCGAATACCAATATTTTTTTTTTTTTTATGATATGAATTTTGATTATACCGCAAAACCGGTATATAAACAACGTTCGGAACGCGGCGCAGTGCGTCATTGTTTGAGAGAGGTCACGTTTCACTGTTGCACTGTAGTGTGAGTACAGCTGAGATCGCATTACAGCCTATGGCTGAATCAAAAATCGCCCCCTAAAGTTTCATTCACTATTCCCTACATTATCCACTTATATTGTTCACTTGAAGGAGTGAATGAAAACAAGTGAGTGAATTCGGACAGCCGTTGTGTGTACATCGGCTGTACACTCGTTATTGCGGTACAATGTGGGATTGAATGAATGCACTCAATAACGTCCACTATGGTTTCGTTCACCACTACAAATGGCTGTCCCTTCAAATAATGCCCTATTTGAGGGTATAGGGGGCAATTTCGGCTTCAGCCCTTGATTACAGTGGAGAATTCAAACTACAACGCGGTACGCGAGAGAGAGCGGTTTCTGCGTGGAGCGCCGTGATGAGATGGATCATATTACTGCACATATATAGACATATTTCATATACTCTAGTGCTATAAATATGAACCAGCAGCTTGTATGCGCACATATTTTATCACGTCTTCTTCAAATGAAAAGTATGCAAAGGACACTGATACAACCGGATCACACTGATCACAACCGCGATGACACGATGGATTATTCTGCTACACGGAAGACAATGATGTAAGTTAATAAATAGACTGACAGTTCAAAGAAGAATGGACAAAAAAGTAATTGCTTTATTCTTTCTGTGTTAAACGGACATGTGTCATTTGTTCAAGACTTAAATGAAATATCCTTAGACTTTTTAAATGTTCTTCCGCGTTTATTCTCCCTCGTTTTGGCAATTTGTTGTTATATAGGGTTAGATTTTTAAAATGCTTAAGGTGCCCTCAACTCTGTTTTTTTCTCTCCATGGCCATATTTTAATATTCAGGTGTCTGTGTATTAACTCGTGTGGAATTTTTCTACAATATTCACTCATCATGACAGTAAAATAGGGCATTTTAGTCAATCTACTGCAGTATTTCCTCTCTCACTTAGTAGAAAATGTGGTTAACACCTGGTTATACATAGGGGGAAAAAAATACCGTCATATACCGTGAAACCAATATAATTTAGAAAAATACAGTGATATAAATTTTTGGTCATACCGCCCAGCCCTAACTGAACAGTTCAGAAATGTCCTGTTGCATTCTACATGTTGTCAATTCTTAGTGAGTTTCTCCATCATTGTCCAACTCCGGTTTGAGCATAAAAGGCTGAACTTTTCAGTGCGTGTCTGCATGAGGTAATCGGAACTGCTAACACAAGCTCTTGAAGCTCCGCCCTCTTCTAGAAAGGGGGCCGGGAGCATCAGCTCATTTGCATTTGAAGGGACACACAAAAATGGCGCGTTTTTGCTTACCCCCCAAAAGTGACAATTTTAACCTGCTATAAAAAATGATCTGTGGGGTATTTAGAGCTAAAACATCACATACACACTCAGGACATCAGAGACTTGTAAGATCTTGTCAAATGGGGCATTATAGAACCCCTTTAACTAAAATAAAATAAAAAATAACAATTACTAAAACTAAATTAGTGGCAGAAAATTTTAAAAGAAATTAAAAAACAAAAATTAAATAGAAAAATAAAATAGAATACTAAAATGTACAACTAGAGTAACCCTGCTGCCAAATGCATAAATGTTATGATCATTTTTAACTGACGTTTTCCCAAATAGTAACACATTGTGCTAAGAATCAAATGCAAGATATGAATAATCCACAAAATTAGATTCACATAACTTTTACAGTACTGTGTATTGTTATATTAATTGTATTAATTTTTCCGCCAAAAGTAGAATTAAACGTGGCACTTTTCCCAGTGGAAGCAGTTAAAAAGAGCATAATATTGACAAAAGCCAAAGCACTTAACACAAGGGAGGACATATGAAAGCACTTTTATCATTCGCAAATTCCTTTGCAGTTACATCCTCAATCACCAGGGACGCAAGACATGACGTAACCAGAGAACATGAGTCAAACATAAATCGTAAGTGCTGATAGAAAATCTCCTCACATGCTGCACTTCATCACACAACAAGCTTCTCGAGACCCATCTGAAAACTTGTCTTATTAACAGAGTATGAAACATATTTTGCTCCCTGCCATTCGTCATATCTGAGGCTCTGAAACGGAAACGGCAATGCATCACAGAGAAACCGATCTGAGCCATTTTAGGAAACCATTAGTGAAATGAGCGATGGTGCAGATTGTGTCAAGGCCGTTTCCTTGTTCCAACTCTGCCGACTGCTATTTACAGGGTTCTGATAATTGTTCAGAGGCCAAACACCAGCCAGCAGATATATATCTTGAAATAACCCAGTTGGGATCAAGTTCAGCCCAGCTTCACGTAATTACAGCGAGAGACAAAGGAGCACACGCAAAAGACGTATATAAGGGTACGCGTATGCAGGATGTCAGAATCGATGCACACACGCACATCCTAACTATTATACACACATACAGGGCCTCATTAATCACACTTTCTCTGGGGGGTCTGCGTGGCCAAAAGCAAATATACATTGTGCAATTGGTCCTGTGAAGAACTTGAATAATAGTTCACAGTCCCAGAGCCTCAGTTTGGGTTGGGGCCGTGCCTAAATGTTCCTAATGAAATCGAGTGGCGAACGGACATTTCTTCTCTTTGCTTTTCTCACCTTTGTCTAACCCAAGACCTTCATCCTCACTTAGCCGGTTCGTGAGAACAAAACTAGCCCAGTTGACATCCCGGCACCAAACGGCCTCATCGGATTGGATTTTATTAGCCGTTTATCCTAGCAGGAGATCTAAACAATAAAAGCATTCTGTTTTTGCAGGCCGCTGCCCATACAACTGAACCATAAGTGTGGACATATTACACATCCCAATGTCTTTGAAAGGTGAAGAACATTCGCAAATGTCATCCTGTGGTGGTGGATTTGTTGATTCACCAAGACAACACTGGATTCTTCTGTTTTCAATGAAGAGAGAGAAAATAAAGTGCATTAGTACATGAGTGTGTGTGAGATGTTCATCCATTCCTGCATTAAGCTCTCTAACCTCAGCTCCCTAAAGACTGTCCTCCTTAAAGCACCCCTAAAAAGCAACTCTACAGATGAAACGCTCCACTTTAAGAGCACCGAGAATCACTTGGGCTTTGTGATTGTTACATTTGCAAACCATGAACGTTTTTTCCCTCATATATATCGTATATGACAACCCACAATAAATGTCTTTTTGGAAACAGAGGAAACTAGAAACAGACATTTAGAGTTAAGGAGATGAAGCTGTAATCAGAATAATTATAATTGTAACCTTTAGAACTGAAAACATATTTACAGAGATTTAAAATCACAATGAAATGGAAGTAACGACAGATCTTTTCTTCCATACTCTGACATGCATCTGAGTGAAACAGATTATCGAAAAAGAATGTAGGGTGGGCACTTGGTTTAATCTGGTTGCTGATTGGATGAAGGCAGATTTAAAATGTGAGCTTGCTGTTTGATAGGGCAGGGTTTAAGCAATGACTGGAGAAGTTTGGCATATGTCATTGTAGTTTCACTGGAAGATCAAATTATAGCATTTTGATTAAAAATGATGAGGTCAAAACTATTTTTTTTAAAATTATACTTTGTTTAAAATAAGATCAAGAGCATGCAGAAACATTATAAGGGCAGGAGATGGGCCATTCAAACATACGAGTGAGAAATCATAACACTAAATATGGTAGCTGTAGTCCCACCTGACAGTTGGGCCAATCACTATTTTGAAAAAAATTATCACAAATAAAGTAGCTATAATTTATGATATCATTGTTGTCAGATAATATCCTTATTATATAACATACTTGAAATATGTTATATTTGTGATATTTTAGTTATTTCTCATTCAAGTAGATATGAGCTATACTAGCATGCCTGGAAATAGCTGTCTGGAAGAGTTACAAATATAGGGCAAATGAGTGAACTAACTTGCCTTAAAGGGACTTGGGAATTAAGTGGACCAAAATACAGATATAAAAAGACAATTCTAGGTTCAGTAAATTTGATTGGATGAGCCACATTGAAGTCACTGTATCGAGCCAGTATACTGACTGCACATCAGTTGAATGCTACATTAATGTGCCAAGTTACTTCGCGTAAGTTGTGGCAAACAACACCCATTAACCGTGGTAAAATAATTTAACATCACAGTTAATTACTTTAAAGGGGTGGTAAAACACATTCTTTCTAAGGCTTGATTGTGTTTGTGGGGTGCACTGTAACATGTGTTCATGCTTCGTTTTTAAAAAATTGCATTATTTTTCATATATTTTACCTTTATTATACACTGCTCTGTCACTCCTTGTAAAAACGGTCTGATGGTTTCCGGGTTCTATGAAGCCGGTCCCTCAAAAATACGCAATGGGCTCAGATTGGTTAGCTGGCCCAGTGTGTTGTGATTCGCTAACCGCAGTGCACGTTTTTCAGAAACGTCACGCCCCTTACCTTTACTGTTAGACTGTGCTTTGGTAGTATTAGAAACAATGGTGTCAATAAAACCATACCAATTTGAGCCCGAATCGGACCCAGTCAATTTTAGTGAAGATGATCGAGCAGAACCTGTTCAAGAACGGCTGTTAAATGACGTTTCAGAATGGTTTGTTTTAAAAAGTTGTCGTCTCATACTTTTTACATACGTTGTAAGTTAAGTTTGTAACGTTCGGTGTTTGTCGGATAACGTTAAGTATGAATGAGCATTCAACAAACTGGTTTTCAGAGCCAAACAGCGTTGTCATTTGCTTACTATCTTGCTACAACGTATAATTAACAATACGAACTATTACAGGAAAACACATAGACGAAAAATAAATCATACTTACAGGTTGTGGCCCGTAAACAGCTTTTGTTTTTAAAGTTGGAACTGCTCCATCTTTCAGGACAAGCCATTGTGCGAATCCTGCATTGAACTCGCGAAGATTGTGGAAGCTTTCCTCCGTAAAATGTGCAGCACAGAGAGCGAGATTTGGGTAATAATTATGAGGGACCGAGTTAAAAATACATTTAAACCATCGATCCCTAACTGGACGTGCAATCCGGATGAAAATAGCAGCGTTTCGTCGGCATTGCGGCAACAACACTCCAGCCTACTAACTATACCACAACAACTCTTCTCCACAGCGATACAAAATGGACTCGCCCCCCTTATTTAATATTCTCGGAGGAGGGGTTTATGTAAATATTGGGGTTGGTGATGTCAGCAACCCTGGAGGAATGTCTGTAGTCCCTACCGGCCGTTTGCTGTAGTCCTTAGAAATTGATTTCTTTAAAAGCAAATATCTCCCTTTGCTTTAAACTTTGAACGTTGTAACTTTGCAGATGTTGTTTATGCTCAAACAGTGACATTACACACTAGCTAAAGTTAGAAAAGTGAAAACGTGTTTTACCACCCCTTTAATATTATCCTTCAAGGTGCTCTTTAGTACATGGGACTACACAAACCCACAGCCTACTTAAGTTGTGATGTTTACAAATCCTTATGTAAAGTGGCAAAAAAGTCTTTCACTCACTTTCGTCATATAAAGAGGAAGTTTCTCTGCTTAATAGAACTGAATGTGGTTTATTTACTAAAGCTTATTAATGTGTGTCTAAGCGATTAAGGAAATGAGTGTCACTGCAGACACAATTACACAACGGTGAGTCCTTGTCTTCAATGGTTGATGCCTTGAGGATTTAGTTGAGTTGACATTGGCTCCTTCAAGGCTGAGATTGTGTACTGTGCATGCCTCTGTGGCTCCAAGGTCTGACTCCTGCCTTAAACGCTCCCATGCATCACTGCCTAGAGACTCAGACGCCATACGAGTGGTACAGAAAACACAGGCATACATTAGATGACACTTGACAGAATGGAATATTGAATAGAGATTTTATATTTAATAATAAAAGCTACATTACAACTACTGAGTGTTAACTAACAAAACTGAATGCTAGTAAAGTAAAATTACATTTTTAAAGCATAGAACACAAAATGTATTGATGTTAAAATACTGAGGTTGTAAAACTGACATGGAAGCTACATTTTAAATAAGATGGAGCACTTTTCGGTTCAAATATTTCTTTTATGTGTGCTCAACAAAGAGTCCAAGTACAACTCACAGCATGAAGACTTGGAGCCAGTGCTTGAAATCTCTGACAGCTCACCTCTGCGACCCACTTTATGAGCAGCAGCATTCTTGTGTCCTTTGCGCAACAATTACAAATCATTCTCCACTTACAGTGTCTCTGTCAAAAAAACATAGTAGGTTATCAGCATGTGCAAAATTAGTCTACACCCCCCTTCTCTATTCGGGCAAGCAGGAAAACCACGGATTCATTGGCACTGAACCTTAATTAAAATAATGGCGGTAGTATATCTAAATGAGCAGACTACAGCCATGAGGGCCATTGTTTATGTCTGCGGTGCAGGGTAAATAGCCCGTCATTTATCGCAGCTCTTGTTTGTTATAAAATGCATCTCTGCTGTTGATCGTATCAGTGCAGACGGGGCCCATTCACTGCTGGTACTCACAGTTAAAATTGCCCTCTAATGCTAATAAATCACTGTTCTGACTGTGTCTTCTACTGTACTGCTGTTGTAGGTATACATAGTATTAAAGCAATTCCCATTGCTTGCCATGTCATTTTTACTTCGCTTTTTACATCCGCTCCTATTCGGACGTTGGCATTGCTCAAAATCTATATGAAATTACTGTTGTAATTTTTCTTTGAGAGAACAATCTTGGAAATAAGTTACTTTGCTGCAAAGTGCTTTGCTGAAATTGTCCATTAGCGCTGAATAATTCATAATAAAATCAGAATTCAGGCTCTAGTCATGCTGAAAACTTGTTAAAAAAAGAATAAAAGACAATTTTGAGATATAAAGTCAATTACGAGAAATAACGTTGCAGGTGTAAGATATAAAGTCTTAAGTGAAAGATGTAGTCACAGGAAAGGATGGCACAACTGTAAGATATAAAGTCAAGAATGTGAGAAAAAAGCTAGTTGTGGGAAAGTTACGATATAAAGTCACAATTAAAAATATATATTTTGGACTTCTGAGGGAAAAAAGTCAGCACTGAAAAGTGATATATAAAGTCACAATTACAAGAAGTCAAAATTACAAGATAAACACATTGTTATTACAAAAAATATAGTTGCAAATATAATATGTAAGGTCAATTGAGAGAAATAGGCACACTACGGGAAGTCACAATTGTGAGATATAAAGTCACGATTATGAAAAATAAATAATATGTTTGTATATATTTACTGAGGAACAGACAGATTTCTACCGGAATCACATCATGGAATAAGATAATGTATTTTTAAACATATTGTGCTTTCAAAGATTTCAGTTATTGTGGGAGACTCAACAGGAAATGCGTCTACCTCACCCAATAAACACGGAAATAAGGGCATTCACAATAATGTTCATTTTTATCTCCTCTGAAATCTGAAATTCAATAATCTGCTTGTTCAGAACACAATAATGGAATTGAGAAGTGTTCATTGGATGGACTATCCAATATTTCCAGGTAGAGAAGTTTTGAGAAGATCTGGGACATGGCTCTGTTGACAGAACTGGTCACTGGTCCCCTATAAGCAAACAGTGTTTTAGAGTTTTACCCAGAAGTCAACCTCTCCTAATATGTGTGGACCTCTGACCCAAAGCGACCTCCTCTGCTGTGGAGAAGCTACAATGGCCCATCCACGAATTACTTATCTGGAAATCACAGCCTTACACAAAACGGCCCGTTCCGAAACAGTGACAGAGAATAGAGACCGTCATTGTTTGTGTTCCATCTCTCCAACAGCTCATCTCTTCCTCTTCACGCTGAGAGCTGAAACACGTGGTGAGAGAGCAAACGAGGGTCTCCTGCCCGATGAATATTTTATAAGAATGAAAAGATGCTATGTTGCATCAGAGAGGGAGGAATGTAACGGGATGAAATGTCGTGGGAAACGCTGGGGAGGAGCCTGGCGCCTCCCTGACACAAAAAAGTGCTTGGAAAAGAAAAGCATTTCTTCTCTTATTCAACATGTGTCATCTCTCAAAAGTTAATGAAAACAACTTGAATAGAGAGATGGGAAGTGTTGATGGAGCCAGGAGCAATGGCGAGTTAGACCTCATTAACTGAGGCTCTCTCTTTCATTTGATCCCCTCCTGCCTTCCCTGATCCCTCCATCTACACTGCATTCTCTCCAGGTATTGGCTTCAATGCATCTGCTCCCTTGCACACAGGGTAGGTCTGCACATCAGCCACAGCCACTGAGGTTTCCAGGACAGGCCGATTGAAACCATGTGAGATGAAGCAAGCTTTTCAAATGAGCTAAACATGACACTCACAATGACAAAATCTATGGGAAATGTAGGTTTCTCTGGTCCCCACCTTAACATAAACACAAAATATGCATAAATGAATACATTGAATATGGCATTTGGATTTCTTGACATACGACCACACATAAAGAGTGCTGCAGTAACTTTACTCCTATATGACAGTATGCAGGTGTTAAAATATCGAGGAGGGGATTTTTAAATTCCCCAATTGGTCTAGGCAAGATATTATACACACAACCGAAAATCCTAATATTGAAAACAATTTTGTTTATAGTATATGTAAAAATGTCTTAAAAAAATTCAAAAAAATAAAAAATATTTTTTTTAAATAAATTAATCAAAAATAAAAATGCACACTTAAATTAACCAAATCATTCAAAAGTTGGGGGTCAGTAAGATTGTCTTTTTAAATAAATTAATACTTTTTATTCAACAAGGACGCATTAAATTGATATATGCTGATATATGCTGTTATATATAAAATGTTATTTTAACTTTCTATTTATAAAAAAGTCCTGAAAAAAAATAAGCAGCACAACTGTTCTCAACATTGATAATAATAAGAAATGTTGATTGAGCACCAAATAAGCATAAAATAATGATTTCTGAAGGATCATGTGACAGTGAAGACTGTCAATGGCAGAGTAATGGCAATTTCATTGGAATGGAAAATTCATTTGAAAATATATTAAAATACACAACAGATATTTTAAATTGTAATAATATTTCACAATATTACTGTTGTTACTGTATTTTTGATCAAATAAATGCAGCATTGGCGAGTATAAGTAGCTAGGTACATACATTTCTATACATATTTCTATATGTATCTATTCCTAAAGCCAAGAGTACAGTACTAGACTGAATATCGTAGCTTTGTGCACATTTACAGACATTTAAAAGTCTCATCTTTTGTTGTGTTGGTACTCTCACAACACCACATGAAAATGGGTCAGGGGTCAAAAAGGTGAGAAGGATATCTAGGGGGGTCCAGGGGACCATGCTCCCCCGGAAGAAAATTTTAAATATTCCATATTTTAAAGCATCAATCTGATGCACTTTGAGATGCATTTTTTGCCAACCTCCCCAGGTAGAGGTTGCATATGTGTGCTGGTCAACTAGTCTAAAATTAAGAAACCCCTAGGAACAGTAAAAAACTAAAACAAAGGAACATTGTGTGTACATTTAAGATAATTTATTATTCCAATATCCTAATATGATACTAAATACCACAGGGAAAAGGGCTTCTATATGTGACGTGCTGTCTTTGTATTTGAACATTGTAGGCCTACATTTTAAACAGGACACGCATTAGCTGAATAAATGTTAGCCAGTACAAACATATTTATAGAAAACAGTTGACAATGAATAGACAGGAGTCCAATAATAGCAAAACGAATCACTTAAAGGGGTGGTAAAACACATTCTTTCTAAGGCTTGATTGTGTTTGTGGGGTGCACTGTAACATGTGTTCATGCTTCGTTTTTAAAAAATTGCATTATTTTTCATATATTTTACCTTTATTCTACACTGCTCTGTCCCTCCTTGTAAAAACGGTCTGATGGTTTCCGGGTTGTATGAAGCCAGTCCCTCAAAAATACGCAATGGGCTCAGATTGGTTAGCTGGCCCAGTGTGTTGTGATTCGCTAACCGCCTAGTGCGCATTTGTCGGAAACGTCACGCCCCTTACCTTTACCGGTAGACTGTGCTTTGGGCAGTTTTAGAAACAATGGCGTCAATAAAACCATACCAATTTGAGCCCGAATCAGACCCAGAAAATATTAGTGAAGATGATCGAGCAGAACCTGACTGCGGATCTATAGTGATCGCTACTAAATGGCACTGTTACTTTTGTATTTTTAGAACGATTATAGCCAAATATCTGTCGCAAGAACGAACACTAAACATTGGCTTTACTAGTAGCCAAATCAAACACAGAACCATGTTTAGCATGCCTGTAGATAAACAATACATAAAAGCTCTAATCAAAGAATAATTTACACTAATGCCAAGTTCGCTGTTGAGATTAAAAAAAAAGTTTGTAACTGTAACGTTGTTGGTTCGTGTGGGTGTAGGAAGGAAGAAGACGGGGTCGGCTTACTGGGACTGCTCTCTCTTTATTAGTTTCACGTTTTCTCAAATTCACACGCACGATGGCGTTTTAACTCAAAACAGTCACACTGACAATCAACGTCAGTCTCAGACTCAGTCTCTCTCTTTGTCTCCGGCAGTGAGGTGTCTGCTCGCAGTCCCAGTCTCAATCTCTCTCCCCTCTCTCTCTACTGAGCGGCTTTTACGGTCTCTCCACGCCAATCACTGGAATCAGACACAGGTGTTAGTGATCTGCACTTGACCTACTTACTCACCGCTCGTCTCCGTCTTTCCTCGCTCCCGCTACAGACCTCGCAGAACCACGCCCCCTCCGCCACATACCCCCACCGCCCGCACCAGGCCGGGGAGCCATCCGGCCTGCAGCCCCCCCCCCCCCCCCCTCCTGGAGAGGAAGTCAGCCACAACCATCTGAGCACCCGGCCTGTGGATCACCTTGAATTTAAAAGGCTGTAAAGCTAGATACCAACGGGTGATCCGGGCGTTGGTATCTTTCATGCGGTGGAGCTTCTGCAAGGGGGCGTGGTCCGAACAGAGGGTGAACTCCCGGCCCAGGAGGTAATAGCGGAGGGTGAGAACGGCCCACCTGATCGCCAGGCACTCCTTTTCAATGGTGCTGTACACCGCCTCTCTCTTAGAGAGCTTGCGGCTGATGTACAGCACCGGCCGCTCTTCGCCCTCCACCTCCTGGGTCAGGACTGCGCCCAGCCCCCTGTCCGAGGCGTCGGTCTGTAGAGAAAAAGGGAGAGAGAAATCAGGAGCTTGTAAGAGCGGCCCACCACACAGAGCCGCCTTTATCTGGGTGAAAGCCTGCTGGCACCGCTCCGTCCACTGAACTGTATCTGGTACCTCTTTTTTAGTTAGATCAGTCAGCGGGCTAGCGAGGTCCGAATACTTAGGTACAAACCTTCTATAATATCCCGCTAGCCCCAGGAACTGTCTAACCTCCTTTTTGGTCTTAGGCCGTGGGCAGGTTGCAATGGCTGCAGTCTTATCAATTTGGGGACGCACCTGTCCATGACCCAAGTGGAAGCCCAGATATCTTACTTCCACCCGCCCAACTGCACACTTCTTTGGGTTTGCCGTGAGCCCCGCCCTTCTCAGCGACTTCAGGACAGCGCGCAGGTGCTGCATATGCCGCTGCCAGTCCGCACTGTAGATGATAATATCATCCAAGTACGCAGCAGCATATGCAGCATGCGGCCGGAGAATCCTGTCCATCAGACGCTGGAAGGTCGCGGGAGCCCCGAACAAGCCGAAAGGAAGGGTGACAAATTGGTGCAATCCAAACGGCGTGGTGAAAGCGGTCTTTTCTTTGGACATTGGCGACAAGGGGATCTGCCAATATCCCTTGGTTAAGTCCAGCGTCGAGTAAAAACGAGCGGTTCCTAGCCGATCAAGCAATTCATCGATCCTTGGCATTGGGTACGCATCAAACTTCGACACCGCGTTCACTTTTCTATAGTCCACACAGAACCGAACCGAGCCGTCAGGTTTTGGGACCAAAACTATCGGGCTCGCCCAGTCGCTGTTGGACTCCTCTATTACCCCCATATCCATCATAGCCTCTAATTCGGCCTGAACAACTTTTTTCTTGTGCTCAGGTAAACGATAGGGCCGGCTACTACCACGCCCGGCTCTGTCTCAACATGGTGTTGAATGAGGTCCGTGCGACCAGGGAGGGGCGAGAACACGTCAGCAAACTCTGCTTGTATTGTTTTAACGTCAGTGAGCTGCGACGGCAAGAGATGATCCCCCCCCGGGGCCAGAGCGAGTGATTGAGGCTTTTGAACCGCCTCCGGCCCGAGATCATCCTCTCCGCTCACCACCGTCGCAAGCAACACTGACTCCGCCTCCGACCATTTCTTTAAAAGGTTGAGGTGGTATACTTGACGTGCTCCGTCCCTATCTGAGCGTACTACCTCATAGTTGAGATCACCAACTCGCCGTGTGACCACAAACGGTCCTTGCCACTTTGCGAGTAATTTTGAAGTGGAAGTAGGGAGTAATACAAGCACCTTGTCTCCCGGTGCAAATTGACGAAGCCTAGCCCCTCTGTTGTACAGCTGTCTCTGTTTGTCCTGAGCCTGTAACAAATTCTCCATTGATAGCCGCCCCAAAGTGTGGAGTTTTGTTCTCAGTTCCAGGACATACTGGATTTCATTTTTACTCGCGGAAGGTCCGTCCTCCCAAGCCTCCTTAAGGACATCAAGCACCCCCCGAGGCTGACGTCCATAAAGAAGCTTGAAGGGGGAAAACCCTGTGGAGGCTTGCGGGACCTCGCGAACAGCAAACAACAGAGGTTCTAGCCACTTATCCCAATTTTTGGCGTCCTCGTGAACGAACTTACGAATCATGGATTTCAACGTGCGATTAAATCGTTCCACCAAACCATCTGTTTGTGGGTGATAAACGCTGGTGCGGATCGATTTAATGCCCAATAATTCATAAAGTTCGCGAATCGTTCGTGACATGAACGCCGTGCCTTGATCGGTGAGAATCTCTTTCGGGATTCCCACCCGGGAGATCAAAGAAAACAGAGCGCTCGCAACACTTTTCGCTGAAATAGTGCGGAGCGGGACTGCTTCCGGATATCGCGTTGCATAGTCCACCAAGACCAATGCAAAGCGATGCCCGCGTGCTGACCGTTCTAATGGCCCGATGAGGTCCATACCAATTCTCTCGAAGGGGACCTGCACTAGAGGGAGTGGGCACAATGGTGCTTTTGGGGTGGCCGGCGGGTTCACCAACTGACATTCACGACAAGACGCACACCATCTGCGTACATTCTCGTGAATGCCCGGCCAAAAGAAGCGGGCCATTAGACGGTTAAGGGTGGCCGTTTGCCCTAAATGTCCGGCCATTGGATTGGAATGAGCCGCCTGGAAAAGCATTTCCCGGCGGCTTTTAGGTATTAACAACTGGGTTGTATTCTGCTTTGTCTGGGCGTCTTGGGTCACCCGATACAACCTATCCTTTAAAATACAAAAATACGGATAAGAGATCGGCTGGTCAGGGTGGAGGAGGTGGCCGTCGATGGAACGGACCTGAGTGAACGCATTTTTGAGCGACTCATCCTGGGATTGTTCCAGGGGAAAATCATCGCGGTCTGTGAGAAGAGGCAACTCAAGACCGCTCTGTTCCCCTGGAACAGTTCCCAGAGGCCCCGAATCCACCTCCCCGACCTGCACAACCGACTCTTTCCGGTTTACCTGTTTAGCCCAAGAAGCACCCGCACATAAATGACCCAACAATTCATTAAACGCTGTCCAATTGGTCCCTAAAATTAGCGGATGCCGGAGGTGCGGGTTAACTGCGACCTCCACACTATGCTTTTGCCCCCTAAATAGAAAATCCACGGGCAACAACGGATAATTCACCACTTCCCCGTGCACACACCTCACCGTAACCGTGCGGCCGGTACCCAATGCCTCAGGCCGAATCAGGCTTTGGTGGATAGAGGTCTGGTTACAACCCGAATCCACCAACGCCTGATACGTACCCCCCTTGATACTCACAGGAATTAGGTACAGCCCAGCTTGATCGAGGGCAGCTTGCGGAGCATCGGGGATCCGGACCATTGTCCCGACCTCCATGACGGGACAGCGGTCGATAAAATGTCCCGGATCCCCGCAGCGCCAGCAAGCCGGCCCAGGCTTCCCCGCCGCCCTAGTGGCTGGAAGTAGGTCCCATGATTGGCGCGGAGAGAGCGCTGAGCCAGAGGGAAAGGCTGAGGGCTCCGAGACGGTTGCCGCTCCCCTCTGGAGCGACCGGGGAAGGGATGCTGGATCGCTGGAACCGCCCGTCCTCCATCTTGGAGCTGGTCTGGGCGGCAAGACCCCACGCGACCTGGGAAGGGGAACAGGTTTGGGGAGAGTGAGGGGAGAGACAACAGGAGAGAGAGAGAGAGAGGCGGATGGTAAGGGGTCGCCGACCCCGGGGCACGCCACCATGTGGTCCTCCGCCAACTGGATGGCCTGGGTTAACGACGTCGGGCGGTGGCACTGGACCCACTGCGCGGTCTTCTGCGGAAGCCGCGTGATGAACTGCTCCAGTACCACACGGTCGATGATTCCCTCGACGTCGTCACCGGCGGCCATCAGCCACTTGCGGCATGAGTCCCGGAGCTGGTGCGCGAAGGCGAAGGGTCGACCGGATTCGCCGAGGGTCAGGGTCCGGAACCGCTGTCGCTGTTCTTCTGGGCTCCGGCCGACCCGCTGTAGGACGGCGCGCTTCAGGTCTCCATAGTCCAGGAGATTCTGGACTGGCAGTTGGTGTGCGGCTACCTGCGCTTCTCCAGACAATAGCGGCAGGAGCCGCATTGACCAGTCCGACCGGGGCCACCCCCGGGACTCGGCGGACCTCTCGAAGAGGTCGATGAATGCCTCCGGATCATCCTCGGAGCCCATCTTCGAGAGGTGGATGGTGGCGGCCGAGTCGGTGGTAGGCGGGGGGGTGGCCGGAATCTCCCGGACCATCCAGCTCCGGAACAGCTCGCGGTCTTCATGCTGGGCGCGAATGAGGGCCTCAAAACACTTATCCTGTGTCGGCCCTCACGGCTAGCAGATCTTGGTGGGTCTGTTGATGAAGACCAGCGAGCGATGCAACCAGATCCGCAAGCGGCGTCTTTGGCGGGGTCTGCATAGCGGCGGCACTCTTCTCCCTTCCCGGGTTTCGGCACCAGTGTAACGTTGTTGGTTTGTGTGGGTGTAGGAAGGAAGAAGACGGGGTCGGCTTACTGGGACTGCTCTCTCTTTATTAGTTTCACGTTTTCTCAAATTCACACGCACGATGGCGTTTTAACTCAAAACAGTCACACTGACAATCAACGTCAGTCTCAGACTCAGTCTCTCTCTTTGTCTCCGGCAGTGAGGTGTCTGCTCGCAGTCCCAGTCTCAATCTCTCTCCCCTCTCTCTCTACTGAGCGGCTTTTACGGTCTCTCCACGCCAATCACTGGAATCAGACACAGGTGTTAGTGATCTGCACTTGACCTACTTACTCACCGCTCGTCTCCGTCTTTCCTCGCTCCCGCTACAGACCTCGCAGAACCACGCCCCCTCCGCCACAGTAACATTAGGTGTTTGTCGGATAACGTTAAGTATGAATGAGCATTTAACAAACTGGTTTGCAGAGCCAAACAGCGTTGTCATGTTTACTTCCTTGCTACAATGTACAATTAACAACACAAACTATTACAGGAAAACCCATCGACTAAAAATATATCATTCTTACAGGTTGTGGCCCGTAAACAGCTTCTGTTTTTAAATCCATCTTTCAGGACAAGCCGTTGTGCGAATCCTTCATTGAACTTGCGAAGATTGTGGAAGCTTTCCTCCGTGAAATGTGCAGCGGGAGCCGCGCGCGCCCGTCGTGCATTCACACACTGGCAGCGTTTGTCTAGTGCAGCTGAACCGCGGCTCGTGTATTGCAAATACAGACGAATATTGTCCATTATGTCACATTTTCCGGTCTTCTCTTCCGACCCCTGTCTGTCTCGTGCTTTGATTTATGATGGGTAGCATATATCTGCTGCAAATGCGACCTGTTCCCCTCTGTCTCATACACACATGCATATAACATGTTGTATGTTAAACGCACCCCCGTCCTTGGAAGGCTGAACAAAGTGGACCTGCAATCCGGATGAAAATAACAGCGTTTCGTCGGCATTGCAACACTCCAGCCTACTAACTATACCACAACAACGCTTCCCTGCGGCGATACAAAATGCCCCCCAACCCCCCCCCCCCCCCCCCCCCCTCTTATTAAATATTCTCGAGGTAGGGGTTTATGTAAATATTGGGGCTGGTGATGTCAGAGACCCTGGAGGAATGTCTAGTAGTCCCTACTGGCCGTTTGCTGTAGTCCTTAGAAATTGATTTCTTTAAAAGCAAAAAAAGAAAAGTTTTCATACAAAATAAATATGTAACATAATTAGGTACTTTAGTTATTATTAACACAATAACGTAACACATGCAGGCTACATTGCTCAACACTGAGAATGAATATGTACGCCTGTTTCTTCAGACTCGCGCTTAGTTCACTGAATCGCAGATCGCAGTTCACTGAGGGTGCGTCTCAATCAGTTACCTAGTTCAGTAGTCAGGGCACTGATCAGGACATATGTCAATGGGCTGGCTCCCTGATCAGTGCCCTGACTACTGAACTAGGGAGCTGATCGAGACGCACCATGAATGTCGTGCTCCCCAGCTAACACACGACGTAACAGTTATGTAATTTATTCGTACTTTTTGGTAATTTCATGACTTCCCAACTGACAACGTAGTCTCAATGTCGTATGTCTGTAATTTCCTTACCATAAAATGACCTTCTCACAACGTTTTCAGTACAATCCCTGGACATTACAAGATTACCAACAACGTTCCAGATACGTACTCCACACATAATATTTTGGTAATTTTATGACTCTATGACAACGTAACTACAACGTTGCATGCCTGTAATTAGATTAGATTAGATTCAACTTTATTGTCATTACACAAGTACAAGTACAAGGCAACGAAATGCAGTTTAGGTCTAACCAGAAGTGCAATAGCAGCAAGTGCAGGATATATACAGTGGTTGCGTAAGTGCAGGACATGAAAATGTACTGAATATATATAAATATGTATAAATAGAGATGGTTATTACTATAAACAGAACTGAATTTACAGGTGAATATGTACAGTGAATAAATATACAGATGGCTATTACTATAAACAGAATTTACAAGTGAATATGTACTATGAATATAATATACAGATGGCTATTACTTTAAACAGAATTTTACAGATAGAGGTATACAATAATATGTTAGGCTAATATGAGGAATATAGCAGTGGATTAAAGCTATGGTCTACGATTTCAAAGATTGTTCATTATTAATAACCTCGTTTAGATGCTGGTTATGGTTCTACAGTACAATCCTAACAATATGAAGAGAAAAAAGAATGAAAAAAATCCATTCACTCTATTGGGTGTACACCCACAGAGAAATTGACCAATGTAAGCTGTCCGGCTCTCATCCAATCCCCTGCTCCACTCGCGTTTCCCCCCGACCGCACCCCACCCCGCCCCCTCCTGCGACATGAAATTTTGCGGGCAAGTAGGCAGCATCAACTCAGCAATGGAGAAAAACCAACAGACAGCAGCAAGCGACCCCTGCTCGCCCCAACAGTCAAGGTTGGAAGAAAGAGAAAGTCAATTGAGGAAAGAGCAGAGATAAAAAAAATAAATGTGAAGAACGCCGGACTCAAAGCCGAATTAATATAGGGTCCACCGTTGCCCGTTGGAGGAAGCTTCAGAGAAACCTTCCATTGATGTGGATGGTGTCGTGTGTGCCTCTTGACTCTTTCCTGAAGTCCACGATGAGCTCCTTCGTTTTGGTAGTGTTGAGGAGCAGGTTATTATCAGCGCACCATGTGGCCAGGTGCTGGATCTCCTCCCTGTAGGCAGTCTCATCGTTGTTGCTGATGAGACCAATCACCGCAGTGTCATCCGCAAACTTGACGATGGAATTAGATCCATACACAGGCTTGCAGTCGGAGGTGAACAGGGAGTAGAGAAACGGACTTAGCACACAGCCCTGTGGTACACCAGTGTTGAGTGTGATGGACGTGGAGCAGGTGGATCCTGATCGAACATTCTGGGGTCTGTCAGTTAGGAAGTCCAAAATCCAGTTACACATTGAAGTGTTTATGCCCAGGTCTCCAAGTTTGGCAATTAACTTGGATGGGATGACAGTGTTGAATGCTGAGCTGAAGTCAACAAACAGCATGCATGCATAAGTGTTTTTATTGTCCAGATGGGTGAGCACAGAGTGCAGTGCCATGGAAACTGCATCCTCTGTGCTCCTATTGCTGCGATAGGCAAACTGGTGTGAGTCCAATGTGGATGGTAGAGAGTCTTTTAGGTGTTCCAGGACCAGCCGCTCAAAGCACTTCATAACGATGGGCGTGAGTGCTACAGGGCGGTAGTCATTAGGGCACCTCGGGCTAGAGTGTTTCGGCACTGGCACAATGGAAGTGCGTTTAAAGCATGTTGGTACAGCTGCTTGGGCAGGAGACAGGTTGAAAATGTCTGTAAAAACCCCAGCGAGCTGCTCTGCACATGCCCTGAGAACACGACCAGGGATGTTGTCTGGTCCAGCAGCCTTGTGCGCGCTGATCCGGCTCAGTGCCTTGCAGACTTCTGTGGAGGAGAGTGTGATTGGTGGTTGGTCAGCTGAGGGTTTGAGCTTGGTTGCAGTTTCTCTGTTGTCTCTTTCAAAACGAGCATAAAAGTAATTTAGCTCGTTCAGGAAGTTGACATCAGTGGCTGCGGGGGTGGACCGGGTGGGTTTGTAATCACTGATGGCCTGAATGCCCTGCCACATGCGTCGAGGGTCAAAGTTGGAAAAGTGTCCCTCTATCTTTTGCTTGTAGCAGTGCTTGGCCTTTTTGATGCCCCTCTTCAGGTTTGCTCTGGATGTGCTGTAGGCTTGTGCATCACCTGATCTGAAGGCAGTGTTGCGTGACTTCAGCAGGAGTTGCACTTCCCTGTTCATCCAAGGCTTCTGATTTGGGTATGTGGTGATCTGTTTCTGGGTTGTAACACTGTCAATGGTGGTATTGATATGATCCAATACAGAGGAGGTGAATGAGTCAATGTCCGTGTGAGCGCCACTGGTGGCTTGAGAAGCAAACATACTCCAGTCTGTGTTTAGAAACCTTTCCTGGAGTGTGGTATCTGCCCCCGCAGTCCACACCTTGATGGTCTTCACTGATGGCTTCACACGGTTGATGAGGGGTGCATATTTGGGTGTTAGAAACAAAGAGAGGTGGTCTGACTGTCCCAGGTGGGGGAGGGGTGTTGCAACGTAAGCTCCCGCCATGTTTGTGTAAACATGGTCTAAGGTTTTGTTTCCTCTGGTGTGGCAGGAAACATGCTGGTGAAACTTGGGTAGCACTGACTTTAAGTTTGAGTGATTAAAGTCACCTGCAACAATAAACACAGCTTCCGGGTGATCAGTCTGTTGTTTACTGATGGCTGCGTGAAGTTCTTTCATAGCAAGCTTAGCATCAGCATCCGGGGGAATATAGGCTGCAGTGATAATGGTGGAAGTGAACTCCAGCGGTAGATAAAACGGTCTATATTTAACCATGAGAAACTCAAGGTTAGCTGAACAATGACTCCCAACAATAGCAGAGTTTGTGCACCAAGCTTTGTTAATGTAAATGCACAATCCACCGCCTCTGGTCTTACCGGAGCCATGTAACGTTCTATCCGCCCGGAGTGTGTGGCGTCCCGCTAGCTCAATAGCGGTGTCCGGTATTCCGCTGTTTAACCAGGTTTCCGTGAAGATTAGGACGTTACAGTTCAAAAGTTTCTTACTGTGTGTGATGCTGAGTCGAATCTCCTCCATTTTGTTCACTAGCGATCGTACATTAGCAAGGAAAATGCTGGGTAAAGAGATTCCCTTTAAGATAAATGTTTCTTTTCAACAATTAAGAATATGAACGATCTTTTTAAAGTGACTTGTCACGTGACAATCAGCGCGCTCCTCCACAATTGAAGAGTGGTGTGTTTTATTGTTCGTTTTTGTGTTTTTCAAAATAAATGAACTGAAGTCACTTTGAGTCTGTAGTTGTCATTCACAGCTATTGAAATAGCCTTTAAATTTGTTTGGGCAAATGAGGACATAAATTAGGATAAACTACAGCATGTCCGCCTATTGAAAAATAAATAATTATAAAAGTTACCAACTCATTACCAACACACAACTATTGATCCGTGACGTTGCCACTACGTTGCAGTTAATAACTGGCAACGTTACAAAGACCGGGAATTTCACTTTTCCAGTTGCCACAACGTAACTAGTTACGTCACCACCACGAACATTTAGTCAGCAGATTACGTTGCAGCTACATAACAGTCACGTATTTGTACGCACCTGTTCGCAGCCCACTCAATCGCAGCCCACTGAATCGCAGTCCACTGAATCGCAGTTCGTGGTTCACTGAATCTCGCGCTCCCTTTTGGCACGCGCACCTGTTCGCAGTTCACTGAATATGAATGCTCATAAAAAATTCTCATCGAATCTACATGATTCTCGTAGGTCACCTATTTTGGTTTCAAAACGGCGAATTTCGCCGAAAAGGTGAGGGCTTTTCATCCAACTGAAGATACGACTGAGGAACTGAAGCGAAGATGCAATACAGTTTTTGAATGAAACAGTGTTTGAGACCGAATTTTTGAGCAGGATGGATACAAGGATAAAACACAAGGATAAACACACACTCACAAGTCTGTTTATTTGTTTTGTCACTCCAAAACCATGGAGCTGGGTTTTATATTACTTCATCTTTAATTTCAAATGACAGACCCTACAGATTTTTCTCACTCTCAGAGCTTATAACATCGAGACAGCTCCAGATTGACTAATCATTTAGTGAGAAGTGAGCTCAACTGTTCCATGACACAGGCCAATTTTACAGCTCCAACATGGCCACCAATCCAGAGTGATGCAAAGCTCAGTCTGGCTCTTTGACGTCAGCCTGAGAGCCAGCTATATGACTGAACACTCTTTCACATTTAACCCTCTCACATCAGGAGTGTAGACATAAATACAGTAGACTAATTCTGGGGTCTGAAATCGGCAGCTTCGGTTTCAGGGGGATATTGTTTCCGCCAGCAACCCCAAAGACTGCAGCACACAGAAGGCAAGGTTTGAGTTCACATACTGTGCAATACAGTCATTATATTGTGTAATTCACTCACATGAACAGATCAAGATGTCTAACATTCCATGCTTTGAGGTGGTGAAATACTGGATAACCACAACTCTTATGTGGCTTACTTGTTACTGTTCTTTAAAATGGACTACACGGAAATTGGCTGTTGTGTCTACACATTTTCAAATTGCTCAGAGCAGATAAAAAGCCTCCTGTGGTTTGATGGGTTGCATTTAGTATTGCATCTATCTATCTATCTATCTATCTATCTATCTATCTATCTATCTATCTATCTATCTATCTATCTATCTATCTATCTATCTATCTATCTATCTATCTATCTATCTATCTATCTATCTATCTATCTATCTATCTATCTATCTATCTATCTATCTATCTATCTATCTATCTATCTATCTATCTATCTATCTATCTATCTATCTATCTATCTATAATAAAGCTTTGTCAAGTCAACACTCAAAGTTTGTCTGGAAAAAGACCTTTTCTGTTCCAGTTTAAAATAAAATTAATTGAATTGCAATTCATTTTAATTCTGCTTACATTCAAATCACAATTCTGCATCGCTAACACATTTCAAATTTAATTCAAATTCAATAATTGAATTGGAATTTAAAAAGCATTTTGTCAATTCAATTCTGAATGGTGTACAACCCTGGTAGAAAGGTTCAAGAACTCATTGTTTGCATAAAAGTGAAACAGGAACTAGACTATTATATGTTTAGAGAGGAAATAAACACTTCAAGACATGAAACAGCCTTCAGAAACTTTAGACGAAGTGTTTATTTTCAAAGAGCGAGTGTTACTGTCTTTCCAGGACATTACAATGTTGCTGTTACTGAAATCTTCCAGCCTTCTGACACATTTGTGGCTCGATGCTGCATAGAGGGCACTCATGAGCACCCTTTTGAAACCTAAAATGGCTAATTGGACATCCTACGGTACATGTGTCATACTCTGGAGGGCTTCTGTCCTGAAGAGTGTAGCTCCAGCTCCAACCAGCTCCAAAACACCTGCCTGGAAGTTTCTAGCAATCATAAAGACATTGACTAGGTCAGGTGTGTTTAATTAGTGTTGGAGCTAAACTCTGCTGGACAGTGGCCCTCCAGGTACTGAGTTTGACACACTTGCCCTACGGTCTCCTTGGCTGAATCCGAAATCGCCCCCTAAACTCTCAATCACTATTCCCTACGTTAGTCCACTAATACAGATAACTTGAAGGAGTGACTGAAAACGAGTGAGCGAATTCGGACAGCCGTTGAGCCTACAGTACATCGGCTGTGCACTCAATATTGTGGCGCAATGTGGGATTTAATGAGTGCACTCAATAACATCCACTATGGTTTCGGACACCACTACAAATGGCTGACCCCTCAAATAATGCCCAATATGAGGGTGTAGGGGGCGATTTCAGGGTGTAGGGGGCGATTTCAGATTCAGCCCTTGATTTGGTCATCACAACTATCTTAAAAATTAAAAATTAAAAAAACGTGGACGGAAGAGTCTAATGTTATCTCTGAAGTAATAGGTCTAGGATGGTGGAAGCTCTGTGAGGGGAAAGGAGGGTGAAGATGATAAAAAAAATCCTTCTGTGTAAACAGCATGATTGGAAGTCTGCAATTACAGACTGCAGATAAGAAAAGCTGAAAGAGATAACAGTAGCAGGATTTGAGTGGTTCAAATCCCCACAGAGTGGTCTGCATGCACCTCCACACGAAGAGCACACGAATGACACAAACATCTTCCTGACTGACCTGGGGTCCGTTCTTCGTACCTCGCTTAATACATCTGAGATGATTTGACAGATCCCAGATCTTTTAATCGTGATAACTGATGTCTGGCTAATTTGGTTCTTCAAACGTATTTGCGGATTGGATTTAAATATCTGGATTAAATGATCTAAGATCACTGCGCGTTCTTGTTTTCCCTGAAGAGGGCAGATGCATCGATACTCGAAACCATGATCAGCAATGCAGCGATTGGCTGGCGTCAAGAGAGCAACGTAATGACATCATATAATTAAAAAAGCCACCTGGGAAAAAACTTGGCAAATTACACAAAAAAAACCCCACGAATATCTGGACCTTTATAAGGAAACAGCTAAACGACCAAACCAACATAAAAGTTATAATAGATCAATAATAAATGTTTTTTTTTATTTTTACATGATTACCAATTCTTTTATTTACCATTTTATACAGTATGTACACCCTTTACATTTTTATTTCAATGTTGTAATTACATTTTTAATTCAATTTGAAGCAGATTTGTAACATGACAGTATCAAAGTTTCTTAAGTGTCAAGATCAAATTCTCTGCATCTCCTGCGCTGCATCAAGCCATTCCCATAATATCCGTCATCACTTAAATTAAAGGTGCCCTAGAATGAAAAATCGAATGAACCTTGCCATAGTTGAATAACAGGAGTTCAGTACATGTAAATCACATACAGTGAGTCTCAAACACCATTGCCTCCTCCTTCACATGTAAATCTCGTTTGTGAAAAACAACACGGAAAAATAGGCAAATCTCAACGTAACGCCAGCAGTGATGCAATACACGGGATCATTAATATGTACGCCCCCCCAACGTTTTCATAAGCAAGCACATGTTACTGTCAGGCGAAACTGCGCAGCCGCATCATCTCTGCAGGTAAACAAGCATCACGCGAGGATAGCGAAATGGCAGATCATGGAAACAAATGTTATGTTCCAGGCTGTGCAGGGGATGTGAAGACGTTTCATACTCTTCCCACAAATAAAACATGTCAACAGGCATGGTTGATGTTTATTTATAATCGGATATCGCAACAATTTAATTCAAAGTTGTTAGTTTGCTCTGCCCATTTCATCACGGACAGTTTTTCAAACCCGGGACAATATCAAGCAGGCTTTGCTCAGCGTCTGATACTGAAGAAAGGGGCAATTCCAACCATATACCTGCAAGCAGTAAGTGATTTTATCCACTTCTTGACTGTCTAAACCATTTCTGATTAAATCGAAAGTTTCTTAGAGAGACAACATTAACGATAATATTCCTGTTGTTGTCTATATCCAACGCAAGATGCTATACGGGAAGAATAGGATAATCCAAGTGGCTTACATAACTAAATAGTATGTCTAATGACAAAGGTTAATATTATTTAATGCCAGTGTTGTCATAAATTAGTAAATGCAACCATAGATACGTAACATACTATGTTAGTTTAGTTGCTTACACATAGCTCACTCGATCCTTCTAGCTTCAACACCTCCACCATTTAAGTTGAAACGATAGTAATTTGATATTTATTTATTTATTTATATTTTTGACAACTGAAGTATGATTATATACTGATTGATATATATAAGGTTGAATGCCTAATCTCTCCATCGTCAAGACGGTCAGTAAAGTTGTGTCTGCTATCATTGAGCCGCAGTGAAACAGCCAATCAGAGCAGAACTCTGCATTAATATTCATGACCCTTCCAAATAAGGCAAAAACAGACCATTTCATCCTGGGGATGATTTCTAGAGTTGTAAATGGACCTGTAAAACCGTAGCTGGACAATTATTGACCTTAAATAAGCCATATACCCTCTATGTAGATACCAGAGAACAATTTAAAATGTTGTTTCAAATCATTCTAGGGCACCTTTAATGCATGGCTCAGATTAACTATACAACATGTGTGCAAACTTCCAATAAAATTATAAAGTAATTAGCCTGACGTCGTCATACTCAATTCTAGTCAGAATTTGAGTCTGATACTGCTCCGTTGGGCTGTGATTATGGGGCGTGTTTAAACCGAACCAGGAAAGACCTCAATTGGATAGACCTACAACCAATCAGAGCAACGGAGCGACGCATAACGTTAGTTGTCAAACGTCAACAGAACTCAACTGCACTGTGTTGCCAAGTCCGCGGGTTGAAGCGACCCCAATTATGTGATATACAGACCCAGGAATGCGAATTTTAGCAGCCGCGCCAAAATAACACACATTTTACCCCCCAAATGCCATTTTTCCAAATCCAGCTAACTGAGTTAGCGAGGTACGAAGAACGGGCCCCTGAACAGGCACTAAACCACTGTCCAGATGATTTGGGGATTTATTTGACCCACAAGGCAATTCAATTTCCCAAAGGGGAGTTTCAAACATGCTGATAGCTTGTATTTGTGGTAAACTAATAGTACAACTATGTTTATTTTTCAATTGGGAATATTCAGTCCATATGTGAACATCTGAATCAACAGAATGACACTGAGGTTTGGAGACATGAATCCTTTTTTTTTTTATACTACTCCAAACTCAAAAGTCTAACTCAACATCTAAAACCTCCTAATGCTTGCCAGCACTGCTCTGGAATGGCCATTAAAATCTGTGCAGGAGTTTGGAAGGATTTGCATGCTGTGTTTTTTTCAAATATGTATTCATTACCCAAAGGTGAATAATTCCATGTTTACTTCATCATTTGTTTGTCCCAACCAACCAAGACACAAGATTTGAACACAGAAACAATTGAGGTGTATTTATTTTGCATGTCCCTGAGAGAAAGATCTATTAAAAAAAGAATGGGGGATGGTGTATAGAGAGTGAGAGTTTCTCTTGGCGCTCTGCAACATCTCTCTACCTCTCTGCATCTTGGCATTGACCCTTTTCTTCCAAGTCAAAAGAAACATTAGAGGTGCCACTGAAAGATGACCCTCTCCACTGAAGCACAGTCTCAACTGATAGTAAAACCCTTCACCAACCAGCTGGCAGGGTATCAGAGAGCAAAACGCTGTGAAATTTGAATATCTTGTGAATGAATCAGCTCAAGAATCCAAGGCCTATTTCTTACTAAAAAGACTATTATGCCTGGCTTTTCATACAGCAGTTGCTCTTCCTGATTCAGTGTCTGTACACACCATCAGTGGATAAATTACAATACAGTATCAATACATGGTATTGGGATGGAAGAACCACCTGTGGTCAGTAACAGTGAAGTGGATAAGGTCTGCATGGTAATACGATTGTGGTAAAAATTAAGAAAGCAAGCTCATCCACCCTAGGCCAGCTGCTCAAGTCAGAAAACAGAACAACACCTGCTGTTGAACTTCTATGGCCTTCATCTCCAACAGCATTCATCTAAGGAAAGGAAATGTTTTTCAATAGAACTCATAATGCCTTTTAAACTCTAATTCAATGAATGAATTTGGATTTAATTGATATTATGGTATGAAATCTGAGATGTAATTAAATTTTGAATTTAAGTAATGTAGAATAAATTAAAAAAAAATCAGTGAATAAGAGTCATTTTGGAAATGTTTTTTATTTGGAAATAATTGTATTTATATATTTATTTTTACATAATTTATTTCTAGGTAATATTTAAAATAATAAATCATTTTATTTATTCATTAATAAAATAGAAAATATATGTTTGTCACGCCAAACATCCTTGAAATCCTTGTTTAAACGTTTGTTTATGGCCTTACAGACCTGGGGTCCGTTCTTCGTACCTCGCTTAATACATCTGAGATGATTTGACAGATCCCAGATCTTTTAATCGTGATAACTGATGTCTGGCTAATTTGGTTCTTCAAACAAATTTGCGGATTGGATTTAAATATCTGGATTAAATGATCTAAGATCACTGCGCGTTCTGGTTTTCCCTGAAGAGGGCAGATGCATCGATACTCGAAACCATGATCAGCAATGCAGTGATTGGCTGGCGTCAAGAGAGCAACGTAATGACATCATATAATTAAAAAAGCCACCTGGCAAAAAACGTGGCAAATTACACAAAAAAACCCCACGAATATCTGGACCTTTATAGGAAACGACCAAACCAACATAAAAGTTATAATAGATCAATGATAAATGTTTTTTCTTTTTTACATGATTACCAATTATTTATATTCACAATTTTATACAGTATTTGTACACCCTTTACATTTTTATTTCAATGTTGTAATTCAATTTTTAATTCAATTTGAAGCAGATTTGTAACGTGACAGTATTAAAGTTTCTTAAGGGTCAAGATCAAATTCTCTGCATCTCCTGCGCTGCATCAAGCCACTCCCATAATATCCGTCGTCACTTAAATTAATGCACGGCTCAGATTAACTGTACAACATGTGTGCAAACCTCCAATAAAATTATAAAGTAATTATTCCATCACAAATATATCGCTCAATCAAGTAGCTGTGTCTACTATACACAACATCATATTATATACATTATATACAATTTAAAATGTGTATATTATTATTATTTAAAATTATTATTATTGCCCCTGGTTCAGTAATGAACTCTTGTAATAAAGTAGCAGTGGCTGGGACAGATTTTAAGTATCACCTCAAGATGCAATCTAATCCTGTTTACATGAAATAAGCCTGCTCACGAGCAGGTTTAAGCTTACGGACCTGTTGCTATGACAGCACGTCCAGGATGAGTGTCGAAGAACCAAACAATCCAAGATCATGCCAAATCGTCAACAATCAAATCCAGCTAACTGAGCTAACTAGCGAGGTACGAAGAACGGGCCCCTGCAATTGGAACATTTTGTTTACCATTTCTTGGAATTGTAATTCAGTAAACTCAAGTTCTTGTGGGGTGTGGCCAACTCAATTAAAATTCAAGTCATGAAATGAAAGCGAACAAATTTGAGCAACAGGAAACGACACTGAAATTTAAATAGGAATGACAGGAAGTGGAGTTTATTGAAAGTTTGCAAAGACTTTATATGTAGAAAGACGGTGAACTCATATTACTCATGAATGGGAGAAAGTGTAATGTGCAATATGGCGGAATAAATCCTGCCTTCTAAATAAAAGAGCCAATCGACAATTGACATATCGGCAAGCCCCGCCCCCCTTAGTTACTGTTGCTAACTCAGACAAACAGAGTTGCTAACTGTCTTACAATGACAGCTGTCAGTGTGAAAACCTTATCTCAAGTTGTTTTTGGACACAGAATGTAGCGGACCCCCTCCGAATGATGGCCAAACTTTACTGATGGTTTATGAAGTTTATTACATCATTTTTCACTCCAAAAAAAAAAAAAAAAATCACTGTAAGAGCTGTATCTGAAACCAACCATCTTTGTTGATCCTGAAACAAAATTCCAATCAACCAATCAGATTTGAGGAACAAGTTAACAGTTTATGTCAAGTTTAGGCTTACAACCAGGTGCTCCAGTATTATTCACCTATCATTTCCCTCTAGTTTTAGGGATAACTTATGGGTAGGTTTAAGACAAAATGTTTGTTCCAGGATCATCAGAATATGTTGATTGTATTTAATTGTGAGTTCAGCAAGCAGTTTTTGAGATTTTTCCCATTCAAGGCTGGCTAAAATAGCTGCTCGGAGGCGTTGCAAATATGGCTGCTGATTGAACAAACTTTCCAACACAATCTCATGGCAATTCGTAACTATTTTATGTTTTGCAGAATATTGCACAACCCTGATATCATGCAGAATATTTGGAAAACTATGTTGGGTTCTCATCATGATACCTCATCTAATCTATGGGCCAAGACAATGACAGCTTAAGGAGGAAGTACAAGAAATTGTTCATGCCTGAAAGCAGAAATTACTCACTCTTGACTCACTCGTTATCGTTTTCTTTATCTTTACCTCGCTCCCTCTTTTCCCCCCTTTACCCCGGTGTGACTCCATCCAGCAAGGATCTCTTGAGAGTAACTATGTCTTGCCCACAATACCCCCAGCTCCAGCTCACAGCCAGACCGGAACTGCAGGGCATCCGTCTGCCAGCTAATGGCCTCTAATTTAGTCCTAATAGAGAACGCAATGAACAGGCAGGAGAAGAGGAGGAGAGAGAAAAAAAATAAACACATGCAATAGGAAGGGGAAAAGGGCAATTTCAGTTGAAAAATATTAATGTAATCAAGGCAAATTAGTGGGTTTGGGATAACATTCCTATGGTGCAGACTGTTTACGTTCCGGGGGAGCGGTGGAAAGTGTGGTGGGTTGAGGCAGAGGGGAGTCTTGTCTATCACACGCGCAACAACCCACAAGCAACATGTAAACATGCGCTTGTACACATACCCATGCGGATGCCATTGAGGTGTCGTACACACCCCCTTACTGTCATCTCTGATGAGGATTAAAATGTTTTAAAAACACAAACATGTCCTGCACAAATTATGTTAGCGTATTGAAGACGTGTGAAATGTAAGAGGGTGTTACACAATTGAAGCGTGTTGTATGATTATTTAAAGGCTGAACGAAGGACGCTGAGGAAAGAGAACAGAGGACAGTGTCAAAACATTGGAGGATGGATGGGAGGATGTCTTTTTTTTACAAGAATAAAGATCAAACTGCTTGTAAGGGAAAAGATTGAAGGAAGGGATGTATAGAGAGTTGCGATAGGGAGGATTTGTAGGAGCTGTCATTGATTTGATAGAGTGTGTTGATGTCCTGTTTTCTTATGGGGGCAGTGTCTCTTCTGTTTTCCTCCTTGTTAGACACGCTTGAGTGAAAGGAGGCTGACCCTGGGGAAAGAGAGAGCGAATGAGAGAAAGAGAGAGAACTCATGCTGAGCTCTACTACTGAATACACACTATACTGGGATACAGCATGGAAACTCATTAGAGGCTCTAAATGCACACACTCACCACACACAAGCCATTCTAAAAGGAGTACCATTTGTGTCTACAACATTTAATGAAGTGGATGAAATACAAAACGTATGAACTACATGTCATGAACTTATACTGAGTTATAAGTACTACAATAATGTATTTCAAAGACATTGTCCTTTATGAAAACTAACAAATTCGGCTATCAAGAAATATCCAGACTCCAGGTCAGGTTAGCGCAGAATAATAATATGAAGATTAATGACCATATCAGAACATCTTTTAAAAATGAAGTATATGCAAATTACAGTAATTTAAAAATATATATTTTATATGTTGTATTTTTCACACTTCTTTAGCCCAAACGTAGTCAACTTTCATTTTAAACAACATAATGAAGACATCATTTGAGAGAAATTGAGAGTCCACTCTTACTTAACATTGATACATCGAGCATTTTTAATGCTTGACAAGATGTTAAAAAGTTATTTTAACTATTTATAGAAAAGTCATACTGATAGCAGCAGTCAAATGTTCACAATTATATTGAAACACACACACAAATGGGCAAGCGTAAGGATTTGAGCGAGTTTGACGGCTAAACGACTGGGCTAGACATCTCCAAAAAAATTTTATTTTAATTATATATAGTAGGTATGCAAATTTGGACGTGGGGACTGTGTCCCCATCCATGTATCTGCACTATAACACCCTATACCCATGCGTTTGTAAGCCACTTCTTTGGCTGGCTAGCATGCACAGTAACAAACACACTCGCACACAATCAGACATTTTAACTTTCTCCCTCAGGTGACTGTAACAGGTCCTCTATGCATCTGTCACGGCTGTGAGCTGATTTACTGATGTACGTTCGCTGTGGCTAACGTTTGAAACTGCAGTCCCATGTCGAGCAAGGAGACTCAGAGGTGTTCAGACAGTCTGGCACGGTGGAAAAGGTGGTCAGACATGCGTGAAACGACGCTCAGGAGAGTCCGGTGCGCAAATATGACCGCTTACAGACTCGGAACCTCACAGCTGGGGCTGTATCCCACTAACTCTGCTCAAATGCACTGGAGTATACTACAAAGAATTATATTTCAGAGGATATTTACATTCACTCTTGAGAAACACTGCTTGAGGATCTCACTTTTAAGGGTTTACTTTTTGATATTTTGATGTGAAAAGTAAAAAAAAAAAAAACATCTACCACAAAAACTGCAAAAAGAAAATCACAATGCTAAAACTTTGTCTTGCATGACGAAATTCTGTAGATAATTTTGTAGATAAAAATTACATATATTTATTAAATGGCCACTTGAAATTATAATGCACAAAAAAAGAAAATAAAAGAAAGAAAAAGAAACCATGCTGAAGTAAAAGTCATAGAGTTCCCACTAGTGGTGAAATTCAGTACAGTGCAAATGAGGGACAAGGCAGGAATTTAAAATTTATTTCTTCTAGCCAAAATCTTGGCTGCATTAAGGATATCCAGCATAGACTCAGACTCAATGTTGCACAATGTTCTGTGTCTATCAATAGGTATATCTAAGGGCCATATAAACGCAAATGATGTAATGTAATAGAGTCACATAAAAATACAAGGGTCATTCATTGTCTATGAATAATGACCAGGATGGCTGTGGCTGGTTGAGGTGAAATTGAAGACAGATGTTCTTGTGAAAACATTTCTTGGGTGGTGTAATTTAGGTCACCCTAGACGAAGGTGGGGTGGGGTGCGGGGTCAGTAAAAACAAAAGTCACAGTGAGCATGATCATGCTGTATACTTTCCAGCACCTTGCTGTTCCTGAAGCTTTATAACATAGCGAATAAATCTATTACCCAATGCTTAAGCCAGAATGCATATGAGACATTCTGTAACAAATGCCTGTAACAAAAAAGTGAAAACCCACACAGGGACACACTGAACATAAGTCACCTCACCAGCAACATATGTTAACATACTATAATGAAAGTATGTCACTGATAATGACAACAACAATCCATCTGGTTAATCTGTCCAATTATCTAATTAGCATCTGTCCCTGCTTTTCTTGTAGTAACCAGTGCTGACTGATCTCTCCTGAGAATCAATAAATGTGTTAAACATCACATTAAACACACATTTCAACACCTTCTCATCTGGAACTTATAACTGTGCTGTTCTCAGAAATGACCCCACATGCACTTTACATCATTTATTTACACTATACCTAAACAACCTCACCCTATATAATATGTCACACAAACTATAACAAGGTTCTAAATTAACAAAGTGGTCCAATTAAATTAAAATACTGTCAACATGAAAAATATAATATAATACAATAAATAAATAATACATGGACTTTAAATATTAATTTAGTTGGTTTTTTTTAGATATAATTATCTGAATATTAAGACATTTGGCCTAGCAAACACTGCAACATTACAGTAACAATAATTCTTGAGGTCATATGAGGTCATTTTCAATACAGATTAATAACCGAGACATAAGAAAAAGACAGAAAGCAAATCTGCGGTGTGAAATGAGAGCCATGAAAGTAGCTTGCTGAATACCACAGCAGACCGATAAGAATCAAGTCTTCCAGAGAACTGCATAATAATATAATATAATATATAATATAATATAATATAATATAATACTATATTATATTATAATATAATATAATATAATATAATATAATATAATATAATATAATATAATATAATACAATGTCATGTATACAAGTCCATGTACATTTATTATATTATATATATACACATGGACTTGAAATATACATTTTGTTGATTTTTTATATATAATTTTATCGGTATATAATATATAATAATTAGATACTTTAATGATTAGGCTGCATGTTTAATTTAATAATAATAATAATATAATATAAAATATTATTATGAAAAGTTATAAGTTCTGTTAATATCCACAATATATGTAGATCAGAAATTTAAGAGGAAAACTTTTTCTTTGCATTACCACCACTATTAACCACAAGAGGTCGGCATTTACTTGCAGTTGAGAGAAACTTTCACAATGGCCTGTTAGAACTTAACATGAAATTGCTAGAAACACATTACACAGGTTAACAATCATTGTAACAGAAATTATTATAAAATGATGAACAAAACAGCTTACGTACTTACTTCTTTACGTCGTCAAATGACCATTTCACACAGCTGATCCTTCATATGCCTCATGGAGGCAAATAGTCATAAAATGCTTCCACACAAACACACTAAATAAATACATTATGCTGTGTTTACAAGAATGATTTCTGTGATCATTTATTTTCCCTCTTATAAAGTCCTCTGCTTTGTAGATTTGTTCTTCTCTTAAAGTAAGTGGCTGTTGTTCAACAGCTTTCAGACAATGAAACATGACACTCTTGAGGTCTGATGATAGTCTGCAGAGTGCATTTTGTTTGGCACATAAAAGCAGGACATCAAATGGAATACGCAAAGAGAAAGAACGCAGGCTGTTCGCTGGCGCACCGCATATCAATACTCATTAGAGGAAACCCTTATACGTGTTGCCACACACGAAAATGAAATCATGTACATAACTATGAATAAAAGTATCATGTTTTTGGGTGATCTCCAACTGCTATAAAACATGATGGTTTTAAATGTACTTACTACACATAGTTTGGCTGACAAAAAGTTGCTCTGAAGGGTGCATGAAGCGTATTGCTCTTCAGAATAGATTTAGCATTAGCAGAAACAGTTCAACTCTCAGATTTCCAAAGGTCACCTGATCCTTTACAACACACAATGTACACACACACAGAGAGACTCCCAATTGTTACTAATTGAGCATATTCAATTTGAAAGACCTTGAAGATTTGGCTTAAATAGATCTGGATAGTTCCAACTACCATTGCTAGCTGTACAACTGATTCTGCAAGACCTCAGGTCTCATAAAAAAAGGCATTTTCCTGAAACTCAACACGCTACATGCTCGCCTGCTGCGGCTTTCAGAGAGCAGTCCAGAGAGACCTACATGGAGCGTATGCTCTCTTGAAGCAAGCCAAACCTCCTGCTATTTGTTACTCCCTGCCTACACTATTCCATCTGGCTTACCTCAGTCTAGCACAACTTGTATCTAAAACTCTTTTGTTAGTCTAATTTGTTAGTCGGATGAAGAAATCAAACTTTTTTTCTCTCACAATGCTATCTGCAGTGGATCTACTATTGAGAAATATAAAAGTCAGTCCAGGCTTCAGTGTTGTTCCCACACATTGGCTACTGGAATTCCCAAACAGCATCTAACGTAAATGTCACATTCTGAAAGTTCCGGAGAAGCCTGGCACAAAGCAGCAGAGCAGTGCAACACAGAAACGCACTTGATTGAAAGGCTTCCGAGAATTCTCTGGCTGTGCGAAGCCCCGTACAGGAGATTCATAATGGATTTAGCAGGACAGGTACACAAAGCTCTTGTGACCACAGACCGGAGCTGTGCAGAGTTCACTGTTGACATCTGGAATGTCTTTCCTCCCTTGCTTTTCCTTTTGATTGAGGAGTGATTCTCATCAACAGCCATAGTCACTTGTTTCTGTGGCTTCCATAGCAAAAATGGTTCCAAAGGATTGGACAAATGTTAAAGGATTAGTTCACCCCCAAAATTAAAATGTCCTGATAATTTACCCCCCCCCCCCCATCTCATCCAAGATGTTCATGTCTTTCTTTCTTCAGTCGAAAAGAAATTAAAAGGTATAGTTCACCCAAAAGCAAAAAAATTATGTTTTTCTGCTTACCCCGAGGGCATCCAAGATGTAGGCGTCTTTGTTTCTTCAGTAGAAGACAAATTAAGATTTTTAACTCCAACCGTTGCCGTCTGTCAGTCGTATAATGCATGTGAATGGGGTCCAATTCTATTAGAGTAAAAAAAACATAGTAGTGACACATTAATGTCTTAAGACACGAAATGATACGGTACGGTATTTATGCTATTATTTCACCTCATATCAGACGAATGTCATCAGCTCTCCAGACCGCCATAACTTCCTGCGAATAAGGACAAAATACCGGCGCAATCATAATATACGTAGATTCCTCATTCCCCAGATCCGCGCAGGCAATAATGAGGCATCTATGTATATATCTAAGACCCCGTCGGTATTTTGACCTTATTCGCAGGAAGTTATAGCGGTCTGGAGAGCTGATGACATTCGTCTGAGCATAAATACTGCTCGGTTTCTCGCAGAAAGCGATCGTTTCGTGTCTTAAGACATCAATGTGTCACCACGAGCCGCAGGGTTTAATTTGAAGTTGTCTGTGCATGTTTTTTTTACTCTAATAGAATTAGACCCCATTCTCATGCATTATACGACTGACAGACGGCAACGATTGGAGTTAAAAATCTTCATTTGTGTTCTACTGAAGAAACAAAGACACCTACATCTTGGATGCCTTGGGGGTCAGCAGAAAAACATAAAAAAAATGTTTTGGGTGAACTATCCCTTTAAGTATTTTGAAGAAAACGTTCCAGGGTTTTTCATCATATAATGAAAATGCAACCAAAATGCTGAAGGTCCAAATCAATGCAGTTTCAAAGCACTTTGATGGGCTCCAGAGGCTCTGCGTGATCCCAGATTAGGAATAGGGTCTTACCTAGCGAAACGATCAGTCATTTAAAAAAAAAAAAAACGTTTGTATTAGTCTTCACACGAGTGCTTGTAAACACGGGGGCGATACTTCTGCCTACGTCTAGCTTGACCGTTCCGACGTGATTATGTCATCCTTCTCAGAGCTGCGCAAGATGAACAATTTAAGTTAAAAAGTATATTCTTTTTAAAAACAATCGAAGATCGTTTCGCTAGATAAGACCCTATTCCTCATCTGGGATCACGCAGAGCCTCTGGTGCCCATCAAAGCGCTTTGAAACTGCATTTATTTGGACCTTCAGCATTTTGGTTGCAGCTGAAAAGCATTATATGATGAAAAACCCTGGAACGTTTTCTTCAAAATACTTAATTTCTTTTCGTCTGAAGAAAGAAAGACATGAACAGCTTGGGTGTCATTGGGGTAAGTAAATTATCAGGAAATGTTCATTTTGGGGTGAACTAATCCTTTAACACAACACACTGAGAATCAGAAATAGACAGAAGACTAGCTCTTTATGATATTCTTAAAGTGGAGAAAAGACTCCAAGCACCATAATGGAGGAAATTATGAATCTTGTTATTTATGAACTGGTCAAACAACACACACACACACACACACACACACACACACACACACACACACACACACACACACACACACACACACACACACACACACACACACACACACACACACACACACACAGGTCAAACCACACTAGTTATCCTTATATAAACATTATTATTTTACCTCACGGAGTCACTGTTTAAATAGAAAGTCTTGCTTTGTCCATCAATGGCCAAAGTACATGAAAACACTAACCTCTGGAAACCATCCTCGTATGACTAAGGCAATTATCGGGAACTTGCAGATGTTCCTTATTGATTTCCAAAACAGAGACATTAAAGACCGTGAAAAAACATAATATGAGTAATGCGCTTTTCAAAGAGACAAGTTTTAAATTAAATCAACCAATTAACCAAAAAAAGGTCTGAAAACACATGCTGCTGGGAAATCAGGTGTTTGTTTGTCTATAAAATACTGCATGTACTGTACATCTGTCTCTACCAAAATGTATGTGCATTTATATGCAAGAATGTGAACACAAAAGAGTATAAAAATAGGACTGAGAGCTAAGTTTAGGGTGTTTGTCCACGTGTTTGCGTATGTGTGAGTGTGCATGTCATGTAAACTGGAGCATGCCTGGTGTTATAGGAGGTGTTTTCCACGGCTGCTCCCTTTTGGCTTGTTGAGTATGTGGAAGCTTGATCCTGAGAACTCTCTGGAGAGCAGTTTGGACCTCATTTTCAAAGCCCCGAGCTGCACAGCAGGAAGTCCTGCCCTTGGATGTTTGGGACAGGATGGGATCCACAGGAAGGTATTCCATGAACATGCCACGCAGGAGTATCGGCTCTTCCCAGCAAACTCAGACACAGCCCCTTAAGAACAGTAAAGTTGAAGTGATGCTTACAGAAAACAATGTTGGTCGGGACACCATTACTGTTACAAAATCTAGTAAAGCTTCCTACCTAGGCAGCATTTTAAGGCACCACAGACACATTCTCCATATCTGTTCCAAAAGGACATCTTAATTATGACAATTTACTGTATCAATTTTAGCCAAATTACTCTTATTTTATATTTTATGGCAGTTGGTAAACCAATCATAGCTGAATTTCAAGGCAGCATGGACCTTAGTCAGGTTAGACACCATATTGAATTTAAAGGTCCCGTTCTTCGTGATCCCATTGTTCAAACTTTAGTTAGTGTGTAATGTTGCTGTTAGAGCATAAATAATACCTGTAAAATTATAAAGCTCAAAGTTCAATGCCAAGCGAGATATTTTATTTAACAGAAGTTCCCTTTCAAAGCCTACAGCGAACGGCTGGCTTGGACTACATCCTGGTACTTCCTACATAAATGACGTCAGTAGAACAGTAGAACAGACTAACCTCCGCCCACAAGAATACGCGGAAAAAGGGGGCGTGGTCTTGTTGCTGTCCCACGTGGAGAAGAGGAAGTGTCGCGTGGAGAAAAGGAAGTGCTGCGTTTGAGTGTGTTTGTCGCCATGTCGTCGAGACGCTGTTATTTTCATCCCAGAGTCAAATCAGCTTTGTTTGGCTTTCCCAGGGACGCTGTAGAGATCATTAAGCGCATATATCTCCCGTTAAGAGGCGTGATCTTTCCACGTGCGCTAAGCTGCTGTCGAATCACAACACGGGAACCGCTGGCACAATCAGAACTCGTTACGTATTTCTGAAGGAGGGACTTCATAGAATAAAGGAAGTCATCAGCCGTTTTCAGGACAGTGAAAACAGCGGTATACAGATAAGTAAATTGTGTTAAAAATACTGTTTTTTTTTACACGCGAAACATGAACACATGTTATATTGCACACTGTAAACACAATCAAAGCTTCAAAAAGACACGAAGAACGGGACCTTTAATGATGAAAACGAGGCTGCGAGGGATAGACTTTACACTGGCAAAAAAAAAAAAAAAAAATTCTCACATCTGATACTGTTCTAGTTCCGTTCTGAGCCACTCATCCGTTCTGAGCCACTTTCACATGTGGTTTTAAATCAGATAGCCTACATATCCGATATCTGGATATCTCACTCGCATCTTAACATATATATCTGATTCCCCTTGGAATTCCAAGCAATGGCACGCACTGTATAAAGGTTCTTGATCGAAACTTTTAAAACTGTTTTATGGAGTTTTTGTCTTAAAGTTTTATTTCGGAATCTTTTGTCGGTTGAACAATATAAACAAAAGTACAATTCACTCAACACACTTTAATTCTATCCCTCACAGCCTCCTTTTCAGTCCAGTGCAGAATTAAATATGACGGCCTATTGCATAGGCCTAATGCTTCATAAAACAGCCAATCCCAAAATGCATTACAAGTTCAGTGTAAAAAAAATAGGCTGCGTCCGAAATTGCATAGCCGAGTAGATAGTTGAATAAACGAAAGAAAAAATATATATTTCTATAGCCTATGAATGTAATCAGCAGGGTTGCCAACTTTTAAGATCAGGTTGGAGTGAGTTTTCTGTTGAGGGGCTAACGGTATACGACGGTATATCGATTTCGATTTCAGTATCAATTCATAGCCTACTGTACATATAAGGATATGTACGTTATTAACAGTTTAAAATTTCACATTTAAAGAAATCTAGTGTTTGATCATATCTAAATATTTATTAAAATGCAAAACTGCAATACTTTTTTGAGCAACTAGATTAGATACATGTATATTGATTAAAGAGCCACAAAGGCACCTATAGTGGGTAATGGCATTACAAATGGAAATTATTATTTTTCGAGCCACAAAATGACTCTAATTTGCCTCTTTGAATAAGAATTCTCTAATTTCACCTTAATTACTATACTAATTGTAATATAAATAATAAAAATATTAAAAGAAAAATATTTTAAGTGATCGTTAATGGACCATAATTATTGCACAAATAGTATTTAGTACCAAAATATATCAAAATATTCAATAAATATTATTGAACTAAAATATAGAAAATTTATTCAATTGAAAAATAACTAAGGTGTATGGTCACATTTGACCATCAATGTGCATGAGTGTGACCAATTAGTAAGGAATACCTGAGGGCTAAATACAAGAAAAATATTAACATTAATGTTCACATGTTGCATCTCCATCACTCTCCATTATAAAACGATCATGTATGGTTGACGTAATAATCAATGCACACTGTGCTGTACTGTTTACCAGAACTTGCTGCAAACCCCTGTAAAGTGGAGCTGTTGTGTATCAAGCCGTTCACATGTATTGCCATGTATTGGCTTTAACTGTTATGCCATATTAGCGCCAAAACGCTATGTATTGTTTGAATTTCTAATTAAAACTAAAAAAATTAAATAAAAAAAAGCTTAGACTTTGTTTAATATCAAAAGCAGGTTTGGCAATTTGGCGTGAGATTAAGTTGGGCAGCGTGAGAGCGTGAGACAGAGCCTGAAAGCGTGACTATCACGCCAAATGCGTGAGAGTTGGCAACCCTGTAATCAGAATACACTACATTCGTCATGTTGTCACTGTTAGGCCTATGTGGCCAACAGCGTCGCTTCACATAACGCCATTTCCGTGGCCTCATGGGAAAGTGTTCATTGGATGTAGGCCTACACTTCAGAATCTTGCTGGAAGCACGTAGATCACCCGGATACGTTTTAAAGTTGAATTCAGACTACTGTTTTTATATTCATCGGATGCAGCAGTACACATATGGGAAGCTCCTACTTCCGTGATATGCATTCAAGATGGTAAAATAATACTAAATAATTTTGCATGGAATAAGAAATGCAGTTATTATGCCCAAAGTGACTTGTGTGACTATGCTCTGTAAATAGCGACTTATTATTGATGTACACAACAGAATACTAAAATATCATGGCAAAATCCTTCCTTACCACTTATAACATACTTGTTTGCTGTCATGTTTCACGTCGTCGACCCGCTTTTTTTTCCTCAACGTCGCAACCTATAGACTCCTAATAGGCTATAAAACCACTCGGCCGAATAATCGAGAAATCCAAAAAAATCCAAAAAAGTTGATGGATAATGTGTATATATATATATAAACACATTAATATTGTTATTAGCTAATATTATAAATTATTTTTCGCCCAGCCCTAAATAACGAATTCACTCAATATGTGTGCTAAATATGTTTGACACGTTCGCTCCCCAACATGCTATAGTCAAATCTCGTAATGAAAGAAAATATTAGGAAAAACTTATATTTTATGGTTAACGTGAAATACGATGGGAGAGTTTAACATAACGTTGTCTTTAACAACCACTAGAGGGCAGCACGGTTTAGTTTTTCCTTCAGTCTTCGTGTTAAGTGTCATCAGAAAAATGAAATCACTGCATTAGACTGTCATTTTTCACATTTGTTTTGAGGGGGAAACAGGGAAATCAATTAACTGCAACAAAAACAAAACATTAAAATAACTATTTGCATTTGGAAAACATTTAGGTAAAGTTAGAAATGTTTTTGCAAGTATTTTAAGGAGAATGTTTTTTTTTTTTTGCTTCACTGTCAATCATTTAACTTGATGGTCATCTCAGTTCAAACAAAAGTTCAGCACCACATGTGTGTGTGTTTTGGTTGTGTGTGAGAGTGTGTCTCACAGTTTGGCGGAAGCAGTAAATGAAGTGTTCAACAGCAGGGTCTGAATCTCTTCTGTTCTCCCACAGCTCTCTGACCCAAGTCTGGCCTGGGCCAGTGCTCCGTTAGGACTCTCTTTCATCCTCCTTATTCTCTCTGGTGTCATGAAGATGGATCAAATGAAAACAAAAAAAACCACCCTCTTTGCCCCCTACCTGTCCTGGCCGACTGACGGCAACAGGTTTAAGCATGGAGCAGTGACTACTTCAAAACTCAAAATGTGCGTGGACTGACACACACACACACACACACACAGAGAAAAAAAATGCAAAACTCTCGCACAGATGGCCCGTCTAAACGCAAATGCTGTCTAACCCCAGCCCCCCTGTGGTCATGGTGGGGACCAGATTGCCAGTAAAGAGGTGGATGCTTCATGGCTCAGCTATTTGCTGGGTAAAGGGAAAGGATTGCAGTCTTACCTCAGACCTTTAAAATATTACGTTGCTTTAGTCGAGGTGAAGACTGTGCTATTCACAAATGTCAGGATCACACAAAGGACAAAGCAAAGCAACAATAAAAATAACCACAAACCACAGTTCTTAGAAATGCAACTAAACTTGTTTGCTTTCCATCACTTGTTATAGGCTACAGACCGCGTAGATACAGAACTCGAGATTCCAACCTCAACCACACTGAAATGTCAAGTGAAATCTGTTAAATAGAGTGCTTGCCAGAGCAAACACATGGCTAGAATACAGGAGAAATTACTTCACATTTGGATCATACACTGCTTGATTGCAAGCAATATGTAATATGGATGGCAGGGACTGCTTTATCAGTGGTCATATGAAACCAAACATGCCATTGTTAAGAATATATATTTCTGACTACAATATTTTTCTGAAATGAAACACGAATTTAGAAATTATCTCTAAAGAAAATATAATGATTATTGCTATTTTTAAAGTGTAAATAAAATGTTGACTAATATAATAATTGGTTTATATACTGTTCAAAAGTTTGGGGTAAAAAAAATAATTAATTAATGAATTAATACTTTTTAATATACTAATTTAAATTGATCAAAAGTGACAGTAAAGTATTTTATAATATTACAAAAAAATTGTATCACTGTTTCCGAGAAACTAAATAAATATATACATACAGCAGCACAACAGTTTTCAACATTTATGATAAAATGTTTTTTGAGCACCAAATCAGCATATCAGAATGATTTCTGAAGGATCATGTGACACTGAAGACTGAAGTAATGATGCTGAAAATTCAGCTTTGCAATTACAAGAATAAAATAGATTTTGAAATATATTAAATCAGAAAACAGGTATTTTAAATCACAATATTACCTGTTTTACTGTATTTTTGATCAAATAAAAACAGCCTTGGTGAGCATATGAGACATAATTCGATACACATATATCGAACGAATATAAAACATATTGTGTATGTAATACTGTATTTTTGGAAATTGATTTGTAAATCTATCAATTAATAGCTGATCGTCATTCATTCAAACATTATGTTTGCGCTCTGTTTATATAGCATTTTTAAAACGAGTTTAATATAACATATGAATATTATTCAGACAATTAAGATGCTAATGAGTTCAGACTAATTTGGTGTTAAAATGAATGACAGCATGTTTGTGTGTTTGTTCTACTAGAGCTTGTGCGCACGAGAGGTGTCAGGCCGTTTCACAGCAGTGTGTGAGAAATCCCTGGCTGTGTCCACAGTCACTACACACTTCATAACACTACAGAGCGTCAGGGTAGAGCACGGTCCATACTGAGTGGGGTACAAGTTTCCACCAAAAATTTAAATAAAATAAAAAATAGGAAAAGTGATAATGGGGGTTTTGGGGATAAAAGAAGCTAAAAAGGATCCGGTCAACTTTCCTGTGTGGGTGTTCATTTTATATTTTACAGACAATGTTCCTTTAAAAGCCAGCACCTGGAAATCCCATTAGATGTGCATATAAAATCCCCCATGATTAATAGTATGAGGCAGGGCTGGGTTGGGGGGTACCAACATGTGGACCGCAGGACTCCTCCTCTGCAAGCTCACGTTACACTCCATAAACTTGCTACTCTTTCCCACCTAAGCGTTTAAAAAGGAGGAGGGACTGCTTGTCAGGAATGTCTCAGAACTGTGAAAAGAGCGTGTAGAGCTGAGAGTGGATGTAGTGGGTCGGCCTGAAAGCTGAATGAGACAGAAGAGCGTGTGAGCTGATGTGTTACACCAGAGTGAAGGAAAGGCCACTGCAGGAAGGTGTCTGCTTTCATACCTCTGCTTACTGATTTTGCAAAGGTGGACTTTGAGGTGTTTGTGTGCACATGCTGAAGTGGATATTTCCCAGGTTGACTTGCACCAGACCCAAAAAGCTGCATCTCTGAGGACACCTACTCTGTGCTGCGTGCTCTTCGGCATGGATCAGCCAGCCAGCAGTTGCATGCGGAGCCCTCACACGGGCGGCGCTCTTTGGGGTTGCGTCAGGAGCCCCCATTCGGGAGGGTCCGGGGCCGGGCTGCAGCCCTACCAGCAGGCCTCGTTCGCCCTGCACCAGAAGCACGATTTCCTGGCCTACACGGACTTCTCCAGCTCCTGCCTGGTGCCGGCGCCGCACACTTATCCACGTGAGGACAGACTGTATCCGGAGACGCATGGCGGGTATCAGCGGACGGAGTGGCAGTTCTCTCCCTGCGAACCCAGAGGCAGAGGGCAGGAGCCGTGCCAGGGGGCGGCAGAAGCAGTGGGAGCTGAAATGGACAGTGCAGGGGGAGACAGGCTGCCTGGAGCAGTCACATCATGTCTAGAGGGAGAGTATTCGCCTCAAAGTGTGCCAGCGGTCGAAACAGAGAAAAAAAGCTCCAAGCGGAAAAGAGAAATCACAGGTGAGTCCTTTAGGCAAGAGTGAATGAGATATGAGGTGATGGCTGAAGTGCTTAACTCCGGATCATTTTGAACATTCTTGCCTGTTCAGAAAATGTAGCACATTATGTAAAACATTTCACTTAGTATCTAAAATCAGTTTAAGAGTTGGTAGGTTTGTGCTGACAGTCTATCTGGTTAAACACACCATCCACCACAGTGATGGTGATCAGTTTGTCCAAAAATGAAAATTCTATCATCATTTACTCACGTCATTTCAAACCTGTATCTTCCACCTGCAGAACACACAATATTTTGAAAAATGTCTTTATAATGAAAGTCAATAGGGGTCCAAAACAACACCGGACCCCACTGACTTTCATTGTATATGCAAAAACACTTTTTCAAACTATATTCTTTTGTGTTTAACAGAATAAAGAACTATATACAGGCTTTGATGACATGAGGGTGAGAAAATGAGGACAGGATTTTCATTTTGGATTGTTCTTTAAGGATATCATAGATTCTACAACAGATATTCTATTTAAAACTCCTCACAGCAAGCATGACCCTTAACACATTATTCTATGCATATTCTTCTGCAGTTGTTTCCTTCAATTGTTGGAGGAAACAAAACACTTCAAAAAGTGTTTGCTGTTTTAAAGTTTTTTGCGGTTTTGACAGTAACGTGTCACACTTTCTCAACCCAGATCTGATTTTGTAAAACGTTTATTTTGATTATACAGAATCAAATATATGAAAGTCAACTAAATAATCAGATTTAATGTTAATGAATTGCTCGTGAATCCGTTTTCTGTGCTCTATGTGTTATGAATCTCCTCAAGTCAATCTAATGGCACCTCCGAAGGACAGAAGTGTCATATAACTGAAAATTTTGATCATAGATCTTTTTTTTTTATTATTATTAAAATGACCTTTAAGGCCACAGTAGTATTCTGTGTATCGAAATGTAAGGTTTTGAGCTCATCTTTTGAATAAAAATTCGGTCCCACTATATATTAGGTGGCCTTAACTACTATGTACTTACATCAAAAAGTGTTCATATTGTATTGCAAAACACTTTTGCTGATATTGAGGTGGGATACGGGTAAGGTCAGGGACAGGTGTGGAGGTATGGGTAAGTTTAAGGGTAAGGTTAAGGTGGAAGGGAAGTATCAACAGTGTAATTATAAATTTAACTACAGAAATTAATTACAGATGTAATTACATGCAGGTAATTTTTAAAATGTAAGTAAAATGTAAAAACATGTATGTACACAATAAGTGCATTGTATCAAATGATTAATTTAAATGTAAGTACATAGTAGTTAAGGCCGCCTAATATAATGTGGGTCCAAAAATTCATATTCACCCATTTTAATATCTTATATTTTAGGTTTCCTACAATAACGATGTCCAGAAATGATTAAATCTACACAATTTTAGTAATGAACACTCTCCATACTTGCAATTTCACGCTCTTCGGAGAGGAGGAAAAGTGAACCTCAGTGTTTGTGGCACATCTGGTGCATTAATTTCATCTCTCAGACTTTCTGTGGAAACTGAGACAGCTTTGCTTTTCTGGGATGATGGAAAACTTCTTGAAGATAAATATATTACTCCAATAGTCTTTTGTATAAAATTGGCCAAAACAGCATGACAATATACGCTATGAGTGGCATTTAAAAATGATTCGCTCAAATCCATCACCAGGCCCTCTATAACAATGCATCCAGGCCTCATAGTCTAATGTGGGGAATAAATATATGCTTTCTTTCTCTGAGTTACCTTAATGTAACCCTACATCATTTGCGGTCGAAACAAGCCAGACCACGTCTGTAATATAACTTGCCTGCGATCCCACTTCTACATTCTTATCCATTGACATTTTCCTGTCGTTAAGCAGTAACAGGATCTCCACAGAACACATTCTCCATTTGACTGGAGAGAAATTCACCATCGTGAAAATATTTATAGCTGAGGTTTAAGCATGCATTAATTTGACAGAATTTGTTGTAAAATGTTGGGGCAAATGATAGAACGACACAAGGTGTGAAAGTTTTGGCGAGGATATGATAATCAAATCTGGTAGTGATTATGTTTTCACCAGGTTTTTTTTACCTGAAATGACAAGCAGACACTCATGATTGCATGAAATTGTAAACAGATGTGATATTTGCTCCCAAAATGAATTCTGAATCACGAAGGATGTGCTCATCATTTTTCTTTTTCTTACATCACAAGTCTTCAGGGATATACAGTCTTAAGTAGAAAGTATTTGAACTGAGCAAACTTTTTGCAATACATTTTATATATATATATATATATATATATATATATATATATATATATATATATATATATATATATATATATATATATATATATATATATATATATACGTCTGAATGGACATATTTTACTTTTTACTGCTCTTCTGTCAGTTGTCTTTTAAAGAGTTAAGCATCAGCATGTTTACAGACAGTATTTTGACTGTTCCACTGCGTTTGGTAACCATAACTGATGTAAAATTAAGCTTGTCAACTCATTCTGACTTCATTTGGACAAATGACTTTAGTGCCTTCTACATAAAATGCCAAATGCCCACCAGACACCCCACCGAGGGGAGGTTGCTCCCTAAATGTTTATAGGCTTTTGCTGGGGAAATTTATTGGAGTCTGTTTTTTTGGAGCACGCTCATACACACAGTGCCAGGTGTTTCTCCCCCAACCTGCCACCACCTTTCCATTTACTACCCTCGGCAGTGCATTTAAATGAACAGGACTTTAATGACGATAATATCGCGCCTTCTAAAAAGAACAGAGGCTACAGGTTGCCATATGTGAGAAAGTACATGTCTCACTTTCCCACTCACATCTGGCAGTTCAGTCCGTTTCATAGTCTGGCCAGGATCTGCCGAACACGAAGCACGAATTCTCGCATTGACAAATTAAAGTCCTTTCAGAGAAATTGCATCAGCTCTCTTTCAGTGCTACCGGTTCTAATATACAGTGTACATGGGTTCACAAGGTTGGAATAACTAATTCAACTTACACAAAACGTAAATCACCATACTTTAATATAAGAGTGCATTTTGAAAGAAAACATTTTTGTGTGTCAGGGAATAATAGGACACAAATTCACACACACTCTTAGACTTCATTCAAGCCTTTGTTCTTTTGTTAGCGGATTTAACAATGTTCCGGTGAATTCTTTGCTAACTTGACTCCTCTGTGGTCAGTTGCAGCCTCGACAACCCCCAAACTCCCAGCATGCTTTAACTGGGGCTCAAGCACCCTGTGATCTGAACTGAGCCCTGTGCAAATGTGTGCCCTGTGTGGCCCACAAAACGGCTTGTAACCATGTTTTAATGCAGACAGAGTTTTAAACTTAACATGCATGAAAACACACACCGCTCCTGGGGGAACTGAACTTTAGTGTTGCGTTTGAGTTTATTCATTCTTTAAAGGAATAGTTGAAAGTTTTCTCATCATTTACATGTCGTACCCAAATCTGCAGGAATTTCTTTTCTTTTTTTTGTGGAAAGATATTTTGAATAATGTTTTGTCTGTACAATTACAGTCAGTACACTGCAATAAAAAGAAATCAATAAACAACATATGTTTTTACATTGCTTTAAATTTCAACTTTTTTATAAGTTATACAAGATTCGACTCATTTTTTTAATGTAATAATTTAATGTAATTTAAGTTGAAATTACTTAAACATCCAAGTTGATTGTACTTAAAACCTTAAGGCAACAACTTTACAGTATAGTGTCTAAAACTACATTGGACCACATTGACTTTCATTGTATGGACAAAAAAACAAACTGTTCCACAGAAGCAAGCCATTCTCTTGTTTGTGTTTTTTAAAGTGTGAACTATCTCTTTAAGTAAACCTGTTACGAATGTTTGCTTTAAAAAATATATATATATTTAACTGCCATAGATCACAAAACTAATGCTAACTAATCTTATTTTCCTTTGTGTCTTCCAGATATTCACGACTCAAGCTTCAAGGCAGACTCGAACTGCAAGGCTAGAAAGGAGCGAACGGCCTTTACCAAAGAGCAACTCCGGGAGCTGGAAGCCGAGTTCACCCACCACAACTACTTGACCCGCCTGCGGCGCTATGAGATCGCTGTCAACCTTGACCTCACTGAGAGACAGGTAAACTAGATAATTCGATTCATACTAGTGGTATTTTTGGCTGAAAACAGCAAAGAAAACACTCATTCGTCAAGTCTAAATAAGTCTATGTGAAATATGATTGACAATACCGTCATCCCATCAATCCCTGACTTCGCTCTTCAGTGATTTCGGACTGGGCTGTTTTTTTATTTTTATTTTAGTTATGCTCAGACCACACTTAGCTTGGTCCTTGATGGTTTTCCCAGGCCCAGTCCCAATCACATGCCAGATCCCAGCACAACTTTGGGCTTCTCCCGAATCCCTTTGCAACTCTTTCTCCACTTTTTCCAATGCATCCTACATATCTTGGCCGCCTGCCACACTTTGCTTTCAAAAATGAGTGGCAGACAGATTCAGTCAAGAAGGAGCATGTAAAAATAGTGTGGGAACAGATGGTCCATGTTCCTGTGTTTCCACGGGGAGAGAGATGCACAGGGGTCACAGGCTTGCGTTCCTCAGAGCCTAGCCGTCAGAAATAATGTCACAAATCTCATGATTTGCTGGCTGCAGAATTATTCCGAATCACTCAAGAGAGTGCACATTTATTCTCAAAATCATTTCCAGACAGTTTTAACACATCAACGTTTTGATTCACAGGTGAAAGTGTGGTTTCAAAACAGACGGATGAAGTGGAAGAGAGTGAAAGGAGGACAGCCTGCATCTCCTCATGACCTTGAAGCAGATGAGATGGACTCAGCCGCCTCGCCCAGCTCTGAGTAAAACTCCGCTCTAGACGTTTGTTCATATTTACAGTCACCCAACTCACCCCGGCAATACGCAAGATGTCCAATTTTTTCACTTGTCCTTCCACGTATCCCGTTACACTGCTTCATGGACAAAAGCGCCCGTGCTTCCTGTTGCTCTCTTCGCTCAGATGACTAATTATCAACAGAGCTTCAACAGCTTGGAAGCACCATCCACTTTCAGTCCACATGTTTCACTTTCATTCATAAACAGATCAAGTGAAATCAGAGGCCTATAAAAACCCAATTACTCATGTGTAAAAACAATTTATATTAACTGTTCAAGCCCTGGTTTAATAGCTTTGACCTCCAGCCATGACGGCATGATGTTGGTCTTCCACACTGTGGTGGTGGCGGTGCCTAAAGCCTGATCAGAACCACCTGTGAAGCTCCACAGATAGACAAACGGTCTTAGGATCACGCCAAACCACCAAAGCATTGATATCACATGTCTGTATTTGTACCCTTAAACTGTGTTGTCAGGTTGCTCTTAGAATAAACCCTTTCCCTTTTTTGTACCTTTCTTTTTTATATGAAATTAATAAAGCACAGATGTTACTTAAAAATGAGGAAAAAAAGAATAAATCTGAAAACTAAGAAAAAACGAATTGTGATACATTTTTTTCTTCAGATCTCGTTTGAATTGTAATACTAATGATTTTATACTGACACCTGCTGGCGTGGAGGCAACTTTATGCAAAAGCAAATGTCAATTTTATCAACACAAATCAATTCTGTGCGATTTTTAAACTATATGGGTGTGCATGACATGAACACATTTGAGATAGTTACCCATAAAAGGTTTAGTTCACTCAAAAAATGAAAATTCTGTCGTCATTTATACACTAAGATATTCTGAAGAATTTTTTCAACAGTTTGTCCATAAAATAAAAGTAAATCAGGGTCCAAAACAATGTGTATGGACAAAAAGTGATGGTGTGTGAAGAAAGACAGAATTGTAATTTTTCGGTGAACTATTCCTTATATTGATCATCTTCCAGAATGCTCTCAGAGCACTGATGAAAATGCTTGGGATCGACTTTCTTAGCCCCAAAGTTTTGACGGAAGCATCTGGATGGGCCTAAAAATCCATTTTTACCAGAACTCAGACCAGCCCATGTGGGGACCAGTCGCACCAGAAGTCTGGAGAGTGACCGGTTCTGTAGCGCTGTGGAGAATAATAGGTGGGTAGGAGTAAAGAGATGACTCCTCAAGTACAGGATGTTGTTGTAGCAGGTAGCCAGTCATCCAATTTCCTGCTTCCCAAAGAAAACAGTGGTAAAGCATCCAGGGTCCAGGGACGCACAATGGTGGGCCTATACTCTGACTCGCCGGCCAGCCAAACAAAGACTGGAGAGGTGAGTGGCCTGTGAGGTGGAAGTGCAGGAATAGTTCCATATACACCCATGATGGGGTTAAGTCGTACAGTGTTGCTGACCCTGTTCAGCCACAGCTTGCTTTCCACCATTACATGCAGTATTATTGCTTTTCTAGTAATGACTATGAAAATAAGCCATGCATATAAGCTTAATTATGATATTAGAGCTCCTAATAAAAGCACACTCCAGTGGTCAATTTACACATGCAACGTTTACTAAAATAAACACAGTAGGGGATTTATTCTTAAAGACACATGCACATACACGCTATTTAAACAGAACCGTACCGTTTTGTTTAATTTTGGCCCCCAAAAAATAGCATGTAAAGTAACTTGATCTTGAGTACTCACACTCGTTTGCCCGGTGACTTCATTTAGACAAGGATTCTCCAGGGGTAAAAAGGAGAGTGAAAAAAGAGAGAGATGGAAGAGAAAGTCTGGCCTACTGAAAAGGATGAACGCTCACAGCGTAGACTGACAGTAAACTAAAGAAACCAGAAGACAAAGTGTGGCAGCTTCATCATTCGGTGGCTCAGCTCACAATGATGAATGCACATTTCAGTAAGTAGCTCATGATGACTATAAACTTTGTCAATTCAACCTTTTGTGGCCAGCATAACAGACACAACAAATATACACGTTTGTATAAAATGCATTTGCAATGCAACAATAAGGCAGCATTTTACATCACAGTTTGACTCATATGCAATAGTAGAAACACATAAAGAGGCTGGTGATGTTTGGCATACTCAGTGTTTTGAGGGGTGGGTGGGGGTGTGATGGATAGCTGGAGGTGTGCAGGTCAGATCTATGAGAAGGCTGCAGAATTAAAGCGTGGCTCGCAGGATTTGCTTCAGTGCTGTGGTCCATCTGTATGGTGTTATTGTTTACAGAGGCAACATTTCACTCTGACATCAAAGCTTCATGACCCTTCACACAGCTCAGCTATGCAACCACATGCCAAACCACATTTTGTATTAATACACTTAATTTCATGTTTTATGTTATTTGGTTTTGATTTGTACAATTTATTAATGCTTAAAACGTGTTCTTGTAGCTAAAGACACTGGGGAAAATAAATAAAAAAAATAGTTATTTTTTATCTATATATAATTTACATAATAAACAATTTTTGTTTTGTTTTGGGAAAAGCATGTTCCAAGTCATTTTCAGTGCAAGTCTTTAGCGTATAGAGCATTTTTTAAAGTCCGCATGAAATCAAAATCAACCTTATTTACTTTGTTAGCAAACATTACTTGTCTTAGAGATGATGTCAGTTTGACGGCTTGGGTTTGAATATCCTTTACCAATACCCTCCAACCTTTAGTCTGCTATGAGCGAGAGATGGAGAGGAAGTGCGCTGAAGTAAAACCCTCTATTCAATATTCCGTTTCACTTGGAAATACGTCACAGCACTGAAATAAAATCAGTTGCAACTTCAGGTTCACTGGGACTTTAAGCATTAGTGAAGTTATTAAATGTAATTTCGGTAGGAGTACGCCCATCTAATCTTCCAATTAATACAAAGGTATAAAACCAGCAGCTTACCTCTTCCCGTTGTTAGTACTTGCTGCATCCCTCCTCCTCCCCTGCTCCTCCTTTTTTGTACAACTTTGTCTGTTATAGGGGGGCAATCAGAGCTCGGGTATGATATCCTCTCTGAGCCCCTCTATAGTCGACAACAGGCCAAATCTGTTTACCACTTTCTTTCGCTAAGATTATATGGGCACACAAACTCGTGAAGCAAATCATACAAATCAAAACCAAATAACATAAAACATAAAATTACTTACTTTTAAGTAAATGAAAATTACACAATTTACTTCTGTTCTACATTGTATAATAGTAAATAATAATAATAATAATAATAATAATAATAATAATAAACTAATAGTAAAATTCCATTAAATTGAATTGAATAATCCTTACGTAATTTAATTGAATAATTGATTAAGGGTTGTTAAATTTATTTAATTATATTACTTTAGGATGATTCAATTCAATTTGATGAATTTTACTATTAATTCAATTGCGTAAATAATAAAAAAAAGGCTTAACATTTTTTGAGTACATTAATAAAAAGACATCATGCATGACTAAAATGCCTTTTTTAAATTTTAATTATCTTTTTACAGTTTATTTATTTATTTAATTTATGCAAGCACATCTATTAGACACATCATAACACAATAAAAATACCTTTCATGACATTAATAAATTCTTCCAGAGTAGGTGCTTTTATTGTAATCACATTATTCATTATATTGGTAACACTTTAATTGTCTACTTTAGACATTCTATTAACTATCTAAGTAACTTTGCAACATGTTAACTAACTCTCATTATTGTATTAGTAGACTGTCTGGTTAAAGCACCCCTAGTATGCTATTTTAAAGGCTCCTGATTTTGTTTTTGTCAAATGTCTGTCTTGTCCTGTGCAGCACATGTGGTGGTTTTGTCATGTTTTGATGTGATGTCATGTCTCTGGTCCCTTGTCACCCTGCCCTTCTTGTTATCTCATTATTGGTTTATTTGCCCCACCTGTTCTCCCTCATTTCCTGCTTGATTTTTCACCCTTTATTATCTCATTGTGTCTTCAGTCCTGTGCTGGTTCGTTGTGGTGGTATGTCTTATGTTTCCTGCTCATGGTCCATGGTCCTGCTCCTTGTATTTAGGTTATTTTAAGTTTGATTTCCCCCCTCTTGGGTTTTTGTTTTGTGTTTATTTTTATTATTTTTATTATCAGTTTTGGAGGTCTCCAAAAACAGGTTTACATGCATCAAAGGTCAAAAAACACTTTAATTTTCTCATAATATGCATTGCACATCACCACAATGTTCAGTGATTCTCAAACTACTCAATGGATGAATCAGTATCTCTAAATCCTTGCTCTGCTCTAATTGGCCAGATTGCCCAGTCTGTTGTTATCGGTCTACCGCTTACAGCGCATGTCGGAAACAAACGGCCATTCCCACAGCTGTGCGAAGGCTTCCTAAAGCTCAGCAATTGTACACAATAAAGACCGTAGCGATGGCGTCGATTTTACCATTTCAATCCGAGCGTGAGTCTGAGGATGAAACAATGGAAGAACTAGTTATTCAGCCCGAATCTCCTTCGCAAGGATGACTTGAACAGGACGTTTCTCAGTGATACACTACTCACTTTGAGGTACATTATGAGATGTTGCAGCTGTAATTCCTCACCATCAGCATTAACAAGAGTATGCCCATCAATAAACCAAAGTGTATATTTCTAATGAATTGCGGTGCATGTGCGGGAACTGTATTAACTTTATCAATAACAGAGCATACGTTAGCTGAGCATAGCGTGAATGATTCATGTAACATCAAAACAAATCTTGCTCCATGCTTTATATTTACTGAAAATAGTAAGAACGACAGACAATCTGAATTAATAGACACAGTTTTAGGTAATAGTGGCCACAGCTGCAGAAGTATTTCAGTAAGAAGTATTTCAGTAAGTATAACATGGGTTAGCGAGAAACGTACACAATATAAAACACAAAACACGCATTTTGAACACCCGGTAGAAAGTATATACAGTGAGGAAAATAAGTATTTGAACACGCTGCTATTTTGCAAGTTCTTCCACTTAGAAATCCTGGAGGGGTCTGAAATTGTCATCGTAGGTGCATGTCCACTGTGAGAGACATAATCTAAAAAAAAAAAATCCAGAAATCACAATGTATGATTTTTTAACTATTTATTTGTATGATACAGCTGCAAATAAATATTTGAACACCTGAGAAAATCAATGTTAATATTTGGTACAGTAGCCTTTGTTTGCAATTACAGAGGTCAAACGTTTCCTCTAGTTTTTCCTGGCTGTGTGCTTCGGGTCATTGTCATGTTGGAAGACCCAGCCTCGACCCATCTTCAATGCTCTAACTGAGGTAAGGAGGTTGTTCCCCAAAATCTCGCAATACATGGCCCCGGTCATCCTCTCCTTAATACAGTGCAGTCGCCCTGTCCCATGTGCAGAAAAAACACCCCCAAAGCATGATGCTACCACCCCCCATGCTTCACAGTAGGGATGGTGTTCTTGGGATGGTACTCATCATTCTTCTTCCTCCAAACACGTTTAGTGGAATTATGACCAAAAAGTTCTATTTTGGTCTCATCTGACCACATGACTTTCTCCCATGACTCCTCTGGATCATCCAAATGGTCATTGGCAAACTTAAGGCGGGCCTTGACCTGTGCTGGTTTAAGCAGGGGAACCTTCCGTGCCATGCATGATTTCAAACCATGACGTCTTAGTGTATTACCAACAGTAACCTTGGAAACGGTGTTCCCAGCTCTTTTCAGGTCATTGACCAGCTCCTCCCGTGTAGTTCTGGGCTGATTTCTCACCTTTCTTAGGATCATTGAGACCCCAAGAGGTGAGATCTTGCATGGAGCCCCAGTCCGAGGGAGATTGACAGTCATGTTTAGCTTCTTCCATTTTCTAATGATTGCTCCAACAGTGGACCTTTTTTCACCAAGCTGCTTGGCAATTTCCCCGTAGCCCTTTCCAGCCTTGTGGAGGTGTACAATTTTGTCTCTCACAGTGGACATGCACCTACGATGACAATTTCAGACCCCTCCATGATTTCCAAGTGGGAGAACTTGCAAAATAGCAGGGTGTTCAAATACTTATTTTCCTCACTGTACGTGAATAAATAATAATACTTATAGGTTGTGATTCTGAGAAGCTAGTGTTTTACGAATCCCGCATTGAACCCAAGATTTGAGAAGCAGTTATCACAGTGTTTTTGAGGGCAGAACGAGTTGTTCGCAGGCAGACAACGTACAGCATAGGCAGGCATTATGTAAATATAATTTCTAGTGACGTAGAACTGTCACGCAGTAAGATCCGAACAAAAAACTACTCGTTTGGGCGGTTTAGAGTCAATTCTTTCCTTTGGGAGACAATAGAGCTATACGCTATTGCACACTGCATGAAAGGGAATATTCAATAAACCATAATAGGGGCACTTTAATATCTGCTAACACTTAATTTTGATGCTCCCCCAACAGACATTCTATACTGACTAAAGCTAACTTTGTAACTACATGTCAACTTATTCTACTTTCCCGAACCCTAACAGTCTACTACAGTCTAGTACAGTCTAATACTTTAATGAGAGTTAGTTGAGATATAGTTGAAGTTACTTACATAGTAGAATGTCTAAAGTGGACCCTCAAAATAAAGTGTACTTCCGTCTACGTCTAGTGTGACGTTTTCGACGTGATTGCGCAACCACTGATATAAAAAGTATATTAACTTTTATTTTTTAAATGACCGATCGTTTCAATAGATAAGATCCTATTCCTCGCCTGGGATCGCGCAGAGCCTCTGAAGTCCTTCGAAGGCCGTTGAAACAGCATTGATTTGGACCTTCAACATTTTGGTTGCAATGGAAGTCAATGGTGAGGGGAAAAATCCTGGAATGTTTTCCTCGAAAAACGAAATTTCTTTTCAACTGAAGAAAGAAAGACATGAACATCTTGGATGAGATGGGGGTGAGTCAAATATCAAGACATTTTCATTTTGAAGTGAACTAATCCTTTAAATTATATTCGTTTTCTGGAGATCTTATTTATTTATTGCTGTTCAGTCCATTAAAACTATCCAAAAATGTAGATAGATAGACAGACAGACAGTCTTTGATATTTCCACCTCCAGTCACACAGAAGCACATAGGCACAGGATGACTGTTCTTCATCAAGCCACTGGGCCCTAAAGAAACACCATAAAACAAGTCTGCCGTTCTTCTCTCTCTTTCTGACCCAGACATAGCCATCTCTACACTATTGTCTTCAGACAACCTGCAAATTTCTGTCTGATTTTTTTCTTCCTTGTCCAGGGAAGAAATTGCTGGGAAGGAGGGGAGGAAGAAACAGAGGAAATGTGTGATAGCTTCCGCACATCCTCCCAAGACAGTACTTCCACTGGAAAGAAAAAAGTAGAAGAAGAATGCATGTTCAGGTGTGTGTACATGTGCGTATGTGTGTGTGAGAATCTTTTGAAACGGCTTCTATTTAGAGGATGTGGTCAGCGAAGATCCGCGCCCCCCAAAAGCCCCTGTAATGATTAGTGATCCCCTCAGGAGAAATAAATCTCACAGTTTCATTGCACAATCATTCAAGACGGGCCGGAGCCGCGCAGCGCAGTTTTAAATTATGCAGGACTTCCTGCCATGTTCCTTTGACAGCTCTTATAACCCAAAGTAGAGAGGAAATTTTGTTCTACTAAATTAATCTACTAAAAATAATCTCTTGTTGTTTGTCAGTAGTTTGGACCTCACTGAAGGAAATAAATAGGACAGGACCTGGCCACAGTGCAGCATGAATAATCTAGAAAGGAACATGAAAATCACTGCTTGACCCAAAAGCATTGTAAAAGCATTGTGTTAAAAGTTTACCATCTACCATCCAATCTTAGAAAGCTCTAGCAATAACATTTCTGAGAAAAAAATGACATGACACATTCTACTCTACTAAGAAAATATGTAATTTTCTGTCATTTATGACACAACGCTTTGCCATTGACAGAATTTTCGAGTAATTTATATTTTCACTGTTATACACACGCTATTACACATCTTCTAAAAGAGTACAGAATCTCTGGATCAAAACACAAGTAAACAAGAAGCAGAAACAAGGGCTGAATCTGAAATCCCCTCAATACCTTCAAATAGGACATTATTTGAGGGGACATCCATTTGCAGTGGTGTCCGAAACCATAGTGGATGTTATCGAGTGCACTCATTCTATCCCACATTGCACCGCAATAACGAGTGTACAGCCGATGTACTGTAGGTTCAACGGCTGTGCAAATTCGCTCACTTGTTTTCATTCACTCTATCAACTGAACTGTATTAGTGGACTAACGTAGGGAATAGTGATTGAGGGTTTAGGGGTCAATTTTGAATTCAGCCATTTAATAGCATACTACTCTTACTATTTCTGAATAGAAAGATGTGGTAAAAGTAGTACAAGTACTAGTATGCGGTTCCGGATTCAGCAAAGCAATAGAAGCATTGCTTATGCATTTCATTCACACTGAATTAAATGTCGACCCAGGAAGTGGTTAGGACTGTGCAAGCTTTGGGGGTGTTGATGGACTCGATCTATGTTTTGATCATTGTCCTGAATCCGATCCAGACATAATCTTACCCACATAAACTTACCCACATTCAAGTGTTGATAAAAAAGAATGCATGAAGCTATATTTAAATACTGATCAGGCATAACATTACCACCTTCCTAATCCCTAATCGTGTCCCCCTTTTGCTGCAAAAACAGCCCTGACCCGTCAAGTCATGGACTCCACTAGACCCCTGAAGGTGTGCAAGCCCTTAAGTTGCGAGTCCTCCATGGATCGGACTTGTTTGCTCGATTGGACTGAGATCTGGGGAATTTGGAGGCCAAGTCAACACCTCAAACTCATTGTGCTCCTCAAACCATTCCTTTGTGGCAGGGCGCATTATCCTGCTGAAAGAGGTCACAGCTACCAGGGAATACCGTTTCCATGAAAGGGTGCACATGGTCTGCAACAATGCTTAGGTAGGTGATCGGATCACACAGGCCAGCCTTCGCTCCCCACGTGTATCAATGAGCCTTGGCCGCCCATGTCCCTGTCGCCGGTTCACCACTGTTCCTTTCTTGGACCACTTTTGATAGATACTGACCCCTGCAGAATGGGAACACCTCACAAGAGCTGCAGTTTTGGAGATGCTCTGACCCAGTCGTATATATAGGTGGATGGTCACTCAAGGCTTCTTTTTATTGGCCTGGACAAACACAGAGAAAAACATGCCCAAAAGGCTGGTTAGAGCACAGCATCAACAGTGCATGAAAAGTCAGCAGCGAGGCATCGTGAGACTGCTGGTGATTACGTGGCACCGCCCCTCAATATAAGGTACGTGAGTACAAGTGATGCAGCCAATGGCGAGTTTTCCAAATTTGTGCATGGATTTAACTTTAAATATATATATATATATATATATATATATATATATATATATATATATATATATATATATATATATATATATATATATATATATATATGCATATATGCATTTTACGATATTCATTCAACAAAATATTCTGGGGTCCATGAAAATTTGTGAAAAGGATAAAAAATGCTTGCACTGGCTAGCAACTTTAACAAAGTTAAAGGCAGGGGAAAAAGTGAATAATTTAATTTAATGATCCTTCAGTAACAAATAACCACATGCACATGGCGGCCCATAGTGGAGAATAAAAGTCGCTATCCATCAGCTGCTCTCTTTCAGTCTACCTCCCCCTGTCTCTCTCTCAGAAGTGTCTCGGTCGCCAGACAGCTCTTTACCAAACAAAAGAAGTCTTGTCTGATAGTTTCATTTGATCCGGTATCTGCCACAGAAGTTTAATACCCAATACAATTGATCCTGGCAGCTGAGGGTGATCCTGGCTCAGTGAACCACAACCATACACCAAACAATAGACCCTCTTACTATAGCACAGACTGTATGATCAATAAAAGTTATTACCTCAATTTTTATTGTCTATAATAAAAGATGATGTGGGATCAACTGATACCTAGAAAATATGAGAGGCTCATAGATTAAGAAACATAGTATACATGTGGTTCAGCATTCAACATTAAAACGATTGCTATTTTATCCTACATCTGGTGCTTTTGAGATCACCGCTGGAAGTTCTAAACCTGTCAAGGTCAACTCAATGTAAAAATGTAAATCAACTTTCTATAATTTTTTTTAAATTAATTTTCATGAATTCTTTATTTTAATATTGTTTTATTTATTTATTATTGTATTATATTCACTTATTGAGTGTAAAATATATTATTATATTTAATAATTGGATTAGATTACTATTTAGTAGATTACCATTTTTTTTCCAGCTGTATTTGTTCAGGTACTGTGGAACCTGCCACCCACGAAATGAGGTGTTACCACTGCATTTAGAAAAAAATATATAAGTGTACGAAAATCTCTATTTATCACTTTACTGAGAGAGAGAGAGAGAGAGAGAGAGAGAGAGAGAGAGAGAGAGAGAGAGAGAGAGAGAGAGAGAGAGAGAGAGATGATATAAAAACCTAAATATCTTAGAAGACTTGCTTGATTTCAGGGTCTGGTGTGAGCATGTGTGTCTGTGTAAATGGGCACTGGAGGACCTCGTTCAGGGTCGGCTCACTCAACATCACTCAAAACCATGGGAACACTTTGAGTAGGGGAAGTAAGCTTCATGCAAGAGCTCCATCTTAAAATAAAGCCACAGGAGCTTTAAGCACATGCAATTCAGACCAAGAAGTCAAGGTTTGGCTGTTCAGCATGGTCCAATTAGCCCCTTCTGGTAAGATGATGTAAATATTGACAATCTTTTAAAATTATTTTTTGCTAATTCATGAAAATGCATGAAATCAAATAGTGACCATGACTGACTCAGAAACTTTGCTATTGTGTGTGATGGTATTGGCTTGTAATGGTAATCTCAATCAATACATTTTGAACTGTCACTTTAGAATTAGAGGCAAATGTAATTTGTCTTTAATGATAAATACAAATGGTTACACGCAGGAAATCACAAGAGAAATTTAATAGCACAACCACACAATACCAAGACGACATGGAACCATGTACAAAGAAACTGAGGACTAAGGGTATATTTGTGTGATTACATGTTCACGCATGCGTATTACTTTGCGGGGTGTTTCTTGACAAAGTGACATCGCCAACTACTGGCCTGACATGGATAATGCAGCGTTTTTAGTCATTTTCGTAGATCCGTGTGAACGGGGATCTTTTTAAAGTCTATGTAAAGCAATATTAAATATGTGTTCTGAGTTTGTCACAGCACAGAAAAATGTGTTATTCACCACCCAGCCAAATTTAAATGATAAAAAAATAGCAAATATATAAAATCAGTTATCAAAATCTTGCAAAAAATGTGTCCGCTGTCAGCGCTGAAACCACGCCCACTCGCTAGAAAGCTGCCGCCTCTCTCAACTGTCAAGGAAACGTACACTCATTGGTGAGCTCGTACTGCCGATGTCGGTGGGACGGGAAGATGAAGGCTGGGATGGGAGCTAGTTGGTCCGGCCTCATCACCAGTTGTCAGCGGGGCGGGAGGATGAAGGCCAGAGTAGCCCCATTCACCAGTAACAGCGGATTATCAGTGAATCCCAGTTGTCTCCGATGAAAGTTTGTAAAACTATCCGGTGTAAAATGTTCACTGCAGAGGCGTTGGTGGTGATCCTCGGCTATCCATCTTCACAAAATGAATCCACCTGTTCTTGATTTCATCGTTTTTAGGAAATTTAAATAAGGAGACTGAGCTGTTTTGTAAATTATCGCAACCAGGTGATATGCATTTATGTGATAAAGGCATACAGTCATGTAAAAGATAGGACACCTCATGAAATATTTAGTTATTTTTTAAGAAATATGCACATATCAATATTTGATCGTCTTTCAAAAAATATCTATAGATAAATGTGATGTAATTGAACCAAAAACAATAAAATTTTAACCCAGATATCATTTATTTAATAAAAGATGTACAAAAAGGCCTATTCCTACTGAAAAAGTTAGGACACCATATGCTCTAATAGTATTGCCTCCTTTGGCTGAGATAACCTATAAGGAGATAATGTAAGTCTCTGACATCTACTAGGAGAGAGTTTTTCCCACTCCTCCATACAGAATCTTTTCAGCTGTGTGATGTTTGAGGGGTTTCTTGCATGTGCAGCCCATTTCAAATCACACATCATCTCAATTGGATTAAGATCCGGGCTTTGACTTGGCCATTCCAGAACTCTCCATTTCTTTCTTTTGAGCCATTCCTTGGTGGATTTACTGGAATGTTTTGGGTCATTGTCATGTTGCATAGTCCACATCCGCTTCACTTTTCGGACAGATGGGCTTACATTTTCCCCAAGAACCCTCTGATACAATGAAGAATTCATCGTGGATTCTATGATAGTGAGTCGGCCAGGCCCTGCTGCAGCAAAGCAGCCCCAAACCATGACATTTCCACCCCCATGCTTCACAGTTGGTATGAGGTTATTGTGCTCAAATGCTGTCTTTGGTTTGTGCTACACATGTCTTCTGTTACTGGGCCCAAACAATTCAACTTTGGATTAATCTGTCCAAAGCACATTGTTTCAGAAGTCCTGGTCTGTTTTGTTTTTTTGACAGCAAGGGTTCCCTCCTTCCACACTTCGCATGCAAATCATTGTGCAGTCTCTTTCTTATGGTCGACGCATGTACTTTGATATCAACTGTGGCAAGAGTTACCTGTAGGTCCATTTTAGGATTGTTGGAGACTTCTTTAAGTATCTTGCGGTCTGCTCTTGAACTTGCTAGGATGGCCTGACTTGGACATGTTGGGAGTTGTTTTAAATGTTCTCCACTTGTAAATTATTTTCTGGACAGTGGAATTGCTGATTTTGAATATTGGAGATAAAAATTTAAATCCCTCATATGCATCTACAGCCTTCTTTCTGAAGGCCTCAGAGAGCTCTTTTGATCTCACCATGGGGATTTCACTAACTTTAACAATCAAGAGCAAACCAAACTTAATGTCTGAGGTTTAAACAAGACAGGCTCCTCCACAATCCTCTCTAAATGTTCTAATCTTTTTCACACAATGTGGCGCACCCAATTGTAATTTTATGCATTTTATAGTAAATAATTGTTTAGGTGTCCCATCTTTTTCCTCACCAAATATTGCATTTATATTAAGTACATTTTACAAATAACTTTTAAAAAGAAATGTCTTCAGTTTTATTAGTTCTTAGTATTATTTTTTATATTACCTCCATCTCTCAATATTGTTAAAATGAAGATCCAATGTCCATATGTTGAAAAAGAATTTCATGGGGTGTCTTTTTCACATGACTGTAGTTAGCAAACTGTAGGCTGTAGTTACTAATGGTAAAGACAGTAACTCGCGATTGAGCGGGCGATCTGATGCTAATGCGCTCAAGTTATTATAGTGTTAGGAGAGGGGCCATATCGTTAGCCTCATAGCATAATTGCCTAAGTCCAAAAACATTTAAATATGATCTGGGCAATTATGCTATGAGGCTAACGATATGCTCATAGGCTCCAGTGCGTCATCGAGCCATGATTTCAGGACGAACGGCCAAACTGCATAAAAAAAGATGCGCTTTCGAAAATACCCGTGTTCGTGTGGACAGGGCCTCAGTCTAATCGAGACCGTTTTTATTTAGCAATTGTATTTTAAATCAATCCAAAAAGTTCCTTAAATTGAAGAATCATCCATGTACTAAAATTTTTTACTTGGAACTATATACTGGAACTGACTTGGCAGGTGCATTAATGAACAGATGTTAAACAGGCTTTTATATGTGTGACTGCATGAAAACTATACTCTTACTTGCTATCCTGTTCAAATGCTTTCCTGTTCTGTTTTCAAGAGCTTGAGATTTTAGCCGTTTTGAAGTATTGAAGAATGTGAATTATATACTTCATCTGCTCAACACACTCCCCTATTTCCCCTCTTCTAACCACCCCCACACTCAGACTCCATCTCCCATAAGGCCATAGGCGGGGGACTGAGGGTGGCGATGGCTGAGCTGTGGCGTGACAGGCTTCTGAGATTCAGATTTCTGGAGCCTTAATACTGTCTTTCATCAGTATGGTGCTCCTGGGCCCAGTGTTGGGTTTCAGTCCGAGTCTATGTCTGCGACACGTGGGAGGAGGATTTCTAACACATGGATCCCGTTCCCAGCAAACAATGAAAGTCCTGTCAGTGCGCTCTCCCTCACCGGGACGGTGTGAGTGTGATGTCACAGCACATGAGCCCACCCATTCTTCACAGACACGCATAGACCAGCAGCACCACCACACTGAGCTGGCTCTAATTAACACCTGCTTTCACGAGCATGTTCCCCCTGGCCAGGGTAAGCTGTTTGGTCTGGGCAGGATTAGCGTGTGAGCAGTGGTAATGCCAGGCCTGTGTGTCTTACTCACGTCTGTTGGATACTGAGCTGCATGGAGCAGACAAACAAAGCTCAAGTCTCAGACACATGCGGCTGGAACTGGCCCTATGGGGGAACCTGCTTGGCCTGCTGCCTACAGTTACTGACCGTGTCAGCAGGCTGGCTATTTTATATACATATACGTATATACATATAAATATACATATACGTATATACATATAAATATACATATACATATATATATATATATATGTGTGTGTGTGTATATATATGTGTGTATATATATATATATATATATATATATATATATATATATATGTATGTATATGTATATATATATACAAACGCCATCTAGACTGTAAACTAAATTCAAAATGTATCACGCGCTGTGGTGTGCTTCCTGAACATTGAACAGCGGTCCGTGTGAATCAGATCCCTGCGCGTGTAGTGCGCATCATAGGAATTTAACGAGGCTTCGAGGCAGAATTTTTGCCTCAAGGAATTTTTGTAATCGAGTTAATCGAGTAACTTGATGAATCGCTTCAGCCCTAGGTATAATCATACCCTATATATTGTATTGTTATATATTGTATTAACAACTCATCAATTAAATATCTACCATCTTATATTTTATTAAATAAGCACTGACAAAAATACAAGTTTTAGGGCTTGACAAAATAATGATTTTTGACAATATAGACAATATATATATATAACATTAATATAAGTGATCACCTGGATTTAGACCTACCTATATTGTATTTATATAAAACATTCACTGGCAAATTTGCTTTAATGTATTTCCCCCGGCATCAAAATCAGGCACGCATACATGTCAGGAAAGTGATGTCAATGCATATCCTCTATTTCATTAGAATGAAATAAAATTTGATACATTTAAATGAATTTAAGTGATCGAACATATACTGTAACAAAGTTTAAGTCGAGGGAAGAAGACAGCGGATGTGAAATGAATGGTAACTTAAATGGTAACATAAATAACAAAACAAAAGAAGCGGCTGCAGCAGACTGCAGCATATAAACATAATAAAAACAGCAATGTAAAATGTCCAAGGCTCTCGGCCTCGCCCTGCTTCATACCACAGTTCCGTTAATAAAACTTCTTTCAGTGGTGTAAAGTACTTGAGTAAATGTAATTAGTTACTCTACTTAAAGCTACACTGTGTGATATTTTCCCCCATCTAGCGGTGAAAGGGTATATGACCATCCAGTAAATACTAGTTTCTTTTCCTCCCAATTCCGATTTCGTTTTAACTCCTACGGTGACCGATTTAGTCCAAGATTAACATGGCTTCCAGTTCGATCCAGCAATCCCCCTCTTCACATTCGCCATCGAGTTGTAACGCGTGTGTCTGGGTGAAAAATACGGATTGCTCACTCAACGCAACTGGAGTCGATGCAAACACGGAGGCGATTGACATCAAACAACCCACACTTTATTCCCCGCGGAACCCCCCACAAGAGTCCGGCACAAACTCCACTTCCGTCCACAGCATTACCCAACAAAACAAAAATAAATGAATGTTAGCAACAGAAGACAGAAAATAATCCACACACATGGGAGCTCGAGGCGCAGTGCACACACACACACACAGAACGCAGGCGCTCCAACCGGGGCGAACGCTCTTAAAGGGGCCACACTATTTTCCTACTCGTTACAGAGTGTTCAAACGCGAAAGGCGAAGCTTGAATTTACGGGTATGTCCCTCTTTGGCTAATGTACTTTCAAGATGGAGGGGCAACATGGCGACCCCCATTCGAACCCCTTACCCGTATGTATTTTCAATGGCATATTATAAACTTACGAGAATACTTGAAAGAAGTAAATATACATTAATGAGCACATATATTTTTGAAAGAACTAAGTGTTTTTAGCTAAGAATAAACTAAAAAAGTTACACAGTGTAGCTTTAAGTATCTTTTTGGCTACTTTGTAATTTTATAAAATATAGTATAATATAAAATAGTGTATAAAATATATTAGCAAATTTTACTCTCTACTTGACTACATTTACTCCAATACATTTGTAATGCAGTTACACATTTTGCATGGTTCCTAACTTTTTCTGCAGCAGTTTGTTTCTGCTATAAAGAAGTGAAATCTCATTCGTCAGGTACTATATCTTGTGTGTTTTGCTTTTTCTCACCCAAACTTGTCAACAAGGCTTTTCATGAATGCGAGTGCATTATCAGGTAGTTGCTAGTAGACTTTGACTATTTAATTTTACTTAACATTATTTTATTTATCAATATTGACGATACCTTTTTGAAGAATATTGGTTTACTTATGGCCTTTTTGTTCACTTGAGCTTAACTGAGACTTGTGAGTTTGAAGATGTTTAAGATGCTATTGCGTTGATTCTAATCTTACAAATCAATAGTATCTTATTTTCACTGGCATGTCTCTTAGGTGTTGAGCACAAGTGCATGTTTGAGCCTACGTTCAGTATGAGTAAAATACTTAAGTACTGTTAAAATCAGATATTCTAAGACTTTTACTCAAGTCGTATTGGAATTGGTGACTTGTAATGGAGTCGTTTTCTCTGTAAGGAATCTGTACTTTTACTCAAGTGTGGTTTTTAAAGTACTCTTTACACCTTTGACGTCTTTGTTATTGTTTTGAAAGCAGCGAAACTTACATACTGTGCCTTTAAAAATACTATTATTGATTAATGTCCATTCAAAATACATTACCTAATACATTACCTATAACAAAATACATTACCCACAACTTGAAATATTAAAAATGTATTACTATATGCAAAAATGAACATTAACCATAATTAGGAATTGTATCTTCATAATTAAGTATTGTTTATCATTTTCTCATTTTAGCTTTTGCTGTAACTAATGTTAATGTACTATGACATAAAGCAATAACAATTATACAGCAGTTTTATTGTATTACGAAACTGTGTAATATGTAAATGTAAACAATATTATTCATACACTAAATACAGCAGATACTCAAGTACAATCTGCTCATTTTGAAACACTTTTGACATATGTCACCACATGCACCCAAAGCCGATTGGCTGCAGCTCTGTGTTTTTCACCCGACATTTGCGTAAAATTGAACATTTGTCAACTTTTGGATGCTCAACAGCTCTCAGTGATTTTTCCCATCATCTGTCAATCCCACAATCGCTCAGCTCCGGTCGCTCTGTGCCAGTGGACACATGCTGTTAGATTTTTTTCTTCATTCAGCCAAATTTGATACGTTAATGTAGTTAATGAAAAATGTGAAAAATGTGGATAAAATCAATAAAACCTTTCTAACATTCAGTACAACAGCACTCGTGTGACATTTCTTAAATGTGACATGCTGTGCGGTCATTTAAACACACAGCATATGTCAACATGGATTCTCATTAGTGATAATATCAACAGAAGCCTGACAACACAAGTAGCCTACATGTTGTAAAAAGATCAACAAACAACATCTCAGTTTCACTTAAGACAACAGGGCTGGCACTGTCCTCAGATTTCTCCTCTTTGAGAAAAACTATTCTAAACTCGTCTGAACAAATCTAATTAGTCTTTGGTCCTGTCCCATGAGCACACTATGTTGAATTGCTTTCTCTATGGCATCAGTCAGAAACTCTCCTTCACTGGTCAGTTCCTCATCTGGTATGAAATGAGATATCTGAGAACTTTGAGAACTTTTGGGAAAACAACAGGCAGAGGTCAGAGCAGAGTTCAAGGATTGAATGAGTCGCACTGAGGATTGTGTGCTGGAGGAAAGCGAGGCAAACCCACTGGGGCTTTGAGAATATACACACTGCATACTGCTTGGAGGACGTACACATACAGTACATACACACGTTTACCTCACATCTAAACTGGGACTTTCCATCGACTTATGCAGTTCTTAAAGTCACCATTAAAGCAAACCACAACAATCCAAGTAATTCCTGATGTACAAAATTAAGTCACAATAGGAAAGCTACACTGTAAACCCTAACACTCAAAATAATTCATTGGTTTGGGTTGAGCCAACTCAAATAAAACAAATTAGTTCAATAAAATTAACTTTTGTGAGTATTTAGAACTTTATTTTTCTTTTGAGTTCTCAAAACTGACACATCTTAAGTAATCTGAATAGTTTCATTGTTTTGAGTTTTATTAACTTGTTTCTTTTTATTTAAACAAACTGGACTGGGTTTTATATTTCCCAGCATGCTTTGCCATGGCACTCAAAAGGGAGAGTAAATGCATGTATGTAACTGATTGCCTCAGTCTTTTTTTTAGTTTTGCCAACTTATTTTGGTTTACAGTGTTTTTATAATATTTATAGACAAGTGAAAATCTCGACCCTACAATAAAGGGCCATTTACACCAAAGACAATTGCTATTATCACATTTACCAATGTTTGGCAACATTTTGCGGGCAAAATCCAGTAATTTCAATAGGAGTCCATGCAATTGTGAATTTCACGCAAGGGTGAAAGATTTCCCCAAGCAGATTTCATTATGTCAACAGGCCTCGAAACTAAAGTCATTACTCACAATCTATTGCCCCCAAAACAGCTAGGTCATGCAATTTATTCATCCCCACTTATTCACACATGATTCACAACTACAGATTCATAAAAATGACAAAGAGGTATTCAAAGCTTATCAACAGTATGTTGACATTTTCAAAACAGTTAGCATGTATGCCTAGTTGACTACAATGCCACTTAGTCACCGAACAACAACTTTTTGTATAATCAGAGGTATTTAGACTTTAGACTGTATTTACCATTACAACTAAACAATGAGGGAGCAAAGTGAATAGTGCATTTAAATTGCCATTTTTGTGTTGTTTTTAACAATTTTGCACAAATAGCAGCACATAGGGGAGAGCGGGGCACAACCTAACGCAGGGTTTAAAGCTTTCAACACATGCCAGGATGACGAAACTTGGTGTATTTATTAGTTGCCATATCAACATTATTTAGAGAAACAATTGCGCCAAAATTTAAAAAATCTTTGGAAGATATCACTGAACATTTATTTAACCATAGCAAAATTACATTTCTTACTTAAGTTTATTTTTAATCTCTGTTTTTTCATCTGTGATTTTCATTTTTTTTTTGCTGATCTAACCAGTAGAAGACACAAGCCAGGTTTAAATCCCAGTTGCACAGATGCGTTACACTGCGTTACAATGTGCCCCTATTAGAACTACGCTATTATATTCTATACTTTTTATGGATTCTTTTGAGAAACCATGAGAAAAAGGTCAATAATGACTGAGAGTCAATGTTCAGAAATTATTAATTATTATTATGTTTTAACTATGTTGTATAGCTGTATTTAGCGAAGTGTTTGTTGTCAAACTCAAAAATGTGTATATTTTTAATGATTTTTTTTATTTTTTTTACATTTTAAGCTGTAATTTGGTCATGTTACAATAGGCCCCTCACATGTTACAATGTACCCAACATATGGGGCATGTTGTCACATTTCACTTCCATTCTTTCGGGTTAAATCAAGAAAAAAGTATACACTGTATTAATGAAACAACCACATAATTGTACTAGACATGTGTGAAATGAATGTGGGAAAAAAGAAATAATCTGAACCCCAAGTGGATTTACACAAACTGAGAAAGTCAAAAAGCGTTAGGTTGTGCCCTGCTCTCCCCTATCCCTCATACACACATGGCATATATACCAATATATAACAATAAAAATAACTTGACTTGAATATTTAAAATTTAAGCCATTATAATTTTTTCCAGCCCAAATGGGATTCTTTGTAAATTAGGTTTATTATAATAGATATATGTATTCACAAAACTCTGCTTACTGATCTGACAGTAAAGTAGGCACATGACAGCTGGACATAGTAAAGGATTGCATTCCTAATCCTGCGACACGGAATAGCCTTTTTGATGAACTGCAAACTAGCCTTTGATTTCCATAACACTGCTGTAAATTAGCTGTAGAGGGGAACAAGATCCAACATGCTGTCTGCAGCCCCTTTTCCACTTGTCTCCATCCACCACACCACCAGAACTGCGCTCCCCAGTCGCCTGCCTTCATTTCCCCCTGACCATATGAATGAAAGACAGGAAATCTACCCTTGCAGTGATTACAGTGAAATTTGTACAATTCTGAAGGGGAAGTTTAAGCAGCAGTCTAACCAGCTCCTGCCAGGCGATCGGTTTTCAGAGCAGGCTCTGGCGTTATTATAACATAGTCCATCTCAGTTGTCAGCCAACGCAGAATTTTCGCTGTGATCTTACTTGTCAAAGGATTAATAGATACTGGCAAATCATTGTCATTCAGGAACGAGATCATGTGAGTGATACACAACAGGTATGTTGTTTCTTTAATATATAGATGGTATGCACGTGATGTCACAGTCGGCCAGAGTGACTGCGGTTACGCCCGCTGAGTGGCAAAAAGACTGAGAGGCAACACTGGTTTTTATTGTGAATGCTGCAAAAAAACACACAAGACCAGGCCCAGCACCAGAGGGGGGGTTGGAGGTTGGGCTTGTCCCACCAGGGAAGCGGACTTGATAATAACGTGTAATTTTCTCACTCAAACCACTGCCGCCTGCTGTTTCTACTACTGGTTGCTTTTATAGGGAAAAACTGCCCATAACTTCTGGTCTATAATCTGTTTTCTTCATAATAATAGCATATTCTTAGCAAAAAATAGTTGGCAAAAGATCTAGTGCGTATCTGTATTTGCGCTCGTCAAATTAGTCGATTTCCAACGTGTTTTTGCTTCTGTGAGTAATGTAGCCAATCACAGACATGTTTGTTGATTTCTTGAACGCAATGGCCAATCACAGATGTTTAAGTTAGAATCCACTCAACGCTGGAGTTTTTGTCCAGCGCTGAGTTCTGCAACTGCGCACAATCTCTCTAACAAAGTCTAGACATTATGTAAATAAGAGATTCATTGTGATGCTGTCACGGGTGCGGGCAGGCAGGAAAACGAAGACAAATGTACAGTATTTTACCGTTTACGTAAAAGCAGAGTGTATATATATATATACACTCACCTTAAGGATTATTAGGAACACCTGTTCAATTTCCCATTAATGCAAATATCTAATCAACCAATCACATGGCAGTTGCTTCAATGCATTTAGGGGTGTGGTCCTGGTCAAGACAATCTCCTGAACTCCAAACTGAATGTCAGAATGGGAAAGAAAGGTGATTTAAGCAATTTTGAGCATGGCATGGTTGTTGGTGCCAGACGGGCCGGTCTGAGTATTTCACAATCTGCTCAGTTACTGGGATTTTCATGCACAACCATTTCTAGGGTTTACAAAGAATGGTGTGAAAAGGGAAAAACATCCAGTATGCGGCAGTCCTGTGGGCGAAAATGCCTTGTTGATGCTAAAGGTCAGAGGAGAATGGGCCGACTGATTCAAGCTGATAGAAGAGCTACTTTGACTGAAATAACCACTCGTTACAACCGAGGTATGCAGCAAAGCATTTGTGAAGCCACAACACGCACAACCTTGAGGCAGATGGGCTACAACAGCAGAAGACCCCACCGGGTACCACTCATCTCCACTACAAATAGGAAAAAGAGGCTACAATTTGCACAAGCTCACCAAAATTGGACAGTTGAAGACTGGAAAAACGTTGCCTGGTCTGATGAGTCTCGATTTCTGTTGAGACATTCAGATGGTAGAGTCAGAATTTGGCATAAACAGAATGAGAACATGGATCCATCATGCCTTGTTACCACTGTGCAGGCTGGTGGTGGTGGTGTAATGGTGTGGGGGATGTTTTCTTGGCACACTTTAGGCCCTTTAGTGCCAATTGGGCATCGTTTAAATGCCACGGCCTACCTGAGCATTGTTTCTGACCATGTCCATCCCTTTATGACCACTATGTACCCATCCTCTGATGGCTACTTCCAGCAGGATAATGCACCATGTCACAAAGCTTGAATCATTTCAAATTGGTTTCTTGAACATGACAATGAGTTCACTGTTCTAAAATGGCCCCCACAGTCACCAGATCTCAACCCAATAGAGCATCTTTGGGATGTGGTGGAACGGGAGCTTCGTGCTCTGGATGTGCATCCCACAAATCTCCATCAACTGCAAGATGCTATCATATTAATATGGGCCAACATTTCTAAAGAATGCTTTCAGCACCTTGTTGAATCAATGCCATGTAGAATTAAGGCAGTTCTGAAGGCGAAAGGGGGTCAAACACAGTATTAGTATGGTGTTCCTAATAATCCTTTAGGTGAGTGTATATATATATATATATATATATATATATATATATATATATATACACACACACACAAACACACTGTTTAAATGTTAAATAAAAAACATGTGGATGGAAGGATGTAAAATTAGTTCTTTGTGGGAGACCAGAGTAATTTTTATATTAGTATTGTCTCCAATAAAATCCTCATTCCTACAATTTCTCAATAGGCTAATAAGCAATAATTTTATTTGTCTCTGCTTTGATTTGTTGTTATGAATTCAGTTCTCTATTTTTTTGTAATGTTGCTTCACAATAAATAAATAAAATGTGTGTAGATGTAAGATGTAAGATGTAATTGATACTGATGTACATGGACTCTAGTCTCTTATTTGGAATGTATTAAATTCTATAGAATTAATGTAAAATGTTCAAAATAAAGATTTTGCCAAATAAATAAGAAAACAATTACTGTAAAATAATAATAATAAGAAGAAGAAGAATAAACTTTATTTATATAGCACTTTTCAGGCAAATAATGCAGTTCAGAGTGCTTTACATAAAAATAAATGTTCAATAAAAACATATCCATGAAACATAAGAAATAAAAAGGTCAAATGCAACATAGAGAATAAAATACAAAACATATGATTAAGAAAAAAAATAAAAATAAATTACACAACATATCTGACCAGAAATACAAAAAAATAAGACATAATTGATTATAAGCATAATTTGGAGCAGGCCTAACTAATTAAATGCCAAGATAAAAAGATAAGTTTTTAGCTTACTTTTAAAAATACTAAGTGTACTCGCTTTCCTAATATCTAATGGTAGCGTGTTCCATAGTTTTAGCGCATAATTTGCAAAGGCCGCATCACAGATTTTCCTTCGTCAATAACTGTTAACCTCCAATAAACCTGCACTAGATTATCTTAGGGCTCTTGATGGAATATACTTAACAAAAGAACTGGCAATATAGTTAGGTCCTTGTCCCTTAAGAGCTTTGTATGTGATGAGGAGGACTTTAAAATCTATTCTAAATTGTATTGGAAGCCAGTGCAGTGCAGCTAATACTGGTGTTATATGTTCTCTCTTTTTAGTTCTGGTTAGTAACCGAGCTGCTGAAGTCTGTTTATTGATTTTTGAGGGAGACCGGTAAAAAGTGCATTACAATAGTCTAGTCTACTTGAGATAAGAGCATGGATAAGTTTTTCTGCATCTTTCTTTTTATACTGTAAAAATAAGTTGCAGTAAGGGTATTTTACTGTAAATTGAAATTGCGGTAAGGGCATCATACTGTAAAATAAAATTGCAGTAAGGGCATCATATTGTAAAACACATTTATAGGTAAGTTACTGTAAAGGGGAAGTTACAGTAACTTACTGGCAATAGTGCTGCCAGTAAGTTACCGCAAAAATACAATAAAATGTAACCGAGACAAACTGAACATAACTGTGACAGTAGTCAGTTTCACTGATTAATATAATCAGAACTTTGCGTTCATTGAATGAGTGACAGCTTTTAGTGATTATAAAGGGTACGCTCTTTGCGCACTGTCTAGGCGATAAAAAAATTAATAATTAATAGGCCTAAAATCTGAATTTGAATGAAACTTTTGTTTTCCATTCTTGACAAGCGGCCACATACGCACTTCAATACATAGGCCCATCTGCATATAAATGCGGGATTTACTCTCAAAATTGTGATGACTGACCATGATAAATATTTATGTATTTATGTGTCGAAATCAGGCTCATATAAATGTCAGGAAAACACGATTTCTGGCTGCATGTCAATATCCATTGATCACTGGATCTTTGGTAAGTTGTAAGGAACACCATATTGAGTCCAACCATTAGTTTAAACTGATAACCGTTTGTTTTACTCAAGTTTTCCCCTATTAAATCCAGTCATGCAGCAGCTCAGTCCCAGCTGAGGGGGCGTGTTCCAGCTGGGAAAGAGGCATCAATGCATATACCCTCTATACCTTTCTATCTACCAGATCACATTCTCCCTTTTATTTCTAAACTTGGTCCTAAGTTGATTTTGCCTCACTTTTAATCTGTCTTTTGGTTTGACTCACAGTTCACAAGCAGCTCCAGATTGTTCTCATTTAGCATTGAAGATCTGACCCTTGACCCACACGGACTGCTCACTCTCCTCTCAGTCATTTTCTCTGCCTTTTACAACTCACAGCAGCTGCCTGGCCCTGGTATCCTCATGGGATTCCTCTGGAGAGGTTAAAAGAAGAGGCAAGGTAAGAGACAGAGACGAAGGAAGGAAGAGTCATTGATTACAGCTTACAGAAGGTGAGTTTGAGAGACAAGAGGTTGAAGTATTCATTTTACCCTGAAGTGAGCATTGCTCCAAAATACAGTGTACTATAGTGTGGACCACAATTATATATGATCATAATTCATTCAAGTATTTATTATAATATATTATATTATGTTTTTGAAAGAAGTCTTGTATAATCAATATGTATTCATTTAAATAGAAAATACAGTAATAAAACAGTAATATTGTGAAATATTATTATTTAAAATAACTGTTTTGTTTGATTAATTAATAAAAAAAAAATGTTTTAATTGCCTGACCCCAAACTTTTGAACTGTATTATATTATATTAAAGTGTGGATCACAATTATCATAAGTATTTATTATATTATATTATATTATATTATATTATATTAATTATATTATAGTATATTATATTAATTATATTATATTATATTATTATAGCCATGTTTTACATAATTTCCGCACTCTTATGCGACACAGTCAGACACAGTGGAGACCAAATAGACGGAAAAGGAGCCACACTCTCAGCAACACCTCATTTTGTCCCTTTTGAAGACCGGTAGACACTTTGGAGGAAATCTGATACATGGCAAAAACAACTATGAAGTCAGACTTTTATTTAAGGAGCTCGACTGCCGATCTCCGATATCCCAAGTGCTGGTGCGGGGCTGAGGGGAGGGAAAGGGGGTTCTGGGTGAGGTTTGCTCTGTTGTTTTCTGAACGGCTGCCAGGAAAAGTTTAATGGCTGTGGAATTTGGACAGGAAAATAGCAGGCTGGAAGTTTCAGAGGAAGCAGGGATTTGTGGCTCACGCAGCACCTCTGTTTGTGTTCTTCTGGGTTGGCTCCACTTCGGCCACCTCTCTGCTCCACTTCTAGCGAGGAAGAGCGTCAAGCGCTTTTCCACATATGAGTGTGGTGCCCCAGGAGAATACCTACCGGCGACTTGCAGGCCACGGCCTATAGACCTCCACCCCTTTTACGCACTCTCACACACACACACACACACACACACACTGCTGGTCAGTTTAGATATAGTGCTAAAACACATACTCACAAGCTCTAATTGAAAACAATACAAGCGCCATCTCAGTTCCAAAACACGTGATGCTTTAACCTATTCCTCTATTGTCTTCAGAGAATGTGACTTTTTTGAACTTGACCTTTCAACTCAAATTCCATGATGGGAGGCAAAGCAAATTACTTAAAAAAAAACTTGAGACAAATCTAAATCATTTTACTCCAATATTTATTTAATAAAAAATGCATACAAGCTCCAAAAATTCCCCAAAAACATCTATAGAGTTTTTTTCTTTTTTGAGTTCGACCACAGTTATGTTTCCATACATGACCTCAAACATGGTTACTATGTGTTACCTTGAGTTTGTGGGCTAAAACAGTTGTTTTGCCAATGTAAGTCTACATTTGATATATTAATAATGCACTGATTTCGATGGGCATATCATATTGCTTCCATTTCTTCTTTTAAATCACATGAACAATTGTCCCTAGACATTAAAACTCAGAATATTTTCACCATAAAATCTCACTCCTTGCAACGTGCACATCGCCATGCTCCAGATGTTTCTTAGCCCGTTCTCAGTCCCCATGGGTAACGGCTCAAAGAGGAGCTGGTTATGAGGAAAGGGAAGCTTGTATCACTGAGATGATGTCTGCAGTTCCTGTCAACAGTAATCACCCCTGCTCCCTATCGCTCAGCTCACACCTCCACACATTCCCTCTCTGTCTCGCCACACAGGCCCAGGCTGAAGTGTTCTATCCAGCCTCGGTCAGGCTTCACTATCCAACCAAGACCATTGATTTTCTGGAACATTTCCCCCACTAATTTTTACAGTTTCCCCCACAATTCTTACAGTGCTAATAGATAAAGAAGTCATTTAAAAATCAAAATCTTTTCATGTACTCCCTGTATACCTGTTGGGAATCATTGCTATAGACAATATACGGCAAAAAACTTGAACAACCCCACACAAGTGTTAAAGGGATAGTTCACCCAAAAATGAAAATTAGCCCATAATTTACTCAGCCTCAAGTCATCCTAGGTGTATATGACATTCTTCTTTCAGACGAATAAAATCTGAGGTATATTACAAAAGTCCAGGCTAATCCAAGCATTAGAATTGGATTCATAGTTGCTCTGTTTTTGAAGTCCATAAAAAGTGCATCTGCCCATCAAATAACGTGCTCCACACGGTTTCTGAAGGCTTTCTGAAGTGAATCGATGCATTTGTGTAAGAAAAATATCCATATTTAAAACTTTATCAAGTAAACTTTGGTCGACGCCTTCCCTGTACAATGTATGGAAAAATTGTTGAAAGTTCCCCTGCCGATCGAAAGCCTAATGATCGCTCGTCATGATGTCACGTACGCATCTTGAGTTTCACTGTCAACATTCAACACTTTTCCAAGGAAATCCATCCGCTGGAACTCTACTTGATAAAGTTTAAATATGAATATTTTTCTTACACATACGTGTCGAATCGCTTCAGAAGGCCTTTATTAACACCCCGGAGCCGCGTGGAGCACGTTATTTGATGGACTTCAAAAACAGAGCAACTATTAATCAAATTCTAATGCTTGAATTAGCCTGGACTTTTGTAATATAACTCAGATTTTATTCGTCTGAAAGAAGAATGTCATATACACCTAGGATGACTTGAGGGTGAGTAAACCCTTGTGAAAAAGTGTGCTTAATTGTATTGAAAGTGTACTTTTTGTGTACTTAAAATCTTAAAAGTATACTTTTTAAAAAGTGCACCTGCAGATAATATGATATAATTAAAATTAAAGGCCACTTAAGTGTACTTAAAGAGAATACACTTTAATGACAATATTTATAAACACACTTAAATGCACTTTTTTAAAATGCACTTTGTAATAATATCTAATTATTTTTTACTTAAATAAAGTACACTTTCATTGCAATATTTATAAACACACTTAAGTGCACTTTTTATAAGTGCACTTTGTAATAATATCTAATTAATTTTTACTTAAGGAAAGTACACTTTCTGTTACGAACTGCTCCGAGACAGAGGTTGAGAATCCAAATGCAGCTTTTAATAAAAGGGTAATCCACAATCGTAGTCAAAAGTACAGGCAAAAAGGTCATACACAGGAAAGCAGTCCAAACAGGCAAACAAGGCAGGAGTGACAGGCAAAAGGGTAATCCGGGAGACAGGCAAGAAATCCAAAAACCGACAGACATGAAACCAGGGAAACGCTCAGAATTGCAGTAAATAACAAAACAAGACTTGGCAATGACTGACAGAATGAACAGGCTTATATAGGGTGAGCTAACTAGGAAATGAGGTGCAGGTGGATGTAATCAATGGGTGTTGAAGAGTCCGGGCAAAGGATTATGGGTGATGTAGTCCTAGATGGAGTGACAGTCTGGAGTGGAGTGCCCTCAGGTGGTTCACATGGGCACTCACACAGGACGAATTGTGACATAGCCCCCCTCCTAAGGAGTGGCTTCCAGACACTCCTATAATAATAATACCGGAGGGAGGTGGAGCGGAGGCGGACCAGAGGGTGGGATGGAGGGCCAGGCCCATGGAGCGGAAGAGGGCCTGGAGACCGAGCAGAAGACCAGGAAGGAGCAGGCCGAACAGATGACCAGGGTGGTGCAGGCCAGACAGATGACCAGGGTGGCGCAGGCAGCCAGGGTGGAGCAGACGACCACCACAGCGCAGACGAGGTTGAAGACCCCCACGGCTTGGCAGACGACCACCACAGCAGTGCAGACAAGGTTGAAGACCCCCACGGCTTGGCAGACGACCACCACAGCAGTGCAGACAAGGTTGAAGACCCCCACGGCGGAGCAGACGACCACCACAGCAGTGCAGGTGAGGTTGAAGACCCCCACGGCGGAGCAGACGACCACCATAGCTGCGCAGGCGGTCTTGAAGACCCCCACGGCGGAGCAGACGACCACCATAGCTGCGCAGGCGGTCTTGAAGACCCCCACGGCGGAGCAGACGACCACCATAGCTGCGCAGGCGGTCTTGAAGACCCCCACGGCGGAGCAGACGACCACCATAGCTGCGCAGGCGGTCTTGAAGACCCCCACGGCGGAGCAGACGACCACCATAGCTGCGCAGGCGGTCTTGAAGACCCCCACGGCGGAGCAGACGACCACCATAGCTGCGCAGGCGGTCTTGAAGACCCCCACGGCGGAGCAGACGACCCCCACGGCGGAGCAGACGACCACCATAGCTGCGCAGGCGGTCTTGAAGACCCCCACGGCGGAGCAGACGACCACCATAGCTGCGCAGGCGGTCTTGAAGACCCCCACGGCGGAGCAGACGACCCCCACGGCGGAGCAGACGACCACCATAGCTGCGCAGGCGGTCTTGGAGACCCCCACGACGGTGCAGGCGGTCTTGGAGACCCCCACGACGGTGCAGGCGTCCCGGTAAGAGCCCTCTCTGGACTCGTGACTGGAGGCGGAGCACTCTCTGGACTCGGGACACGGGCCGGAGCCCTCTCTGGACTCGGGACACGGGCCGGAGCCCTCTCTGGACTCGGGACACGGGCCGGAGCCCTCTCTGGACTCGGGACACGGGCCGGAGCCCTCTCTGGACTCGGGACACGGGCCGGAGCCCTCTCTGGACTCGGGACACGGGCCGGAGCCCTCTCTGGACTCGGGACACGGGCCGGAGCCCTCTCTGGACTCGGGACACGGGCCGGAGCCCTCTCTGGACTCGGGACACGGGCCGGAGCCCTCTCTGGACTCGGGACACGGGCCGGAGCCCTCTCTGGACTCGGGACACGGGCCGGAGCCCTCTCTGGACTCGGGACACGGGCCGGAGCCCTCTCTGGACTCGGGACACGGGCCGGAGCCCTCTCTGGACTCGGGACACGGGCCGGAGCCCTCTCTGGACTCGGGACACGGGCCGGAGCCCTCTCTGGACTCGGGACACGGGCCGGAGCCCTCTCTGGACTCGGGACACGGGCCGGAGCCCTCTCTGGACTCGGGACACGGGCCGGAGCCCTCTCTGGACTCGGGACACGGGCCGGAGCCCTCTCTGGACTCGGGACACGGGCCGGAGCCCTCTCTGGACTCGGGACACGGGCCGGAGCCCTCTCTGGACTCGGGACACGGGCCGGAGCCCTCTCTGGACTCGGGACACGGGCCGGAGCCCTCTCTGGACTCGGGACACGGGCCGGAGCCCTCTCTGGACTCGGGACACGGGCCGGAGCCCTCTCTGGACTCGGGACACGGGCCGGAGCCCTCTCTGGACTCGGGACACGGGCCGGAGCCCTCTCTGGACTCGGGACACGGGCCGGAGCCCTCTCTGGACTCGGGACACGGGCCGGAGCCCTCTCTGGACTCGGGACACGGGCCGGAGCCCTCTCTGGACTCGGGACACGGGCCGGAGCCCTCTCTGGACTCGGGACACGGGCCGGAGCCCTCTCTGGACTCGGGACACGGGCCGGAGCCCTCTCTGGACTCGGGACACGGGCCGGAGCCCTCTCTGGACTCGGGACACGGGCCGGAGCCCTCTCTGGACTCGGGACACGGGCCGGAGCCCTCTCTGGACTCGGGACACGGGCCGGAGCCCTCTCTGGACTCGGGACACGGGCCGGAGCCCTCTCTGGACTCGGGACACGGGCCGGAGCCCTCTCTGGACTCGGGACACGGGCCGGAGCCCTCTCTGGACTCGGGACACGGGCCGGAGCCCTCTCTGGACTCGGGACACGGGCCGGAGCCCTCTCTGGACTCGGGACACGGGCCGGAGCCCTCTCTGGACTCGGGACACGGGCCGGAGCCCTCTCTGGACTCGGGACACGGGCCGGAGCCCTCTCTGGACTCGGGACACGGGCCGGAGCCCTCTCTGGACTCGGGACACGGGCCGGAGCCCTCTCTGGACTCGGGACACGGGCCGGAGCCCTCTCTGGACGCAGGTCTGTGGCGGGAGCCGCCTCTGGACGCAGGTCTGTGGCGGGAGCCGCCTCTGGACGCAGGTCTGTGGCGGGAGCCGCCTCTGGACGCAGGTCTGTGGCGGGAGCCGCCTCTGGACGCAGGTCTGTGGCGGGAGCCGCCTCTGGACGCAGGTCTGTGGCGGGAGCCGCCTCTGGACGCAGGTCTGTGGCGGGAGCCGCCTCTGGACGCAGGTCTGTGGCGGGAGCCGCCTCTGGACGCAGGTCTGTGGCGGGAGCCGCCTCTGGACGCAGGTCTGTGGCGGGAGCCGCCTCTGGACGCAGGTCTGTGGCGGGAGCCGCCTCTGGACGCAGGTCTGTGGCGGGAGCCGCCTCTGGACGCAGGTCTGTGGCGGGAGCCGTCTCTGGACGCAGGTCTGTGGCGGGAGCCGTCTCTGGACGCAGGTCTGTGGCGGGAGCCGTCTCTGGACGCTGGTCTGTGGCGGGAGCCGTCTCTGGACGCTGGTCAGTGGCTGGAGCCGTCTCTGGACGCTGGTCAGTGGCTGGAGCCGTCTCTGGACGCTGGTCAGTGGCGGGAGCCGTCTCTGGACGCTGGTCAGTGGCGGGAGCCGTCTCTGGACGCTGGTCAGTGGCGGGAGCCGTCTCTGGACGCTGGTCAGTGGCGGGAGCCGTTTCTGGACGCTGGTCAGTGGCCGGAGCCATCTTGTACAGAGACACTGGCTCGGCGGCGGCCATCTTGTACGGAGACACTGGCTCGGCAGCGGCCATCTTGTACGGAGAAGTGACGTGAAGCTCTGTCTCTGGATCGGCAGACGTGACGTGAAGCTCGGTCTCTGGATCGGCAGACGTGACGTGAAGCTCGGTCTCTGGATCGGCAGACGTGACGTGAAGCTCTGTCTCTGGATCGGCAGACGTGACGTGAAGCTCTGTCTCTGGATCGGCAGAAGTGACGTGAAGCTCTGTCTCTGGATCGGCAGAAGTGACGTGAAGCTCTGTCTCTGGATCGGCAGAAGTGACGTGAAGCTCTGTCTCTGGATCGGCAGAAGTGACGTGAAGCTCTGTCTCTGGATCGGCAGAAGTGACGTGAATTGCAGGCCCGACTGGACTGGTGGCCATGTCGTCCGAAGACACATGCATAGCAGATGCAGTGGGTATGTCACTATCCTTCTCCATTATACCCACTGTAAAAGCAGAACCGCTCAGTTGCAATGCAATATCAATGTAGTTTTTTAGAGAGCAATTAGGATCGTGCAAAGGCATGTTAGAACTGAGTGGCTCAGATAGTCCTCCTCTGAAAAATATCATGAGGCACACCTCGTCCATTGAAGTCAAATGGGCCAGCTCAATGAAGTCCTCTACATAGTGCTCGATGGGGCGATCTCCCTGACGGAGACGCATTAACTGTGCTGCTGGATTCATAGTGGCCAAGTCTTCTGTTACGAACTGCTCCGAGACAGAGGTTGAGAATCCAAATGCAGCTTTTAATAAAAGGGTAATCCACAATCGTAGTCAAAAGTACAGGCAAAAAGGTCATACACAGGAAAGCAGTCCAAACAGGCAAACAAGGCAGGAGTGACAGGCAAAAGGGTAATCCGGGAGACAGGCAAGAAATCCAAAAACCGACAGACATGAAACCAGGGAAACGCTCAGAATTGCAGTAAATAACAAAACAAGACTTGGCAATGACTGACAGAATGAACAGGCTTATATAGGGTGAGCTAACTAGGAAATGAGGTGCAGGTGGATGTAATCAATGGGTGTTGAAGAGTCCGGGCAAAGGATTATGGGTGATGTAGTCCTAGATGGAGTGACAGTCTGTAGTGGAGTGCCCTCAGGTGGTTCACATGGGCACTCACACAGGACGAATTGTGACACTTTCATGGCAATATTTATAAACACTCTTAAGTGCACTTTTAATAAGTGCACTTTGTAATAATATCTAATTAATTTTTACTTAAGAAAAGTACACTTTCATGGCAATATTTATAAACACACTTAAGTGCACTTTTAAAAAATGCAGCTTGTAATAATGTCTACCTATATTTTACTTAAACATATTAAAAATAATTATTGTTATTTATATTTTATAAAGTACACTTATTTTTATATTGTCATACTAAAGCACATGGGGAAAAAATCAAAAATTACATTTGTTAATGTATTTTAAATGTGTTTAGTCTATAATGTATATTGTGTGCATTAATGTATTTCTTCTAGCTTCAATAAACTTGCTTAAGTATACTCCAGTACAACTTATTGTTGAAATTTTTATCACTAGCTCCTGCTCTATGAACTCAACTACATGTGTCAGTTTTTTTACATAATATTTGACATGAAGTTTAATTTATGAGAGGAGTAGCCTAGCTATTTGTGCTTAATGTAAAAGCAATGTAGTACTGTACTTTACATCTGTGTACAGAATACTTTCAATATCATTATGTTGTTCTACGCCCATTAAACACACATTTAGTTGCATTAATTGCTAGCAAAAGTTGAACAAATCAAAACAAAATTAATTTGCATTCAAATTCAGTTAAAAAACATTTAATTTTAATCAGACTACACTACACTTTAAACATGATTGACTTTTAGTTAGGTGAATGAGTCAAGTTCTTTGAACTTACAGTCCAACTTCACAGAGTTAGAACAACTTTAACTTGAACAGAAATGGAAAACATTTATAATCAACATTTAACCATTTCTCTTTAATATTTTAATGTGCATGCGGCAAAAATACTACGTCATGATTTTGAAAAATGCGCTGTCTGCCATGTTTCTGTAACCGCGATGCGTGAGGAAACTGAAGCTGATCAAACAAGAAGAGAACAACGGAGTGAACCTTTTGGATCATTGGATGATTACAGATGAGACGTTATGTGCTGCCTGCAAATAATGAGTCACGTAAGTATATCTTGATTTAAGCTTTCCATCAGAGATCCAGTGCAAGCTGTGTGGAATCACAGAGCCGTATTGATGATGTGAAGTTATTGTTAATTATGAATTTATGCCCAGCCATGATGACACACTACAAGCTAAAACACTGCTATCAAGTCTATAGCTTTTAAATGCTTTGCATCTTGTCCATTTGTAAGTAATACATTCCCACCTGTGCATTTACAGATCCCCCTAATCATTATATATTTTACAGGGAACAACCCAAAGGAATGGGGCCGCAGCATTGCTGTGCCAGCCGTGGCAAATACAGGAACATCCTTCATGGAGATGGTTAGATGAAACTTGCAAGGCACGATGAGGAAAAATGGAAGAGTAGCTTTCTCAATTTGCATGGGTCTTGGGCTATTTATATATATTTAAGTTATGTTTAATTCCCTGTAATGTAGGAATAAAAACGATTATTAAAATGTCCTCTATTTTATTTAAAACCCAGTGTCAGTGAAGATGATGTGGTCCGTGGGATCTGGTGTTTGTGGGAAACGTGAAGGAACCTCTCCCAGCATTCTACTATGATGTTGCCCTGACGACTGAGGTAATTCATCACATAGGTGATGCAGTTGTGGTCAGAAGTTTACACACACCTTGCAGAATAAACTGCTTCATCAGGGCAGTACTAAATAAAAAGACAACATGCTCATTTTTATGATCCCTCTTATTGCTAAAATTATTATTATTTTTTTTTTTAACAGATACAACAGTGTGAATATAAACTTTGGAGCGCAACTGTACATCTATCGATTTTATTGAGCCAATTATAATAATGGATAGATCTGTTTGATAAACAATTGTTTTCTTTCTGTTTTCTTTTTCTTTCCTCAAGGTATATATTTTTTGCTTTCCTGCCTCTTTGGAACATGTCCATTCTCATCTACTGTGGAGAGATGGTGCACAAGTTTTCTGCCGATGGAGAGCTTCTGGAACATTGACATAAACAGCACTTTCCAACAACTTCAAAATAGTTGGTGATGAACAATTTAAAAAAAAAAAATGTTCCTTTTTTTTTTTACTTTCACTCACCGTAATGCTGGAATAAGATTTTAGAATAAACCGTTTGGTCCTAACTTTGGTGCTAGTAAAGGTTTAATAAGATTAGCCAACATGATCTAACAGTGATGAGCAATTTTTTACAGTGTTTATTAATATTTGTTGACCTTAGTTAATAAAATATAGTTCAAAGCTAGTTAATGAAATGTATAGCCATTGTTCATTAACTAATTAACATATACAGCTTTCGATTTTAAGATTGCATTAGTAATAGGGGTAGCCTGGATGCCAGACGAACTTAGCCCCGCCCACAAATTTTTTTGCACGGGCAGTTCGGTCTGGACTTGTATGGAGATAGATTTGTGTCTTTATTACATGCGATAAAATAAATGATCCGAGAGAAAAAAAAAAGTTTGAGAGAAAAAGTTATCACAATGATAGCAAAAAAGCATTTCATGAGAGAAAAAAAAACATTTGAGAGAAAAGGTTTTCATACCAATAGCAAAAAATAATAATATTTGAGACAAAAAAAAGTTTTGAGAGAAATTATTTTCTCATAGAACATGAAAAAAAATACATTTGAAATTTTTTTAATTATTTCTGAGAAAAAAAAATCTCTCTCAAAATACTTTGAAAAAACTCTCAAATATATATATTTTTGCTATCAGTGTGAAAACATTTTCTCTAAAAAAAAAAGCGTTTCTCTCGAAACGCTTTTCTTTGCTCTCGATGCAATTTCTTGCTCTCGTGTCAGATTTTGATTTCACTGTGAGAATTGTGTCATGGGCGGGGCCACGTTCCTATTGGCCAGTCGGGTGAGCATCGTCTTGTCTTGGGAGTCGAACTGAATCATTACACCATTGTTCGGTTCACCTGCATGATACCGCCTCCGCCTTATGGCTAGTTTAGTTGAGCACGGACACTCCAGTGTTTGAGTAAGATGATGACACACAGCTGGCTTAGCAAGTTCAGCATCACTGAAGATTAAACGTTAAAAAATAGCACTCATATTCAGGAATGAGTGTGTATTATATTATAGCCATCATGCTAGGTAAACTTGCAAACTCACCTGGTTTATATACTATTTTTAAATCAAATGCCAAATGAATGTTTTGATTTAGATAGTTTCACTGTAAGTGAAGTTTTCACTAGTTTCGTAACGTTAGTTCACTGACAACCGGGGCAATTTCCTCTTCATTATCACAGACGTATAGCCTGTGATAATTAATGCGATATGGCTCAGCTTGTCAGTGAACTTATGGTAGTAAATGCCTCTCCATCTGAAAGCAGGTGATGGCGATTTACTACTAATCAAGGAACCGGCTTTACAGATGAGATGAAAATAACAATGTCCTCCAATATATCGCCCAGCCCTAGTTCATCATACAACCTCCTGTACAGTTTTACTCCATGGACTCACTATTTTGTTTTTAAGGTCAATATGATACATTTTCTGTTTGAACCACCTTCCATGCATACTAACGTTAGTTGATAGTTGTACAGGAGGTTGTATATGATGAACAAACAGTTACTCTTCAGGTGGCTTTGAGGCTAGCAAGTGCAAAGGTAGAAACTAGCTCACTACTCACTAAATAAGGCGTGAAACTATCTAAATCAAAACATTCATTTGGCATTTGATTTAAAAATAGTATATAAACCAGGTGAGTTTGCAAGTTTACCTAGCATGATGGCTATAATATAATACACACTCATTCCTGAATATGAGTGCTATTTTTTAACGTTTAATCTTCAGTGATGCTGAACTTGCTAAGCCAGCTGTGTGTCATCATCTTACTCAAACATTGGAGTGTCCGTGCTCAACTAAACTAGCCATAAGGCGGAGGCGGTATCATGCAGGTGAACCGAACAATGGTGTAATGATTCAGTTCGACTCCCAAGACAAGACGATGCTCACCCGACTGGCCAATAGGAACGTGGCCCCGCCCATGACACAATCCTCACAGTGAAATCAAAATCTGACACGAGAGCAAGAAATTGCATCGAGAGCAAAGAAAAGCGTTTCGAGAGAAACGCTTTTTTTTTTTAGAGAAAATGTTTTCACACTGATAGCAAAAATATATATATTTGAGAGTTTTTTCAAAGTATTTTGAGAGAGATTTTTTTTTCTCAGAAATAATTAAAAAAATTTAAAATGTATTTTTTTTCATGTTCTATGAGAAAATACTTTCTCTCAACTTTTTTTTGTCTCAAATATTATTATTTTTTGCTATTGGTATGAAAACCTTTTCTCTCAAATGTTTTTTTTTTCTCTCATGAAATGCTTTTTTGCTATCATTGTGATAACTTTTTCTCTCAAACTTGTTTTTTTCTCTCGGATCATTTATTTTATCGCATGTAATAAAGACACAAATCTATCTCCATAGGACTTGATCCATAGAGAAGTAATTATGCCCGAACAGAAACTGTTCGGACCAATGAAATTGTCAGGGCGGGCTTTAGACGATGATGGACAGATGATAAACAGTAACGTAATCATCCACGTCATCAAAGGCGCTTGGGTTGAATTTGTTCTAATCCTAAACGGAGAACTTGTTCGTATATGCATTCACCTTTACTATTTCTCTCAGAAAAGATGATCGTGTTGGTAAGTACTCTGTGTATCCTTAAATTCTTTTTTTACAACACCGGCAAAGATCGTTTACACTCATCTTCTTCTTCTAACGTGACTTATTCTAGCGTGCCTGCAGACAGGATTGCCAAGTTTTTACAGCAAAACTCGCCCAATTGCTACTCAAAACTAGTTAAAAACAAGCCCAATAGCTTTCCAGGGGGGTTCTCCGGGAAAAATGGCATTTGCGGGGTAAAATATGTGTTATTTTGGCTGAACTGCCTGCTAAATTTCGCATTCCTGGGTCTGTATGTCACATAATTGGGGTCGCTTCAACCGCGCTGACTAGGTAGGCAACACAGTGCAGTTGAGTTCTGTTGACATTTGACAACTAACGTTATGCGTCGCTCCATTGCTCTGATTGGTTGTTGGTCTATCCAATTGAGGTCTTTCCTGGTTCGGTTTAAACACGCCCCATGATCACAGCCCAACGGAGCAGAATCAGACTCAATTTCTGACTAGAATTGAGTATGACAACGTCAGGCTATAATAGGGGTGTAACGGTACACAAAACTGACGGTATGGCAGGGGAGAGAAAACTAAATATAAAATTGCTTTTTTTTATTAAAAAGTGGTTTACTGAACAAATTATCTTTGTCCTTAAATGGATTCAATTATAACTAAAAGTTTCTTAAAGACATAAAAATGATCTTTGCTAATGCTGTAAAGTGTAGACTATATAGGGAGCCCTTACTTGCACTTGCACAGTGCGCAAACATGTCACATTAGGCAGTTTTTGCATTAACTTCTAAATCTAATTATAAAATTATGTTCTTACTCCAATTCGTTGTTGAAATATAATAATTTATACACAGTGTCGTTTTCATGATAGATTTATTTAATTTTACATTACTCCAATACATTAAATAATCAAGACATCACTAACAGGTTCAGTAGACTATAATGAATATATAGGCTAATATAGGTCATATATTTAGTGAAAAAGTAGATTTTCCTAGTGAACTAACAGCTGTGGACACTGAATGACTTCTGAGGTAAATGTGATGCTGCGTGACATTGTTTACAAGCTGTTTTATTGACGTCTTTCCGCCGTTGAAACACCGATTGAGCGATTACACAACATGTGATATGTTTCAGTAAGTTGTAATGTATCTTCAACACACCTTCTGATGTTAATTCATGTTTATTCTTTGACTATGATGAGATGATTGCATTCACTCGCTCCGCGTTGCCGCTTGAACTGACGTGCCTGAGTGATCTGTCACGTCACATTAAAGAGCATCAAAATGTCATTAATCACTCGAATTTCATGACAAAATGGACTGAATACTTAATATGTTTGTGTAGGAACTCGGATTGAAGTGTGTAAAACAAGGCGACTGTTAAAGATTGCCATCATACTGTTCGGTACACATGTGCACCATACCGGAAGTCCTGTACCGAAACGGTTCGGTACGAATACATTTGCCGTTACACCCCTAATTAGTAAATGTTGAAATTAACTTTAACTAAGATTAATAATTGTTTAAAGTATTATTCATTCTAAGTTCATGTTAAATGAAGTAGTTAACTAATTAAACGTTATTGTAAAGCGTTACCCAAAGTTTTGAATCTTAGTGTTGTACATGGAATGATACTTTTCTTTACATTTTGTTTGTATTAATTCATGTGTTGTGTTTGCTTCTCTGTGTGTACTGGTAATCCCTACGTTATTGGGACCAATTGACCCCACAAGTATAGTAATACCAGTAAATCTTGACCTTGTGGGGACATTTTTTTAGGTCCCCATGAGGAAACAATCTTATAAATCATACAGAATAATGTTTTCTGAAAATGTAAAAATGCAGAATGTTTTCTGTGATGAGTAGATTTAGGTACATTTGTATGAGGGAGATTGTGAATATAATCCTCATTGTCCTCCAGACGCTTTCTAAATTCATTTGTGTTTGTGTGAATTGTTTCTTGGGATTTTCTTGTGCAACAACAAAAAGGTTTGTGTATTTGTTTTACAGATCGTTTTGTCAATAAATGTAGAGGCTTTCAATTTGTTTTTGTTTATTATACTAAATTGCAGCTGTATTAAAAAAAATGTATTTAATTATATAATAGTGTAGATGTAAATTACGCTAAAGTTTACTTTAGTTCACATTAATTGCTCCTCAATAGATTGATCAGTGCACTTTAAGTATATTTTGAAGACATTAGAAGCAATTATGAAAGTACGTATAAAGTTGTATATATCCAAAATATCACTCTTAATGGCAACTTATTACATTTTATTTCAACTTAATATGTGATACATTTGAAATCAATTACACTTAATGTGCATTCAGTGCGCCGAAAACATTGCATTTAATTCACACTTAAGTGTATTTTTAGCTGACCTTAAAGTATATTTTAGTTCACATGAATTGCTTGTCGGTACATTCAAAAGTACACTTTTACCATATTTTAAAGTACCTATAAAAATATACTAAAATCTCACTTAAGTGGTTCAAAAAATTACTCAAAAGTTCAACTAACTGCATTTTAACATGAACTTAAGCTGTGATACATTTGAAATTAAATACAAATCAAATGCACTTAAGCGGCGAAAATATTACATTTAATTCACACTTAAGTGTATATTTAGCTGACATTAATTGCTTCTCAATAGATTGAGCAGTGCACTTTAAGTATATTTTGAAGACATTAGAAGCAATTATGAAAGTACGTATAAAGTTGTATTAAAGTCCCACTTAAGTTGTTCCAAAAAATCACTCTTAATGGCAACTTATTACATTTTATTTCAACTTAATATGTGATACATTTGAAATCAATTACACTTAATGTGCATTCAGTGCGCCGAAAACATTGTATTTAATTCACACTTAAGTGTATACCTTTAAAGTATATTATTTGTGCAATAAGTACACTTTAAAAAAGTACACTAAAGTGCACTTTTTTTTCACAAGGGAATTATGGGCTAATTTTCATTTTTGGGTGAACTATCCATTTAAGGTGAGGCTGCCCAGCTCAACATTTGTTCCTTATAGAGAAAGCACTTTTGAGGGGTCAAACGTTTGTTTGTTTTGAGTCCAGACTGCTCTTAATAGTGAGTGTAATTGGCCATGTGTACCTAATGGTTTTGCGATCGCTCCCCTTCACATTTTGGTGAAGGAGGCTTGTAAAGGTCCGTTCATCAGTCAACTCAATGATCAGCTCCAGTTTGGGAGGTGTGAGTTGAGACACTACGGGCAGAAACGTAAACAGACAGAGGAGGAAATGCTTATAGACAAATGGGCCTAAATGTGAAGTGAGCAAGAAACACATAAAACCCTGGTGCAACACAGAGAGGGAACGGCCTTCGTAAAGCTCATACTGTCACTGCGGAAAGCCCCCTGATGAGTGGAGAGTACAACTTTTGACACCAGAGCAGCGTATAGGAAACAAACTTTCTAGCACCCCTGTCCTTCCTAAACAAATAAACTAAAGCCTCATGTACTCAACAACTGAACAAGTGGACTTGATTCTCTGTGCCATCCGACTTCTTTTATAATAATAAAGGAAAAGAAAAAAGAGGAACGGGAAAGTATATTAAAAAAATCTCTTACTCTCTCTAAACAAAGCCCATACTAAAGAATAACAGGGTTAAAACAAAGTCCCAGTTCCAGCTGGAATGCTGTCTGTGGTTGGATCAAGTGGGGAAAAGCAGTGGTTTTGTTCTCTGATATTGATCTACTTCACCAGTATGTCGAGACACAGAAATGCAGTAATCAGTCTTCCAGCTCAGTGCCAAATGAAAAGGGTACAATCTAGAATAGTCAAACATCAGCATTCAGTCACGGTGCTTCATCAAGTGACTGATTTAAATAAACGGCTCATTTTAAAGGGACAGTTAACCAGAAAATGTCAATTCTGACAGTATTTACTCACCCTCATGTCTTTCCAAACCTGTATGACTTACTGTCTTCTGTGTCCATACAATGAAAGTCAGTGGGGTTCAAAACAACACTGGACCCCATTGATTCTCATTGTATGGACAAAAAAAACAGACATTTTTCTTTTTTGTGATTGTGTTCCACAGAAATGAAGTCATACCGGTCTGGAAGGTGATTAAATAATGACAACACTTTCATTTTATATGTGAACTATCCCTTTAAAATGATTGAGCATATGATGTGATTTCAGTTCCAACAAAGTTTCTGTACTCTCCTCCTGCTCTACCCCTCATCGCCCTCCGCTGTCCCCTGTGCGTGACGGGACCATCCCAAGAGAGAGCCAGGGGGTCTTGGGGAGTTGTGCGGGACAACCAGGGAATTTGGCAACCTGTAGCTGAGCTCACAGGCAAGGCTGGGCTTGAATAACGTGGCCTGTTTGTTCAGCTGGTTTAGGGGAAAGAGGATGTGTTCAGGGCCTCATTAATCACGGGCGCTTCGGAAGAGATAAACAGCCAGGACCCAGTGGGGGTGCTGACGCTCCAGGTTAGCTAGAGCAGGGGAGAGTGGGGGTCTGTCCTTACCACAGGGGGGAACGTCTGAACACTTGCTGTAGAGTTGTTCGGGACAGCTTTGTGAGGTCTGAAAATATGTCTAATGAGCTCATTTATTTTTATCATTTAAAATATACACTATACATGCCATTTTTTGGTTCCCTGAAGAACAGTTTTGTGAAAGGTTCTTAATATTAACTGGATATTAACGGTTCCTCATGGAACCATACACACTGCCAAATAACCTTTATTTTTAAGAGTACTGTTCAAATGTTTGGGGTTGGTACAAATTTTTGTCTCTTATGCTCAACAAGGCTGCATTTATTTGATCAAAATACATTAAGATAGTAATATTGTGAAATATTATATAATTATATATATATATATATATATATATATATATATATATATATATATATATATATATATATATATATATATAAACGTTTTATATAATTTATTCCTGTAATAACTGCAAAGATTAATTTTCAGCAGCCATTACTTCAGTCTTCAGTGTCACAAGGTCCTTCAGAAATCATTAGCTGAATTAGTGCTTAAGTAACATTTCTTATTATTATCAATATGTTTGTGGGAACTGTGGTGCATTTGTTTTCAGGATTCTTTTTAATGAATAGAACGATAAACAGCATTTATTTGAAATAGAAATACTTTGTATCATTTTAAATGTCATTACTGTGACTTTTGGTACATTTAATGCATTCATTTAAAAAAAAAAAAGAGTCTCATCTCCTCTAAGTTTGAACGGTATATGGCACACCATTACACATTAGTTTACATATACATTTATGGAAGTTATTGTATTGTATTAGTCTGTATTTTGTAACCCTGTTTGGTTTTCTTATTTATTTGTATTACAGTATTTAAGTGTAAGTTGATCCCCAAAAAGACACTTTTTAAAAGTATAAAAATATCAGACTTAAAATATACGGCATCTACTTTTTAATATATTTTTTTGACAAATAAATGCCTAGAAGTAGCTGTTGATACATACAGCATTGCAACCAAAATAAGCCAGAAAATGATAAAAATGTGTAGCTGTTTAAAATGGTGTTATAAGTACTAACATTATAATGATGTATACATTTGACTTTACTCTTACTCAAAACATTTTTTGTAAATATCTGTGAATAGCATGTATACAAAGCATTACATTTTTTTTTAGGTATGAGAGAAGTAAAAAAAAAAAACAAAAAAAATCATGTATAAATATCTTTACTTCATATGGATGGCAGAGAAACATTTTGATCTGAGGTAAACAAAATCTAACAGACATCTGCACCTGTGACAACAAACAAGACAGAAAAACACAAGCGCTGACAGAATATGAATGATGAATATGGGAAAGGGTCATTTATCTGACCAATTTCAAGAATGAGAAGTTTTGGTTCACATGTTTCACTTATTTTGCTCATTTCAGAGATTTTTCTTTGATAGTCTTTCTTCAACATGTTTGGAAGTTTGCACGATGACTTTCACAGAACAAACTCATATTGAAGTCTAATTTGAATACAGGAATGTTCCATAGACGCATCAGCAAACAGGCAGAGGAAAAAATACAGAATCTGTCATCTACTGCAGCCGCCCAGCCAAACGGGTGTTATTCTACACTTCCAGATGTTCTCCTGTCTTCTCTTCTTTTCATCAACAGAAAATAAAATGCTGCTGAAATCCTGGTGCGTTCCAAAAAGGCTGCCATTATTACCTGCCGACCTTGTGGGCTTCTCGCACGGCCCATGTGGTTCACTACAGGCTGGCTTTCACTCATCTTCCTGTCCATATTTCACCAGGGATGGGGGAGAGGTGGTGAGGAAGGGGGAAAAGAACAGAAGGCAAAGAATGAAAGAGATGGAGAGGGAGAAAATGAAAGCAAGAGGAGGAGATGAGAAGTGTAGGTGCATGCTGGGAGGAATGAAGCACAGAAATTCAACGTTTTCATGGTCTAATGACTGATCTACAGGCCCGACAGACGGGTTTAAATGTTTACAACCTGGTGAATGTGTTAAAGATATTGAATTTCCCTGTTTAGGTCAGATTGGTTTGAATGTTTATACAGGATTTTTATACAGTAAAGGTACACGTGAGTGTGTGTCGCTGTGTACATTCAGAGGTTCAAGTCTAATTGGTTTTGAAAAGATCTGGAAAGGGCGAGACATCACTGCTTTTCTATAGACTTCTGTTATTCACATGCAGGTATATAAGTTGAGTTATGTGATGTACAGAGATTCTTGTACTGATTTCTCACCTGCTTTCTTGTTATTTCACTCAAACACACATGCAGACTTTGAAAATGTACATTCATGAACAAATTATGTTCATGCGCTGAGTTTCATGCGCAGTGTGCTATGCAGTACATGTTCCATCATATGTGCCTTTATATATCGGTTAAATTATTAATTTCACAGAAAAAAAAATGGGTATCATATTCATTTTCTGGTAACACTTTACAATAAGGTTCATTAGTTAACTACATTAGTTGACATGAACTAATTATGAACTGCACTTATAAAGCATTTATTTATCATTGTTAATGTTAATTTCAACATTTACTAATACTTTATTAAAATCTTGTTAACATTAGTTAATGCACTGTAAACCAACATGAACAAACCATGAACAGCTGGATTTTTATTAACTAACGTTAACAGAGATTAACTAATGCTGAACAGAGGTGTTGTTCATGGTTAGTTCATGTTAACTAATGCATTTTCTAATGTTAACTAATACAACCTTATTGTAAAGTGTTACCAAATTGCTTTTATTAAAATATCACAAATAAGGAATTAACTTAAAAAAAAAAAAAAAAAAACTGCCATTTTATTAATAAATATGTCAGGTGTTTCTTTTTTTTCTCCTTTCTTGAATCAAATTTTAACTTTTTCATTTTCTTTTTTACTTAGTAATATTGTATTTTCCTTACATCACCAGTGTCACTTTTAATACTGTTCGACTTTTGCAATATCATTTTAACAAACGAAAGCCAGGACCCTAATGGCATCATCCTCCAGAAAATGACCTCATTATAGTGGAAAAACTATTTTTTTTAACTGTTAATGTTCTTACACTGTGTAAATAATCAAGTTATGATTAATAAAGTTTAAGAATTGTGGCCAGAAAATATTTCTGACAGCTTGGTATACTATATTTAAGTATTTATACAGAAGTACTTTTTTTTAACTATTTAAATTACAACAAGAATATTCATTTTGTGAGATATACTTACATTTCATGCTTGTTCTGCCATCTGCTGGGGAATATATGTATATACCAGCAAACGTAGGTACTAAAGCTTATTTTCTAGTTGATTGGATTAAAGAAATAAATGATTATTATGTATACTTATTGGCTTTATTATACAATCACATTAATGTATGCAATAGATATTTATAATAACTAAGCCTTAATGCGACAGTAGTACGTTAAACACAGAGTAGCGTAATACAATAAATAATCCTGTAAACTGAAATATAAAAGTTTTCCATTTTCCCTTAAAAAAAAAAAATTCCCTTCAAGAAGTTGGACCTAATTAAATGTTGTGCCTAATACAAACAAGCCAAAGAGGTGTTGGGCCGAATTTCAACCCCCTGCTAAATTATTGTCCCCCTCGTTGAAGTCACTATACCTGGTTGCCTAATCATAACCCCGCCCCTAGTCCTAACCCCTTCCCCACACCTACTCCGACCTAAACCTACCAATACAGGGGGGTAATAATATGGCAGGGGGTCAGAACTCGGCACACCTGAACAAATTGTTCTCACAATGTCCACACGGTGGCGTCTGCTACCACAACTATAGTGGTTGGAAACCCAAAGGTCAGTGCACTCACATTAAAAGGGTGTGAGATTACAGTGATCTCAGTGCTAACTGACTCAGTCGAAAAGGTATAGTATTGCTTTTGTAGAAAAACAATGCACTATGATACAATTAAGACAAGCACTTTAAGCTAATGAGAGGAACCTAAAGTAAGCTTTTCACACACCCCTCTAAATGTAAAGAAACTGATGTGTTTCTTTCAGTTTTATAACTATTTATTTCTCAACTGTAGCGGAAGACAGGTGCCTTACCGAAACCCAGAGCTTATGTTTACCTCTAACAAACAGGCCTCTGGATTTATTTCATTGGATTCTGTTGCTGTGCGATAGAGCCATAAACCTTATCGAGCACTTTTGCTGAATGACCCCATCTGTTCCCACAGACATCCACTGAAATATGAATGTAAAAGTGAGAAAGCTTGGGCCTGGAACGACGATGTGAGTACATAACTGTTTAATGTTTGCTCAATGACATAAGCCTATTTTGCCACAATCGAGCATTACAGAGGCTGTATTGACTTTCATCATGGCAGTGGCAGGATGCTCAGTTATGAGTAACAGGAGATGCTCCCAACTCCCAGATTGCCCAGGGCTGAATGCGACATGATAGTCTCAATGAAAGATGATGTGCCCAGCTATTCTGTTCAGTGCATGCAGGGGTAACAAAGCTGAGGTTAACCTTGGAGCTTTGTCCCACATGAGTTGAACTAAACTGTAATATAAAAAAACCCCACACATACACACAAACACACACAAATAAATCACGTGACTGAAAGATTTTGCAAGTGTATTTGTGAAGATTAAAAAAAAAAAAAAAAAAGATATCCGAGTGTCCCAAGAAACAGAAACAGTTACAGTAGCAATACCTGAAGGAGAAATTAATCCTACCACAGATATTCTCCCACGGACTGTGATGCTCTACACAAACAGGTTCTCAAAAGGGTTTCAATAACAAGAGGCGTCAGGACTTGTTTTGAATCTCCGGTGATTATGCAATCGCAAGTGTAATTGAATAGCTATAAATAAACGCAGCCGGTCAGACCCACCCATTCACACTACCTTTGACACAAAGGTTAATGACATGACACTAATTTTATTTTTGTCTAGACCTATTCATTATTAGAAATTATACACCTCTTATAGATTAAGCATATGTTTAATATCTGAATTAAACATTATTATTTTTTTATATTTTTGGGGGGCATAGTCAATCATAATGTAGAACAAAGCCCCAATAAAAGAATGAAAGTCTTGTAAAATAAATCAAACTAAGTAGTTGTAAAATTAAAATTTCCTATAAAACATTATGCTACAATATCAAAATTGCTTCACTGCTTATTAATATTTGAAAAAGGTTTGTCCGTCAAATCAAAGTCTTGTGGTGCAACCAATATGCAGAAACATTCAGAAAAAAATAACTAAACACAAATATTAGGGCTGTCAAATGATAAATCATAATTAATCGCATCCAAAATAAAAGTTTGTGTTTACATAATATATGTGTGTGTACTGTGTATAATTATTATGTATATATAAATACGCACACATGCATTTTTTTATATTTATATATCATTTTAATTATATAAATATATATAGGCTACAATAATATTTCTTAAATATATACATGTATGTGTGTGTATTCAAATATACAGTACATAATAATTATACACACACATATATCATGTAAACACAAACATTCTTTTTTTAATTATTAATGTTAACATTTTTTTTAAACGTAATATTTAACTAAATCAATCAATAAATAAAATATCATTATCAAATAAAATAATACTTTTTACCGTTTTTAAAAAATGTTTTTTTTAAACAAAGTGTATTGTATTCTGGGTTCGAGGTTTGCTTTAAGGCCGTCAATAATCATTTGCTACTCAACGGTGAATGTAGCAGGTGCTATGGCAGATATTCTATGGCTAAATACAGAAGACATCATGTGCCCACTGCTATAACTCAACTGAATCATCACCTTGTGAACATCAGAGAGATCAAAGTTGGATGGCATATAATTTGTTCCTCATTTAACCCAGGATGAATTTGGTTCCTAGCTCTACAGAGGTCACAGGAAGGTATAACATCCGATACCATTCTTTGAAAATATACACAGAGAAAACTAGTCGCTCCTTTTTACTCCATGTAATGAGATTCCCAGCTAATCAGTGACTTTCCTGCGTTATCTCAGCCATCAGGACACTGGGGAGGATGTGTAACCGAGACAAGGGCTGATGTCATGGCGTGATGGATAAGATGGAGGTTTTGAGGGAGGGTGATGGAGAACGTTTTGATGTTGTATACAGCCCTATTCGATATGCAACGCTCAATTACAATCAGATTAGTGTGAAATTGCATGGGGAAGTGGATGTACTTGAATATGAAGATACAATATGGCCGTATGTTAGTGTGCGTGTCCGTCTTTCTGTGCGGGGGGTGATATCTGTAGAGTGAGGTTTCGGGAAGGTGAGAAAACATGATGGTGTGCACTCATCTAATGATCTAAATTGAAGTAGATGAGGTTCACTCACTCACTCACTTTGAGTGGAGGTGTCTTTTACACTGAACTTCTGTGTAGCATGAATGGAAAAATGAGCTCATGCCTTCAAATACCACTGACTTCATTTACTGACAGTAGACAGAGGTCTGAGATCAGTCACAGGCTACCTGCTGCACTCCTGGAACAGAGGGCGATGTTTATTTAATATAGCACTACACTTTAGCGATTCGATGCAATATACCTGCTTTTGCTTTCATTAAGTGAACAAAAGGACTAAAGAAAATCATGTTTTTTCTTTAGTTGATTGATGAAGGAACATAATTTGTGACCCGGGACAACAAAACCAGTCACAAGGGTCCATTTTTTTAAAATTGAGATTTATACACCATACGAATAAATAAGCTTTCCATTGATGTATGGAGAGGACAATATTTGGCCAAGATACAGCTATTGAAAATCTGGAATCGGAGGGTGCAAAAAAATAAATAAAAATAAAAATATTCTAAATATTGAGAAAATCACCTTTAAAGTTGTCCAAATGAAGTCCTTAGCAGGATATTACTACTGCTATTACTAGCATATAAACTGCTATTACTAGCATATTACTACTACTAATATTTTTTTTTAATATATATTTACGGTAGGGAATTTACTAAATATCTTCATAGACAAGCGAGTGTCAGAAGCATAAAGTGGCGCGGCACCAGCTTGTGTACCGGGAGCGCTATCTACTGAATTTGCACGTTCACTCTGCGCATCGTCAGTGAAAATTGCTTGCGTGTGAACACTCAAGATGCGGCGAAAAACGTCGCGAAAAACGCTGGGGATAAGGGCGCACGATATTCGTCCCGGTGTGTACAGGCCTTAACGCTGTCATGTTTACAACTGTGACAATGAGCGCTTACCTGGATCAACTAAACGCTGGTTTTTCAAAAGTATGTGGAATTCTCGGCTCCATTGTAGCAATAAATGTGCACAACATTCTTGAATGAATAATTCATAGATGCACGCCGGTCTGTTATTGTAGGGACATCGACTTTACATTTTCACGTCCCTAAACATGACGCAGAACAAAACAAACTGTGATTGGTTGAGTTACATGTCCGTCAGACGGCCTCTGGGCGGACCTTAGCCAATGAAAGCTGCGATAGAGTCCAGACCTTCTGCTGTGAGTCTAAAGGTCTGGCTACGCGAGATAATGCTTTACAATTAACTCTGTTAGAGAGCTACATATAGCAATTTATCTGTTCAACAATATTCCGTACTCACCTGTTGAGTAATAAAACATCTATGTTTTTTTTGTTTGTTTTTACATTTCAAATCCCAGAGTCACCATCTCCGAAAAGCCAGGCCAATGTTGATTCTCGTTTTATTACGAACTTTGTCACGTTTTCTTTTTGCAAGCTGACTCTCCTCTGTTTTATTTTAAAACAGTTGATTCCCTGGAGGTTTGAAATTTAGCTTGTCAACCTTTCTCGTTCTTTGTAAAAACAAACCTATGCCACTCCCACACTATACATCATTTCCTGATATGATGAGAAACACATGGGCGAGTGACTTATGCTGCATTCATGTGCTATCAGAATTATCGTAAATACTAGTTTCATAGTTAAATTGGACATGAACGCCCTCTCAAGTCAAAATTTGAATGCGATGAGCTCATAATCACGAATTCAAAAGTGGGAAGTAAGAAATTTCCGATAGCACGTGAAGGCAGCATAAGTCCGCAATTTCCCGTGGTCTAAAACATAAACACTAACACAAAAAAAGTTACATAGTGCACCTTTAATATTGTAACATATACTATAATATAATTCAATTATTAGTATTATAATTAATAATAATAATTATTGTTGTTGTTATTTTGCTCTAATAAATATAATATAATATAACTATTATTATTATTATTAAATACATAAATCGCCAACATTTAAAAAATACTTTTTAGAATAAATTACCACAAAATCGGCCCTTTGATATTGCATGCGATAACCTCATGCTTCCGGAACTTTTTGCAATGCATAATGATAAACATGTGTTTAGGAAAAAAATGTAATCTTTTTTTTTTAACAAAAACAAAAAAACTCACCTGCCTAGCCTCATATTGTGTCCGAAAACTTTAGCACCTTACTTGTTGCCTCGCTGCCTTACAGGTAGGGGAGAGTGGGGTAAGATAAGCCAGTGGGTAAGTTGACCCACCCCCTTTATCTTGGCAACTGTACACTTTTATTGTAATGTGAACATATATTTTGGAACCACCCATAATTTCTGCCAGACTGTGAAAATGTGAAGCACATGAGAGGAGTGGAAGGCACCCATTTACATAAACTGTTTTTGGCTTGTCAAAGAACATTTTTAGCACAACAGATATTGTAATGGCTTTTGCATCAAAGAAAATTTGTCCAGGTCTAAAATATTTATGATCTATATTGGTGATTTAGGAATGTATAAAACCATGCAAATAATTTAACTAAATATTAGCCTGAATTGGTAAACTAGCTAGTTTAATCCAAAATGGCAGCTATGGGGCAAAGTGAGCCAAATGATGTGGGGTAAATTGAGCCAGCGTTTTAACCTACCCTACCATAAGGTAAGTTAAATCGCTGAAGTATAAACTGGTAAAATTTCAATGTAATGTTACACAACTGGTTAGTTTATCATTTTTTTTATAAAATGCCATATTTTTATAACCCTTTGTCATAGATGCATTCTGATAATTTAAAATGATAGGACACATCCTGAAATTTATTTAGATACTTTCTTTGTACTTCTGCCTTATTGTATCTTATCTTGAGGACCACATAAGTAAAAATGTCTCATCTTACCCCTAATAACTTACCCCTCAACTGTCACAGAATGGAAGGCACAGGATTGTGGGATATCGAAAGCAGCTAAGGATAGGCCTACATCTATGCTGCCTTCAAAAATTGTTCAGATGAAGGCATCTCAGGAGACAGGAAGTGAAGCTAACATTGGATTCGGACATGTCTCCCCACCTTAGAATGCATCCTCTGAATGCAGAATGTTGTTCAGGTGTGTTAAACTCTGCAGGACAGTGGGACTCCAGAACCGACGCTGTCCATTCCTGATTTAGCCTATAATTATGTCATGTGTGCCTTTTGTTAATGACCTCATGCTTCTTAAAAATTTTGCAATTCATAATAATAAACATGTTTGGGAAAGTACTGTGATGTCTTTGTTGCGGTTTAGTGTTTTAGGGTTTTTGGAGAAAATAAATCAAAACAGCCTTTTCCTGGGGGGGGGGGGGGGGGGGGGGCTTTTGTCCTGTTGTAACCTTTTTGGTCAGTAGGCCTATTATATTAATTTTGAACAGCAATGATCAAATTCTTGATCAAATGAACCAGCTGGTTGAGTTAATTCTAGGTACTTGATTGATTTAATCCTAAAATGTAACACTCTTTCCTATCAAACACTGACCAGTCACCTGTTTCTGCAGTGAATGTGAGCCATCACACCATGTGGATACATTTCATTACAGAGGACTGCAAGAAATATGGAGGCTTTTTTAGCCTTGAATGCTTCCCATAAACAAATGCCACTGTACTAGAGCACAGGTCCCACATGCCAGACATGCAGAATCCCAGCTGCCTTTCATAACCAGGGCGCAATGCACGCCTACGTTTAACATAGTAAAATGTTCACACCATTCTTCACATGCATGTCCTTTGTCGTGATTGACAAGGTTTGGAGAAAGTTAATGCCTGCTACTTAAAACAAGTACACATTGGATTAGGAAACTATACACAAGTATCTTTAGGACTCATCAACAACAGTACTGAAAAGGTTGAAGGTTGATGGTTTTACTTTACATATATGAACATAAATGTAAAATGCTATAAGATATATAAATCATAAAACAGAATCAATGAAAGCCATTGAAACATATTTTCTCAGCTGTAGAGGGTGTCAAGTTATACATCTGTGGTCAAGCTGAATGTTATCAGGCAACACAAAACCGGATAAGCCTAAACTAAACACTCAAACCTTTTTGTTTGCACTCCCAAATGGGCTTGTGTTCATTTAGAGGAAAATCTGGAGACATTGTTTATATTGCTCTGTTTGTACGAAGGCAGACTAATTACAACTCAAAATCTAACTGACTTTACAGTAATCCCTTCAGAAAACTCAACGCTGAAAAAGGAATCTGGATGGGAATTGCTATTCAGTGATTACAAACAGAGCCAAAACTCCTGCGACCCACTGTTTTGTGCACACTTAACAGCTTATATTCACAGTCTACCACGTGTAGCTCAGAGCATCATTTATTCCTTTACACACTCCTACATATTTAACTGCAAATGGCAGATTAAAAGAAATGGTAACACTAATTTACAGATAAAAGATCAAATACGTCTGGTTTTATGCTTGATTTGAAATATGCTGTTTAAACATAATTTCAATCAAAGGTTTTGGAGATTTCAATCTTTGCCTATCATTTACAAGCTGTATGACTGTAAAAATCTGCCTGGAGGCATTACAAAATGGCCGCCAGCGCCAAGTGAGCTGTGGTTCACAACCAAGGAGCCTCAGCAAACTTCCAAGGAGGGCTCCACATGACTTTAATTATTTAAAATAAGTAAAAACAAATAACCCTCAACAACTAGGGTTTCCACTGTTTTGAAAAACCGTAGTCTAATTTTAAAGGTCCCGTTCTTCGTGATCCCATTGTTCAAACTTCAGTTAGTGTGTAATGTTGCTGTAAGAGCATAAATAATACCTGTAAAATTATAAAGCTCAAAGTTCAATGCCAAGCGAGATATTTTATTTAACAGAAGTCTACAGCGAACGGCTGGCTTGGACTACATCCTGGTACTTCCTTCATAAATGACGTCAGTAGAACAGTAGAACAGACTAACCTCCGCCCACAAGAATACGCGAAAAAAGGGGGCGTGGTCTTGTTGTTGTCCCACGTGGAGAAGAGGACGGTCGCGTGGAGAAAAGGAATTGTTGCGTTTGAGTGTGTTTGTCACCATGTCGTCGAGACGCTGTTATTTTCATCCCGGAGTCAAATCACCTTTGTTTGGCTTTCCCAGGGACGCTGTAGAGATCATTAAGTGCATATATCTCCCGTTAAGAGGCGTGACCTTTCCACGTGCGCTAAGCTGCTGTCGAATCACAACACAGGAACCGTGCCAAATTCGCTAAGCTGCGGTCAAATCACAACACGGGAACCGCTGGATAATCAGAACTCGTTACGTATTTCTGAAGGAGGGACTTCATAGAATAAAGGAAGTCATCAGCCGTTTTTAGGAGAGTGAAAACAGCGGTATACAGATAAGTACATTGTGTTAAAAATACTGTTTTTTTTACACGCGAAACATGAACACATGTTATATTGCACACTGTAAACACAATCAAAGCTTCAAAAGAACACGAAGAACGGGACCTTTAAAAGCTTGATTTTTAGACCTGGAAAACAACTGGAAAAGTCAAGGTCTTTGAATATTGTTGTTGACGATATGGGGTTTAAGAGTCAAAAATGTTGAGAACCACTGCCTCAAAATGGACTTTGACAATATATCAGACGTATAAAATATTGGAATCTTTGCATGTTGTATTGTTACACAGGAACTTTGAGTTGCTTCAGCATTGCAGTTTCCATACAACTCCTTCTGTGGCCCAGACACAAGTGCATTACTATAGCTGATGTACATGTGATTTTGTTTTGTCCTTAAATTAGCATGGAAATGGCCTGGAAAATGAGCTATAAATGGAAATGTCAGCTAGTTGGCTGAACCAACAATTGAGCATGTAAACAAAAGCCACATTGTCAGAGACGCTAACAACACTCCTCTGTGTCTTCACGCTGCCCCGATTCCCACCAGATTTAGAAGACACTAACAAAAAACGGTCTTCTCCATGGACTCCTGATGTGCTGCTGGCAGCCAGAGAAAAGCTGTCAGAGGGAATAAGAGGGAAAGGTCATTGTGTCTGATGTATACATTCAGCTGGGCTAGTGCAGCTGTGCGGGCATCAGAAAGATCTCGCTGGAGGACAGGCCTATTGTGCCAGTCTGATTGATCCTCTATGGCACAGAGCTTACGGAGAGACCCTGACTTTAACAGGGACAGGGCCTGTTGACAAACAAGCAGGCCTCTGTCTGAAACAGGAGACTGAGGCTGCAGGTGCTTGGGCCATGCTTGGATTGAGGCGCGTATGCCTGCTCAGATGCCAGCGGAGGCATTTCCTGCCTAGTCTGACATAGTCAGGCATCCTGGCAACGGCCAAACACCAAGCAGGAATGAATAAAAGGCAAGGACCGGTATCGAAGCCACATAAATGCCCATCAGACTTACAAAACTTAGACAGAGGCACACTTAAAAACATCCACACAGTGATTCAGCTGTACAATTTTAAAAAATAAAGGTTCTTTATTGGCATTGATAGTTCCATGAAGAACCTTGGAACCTTTCCATTGCACAAAGAAATGTTCTTCAAACTAAGACAAATGCTTATTTTAAGAACGTGTTCACTGAATGGCTCTTTGGGGAACCCTTCCATGGCATCATAGATTCATCTTTAGATTATTAATATGTTCTTCAAGCTAAGAGAAATTGGTTCTTTTAAGGAATGCATGGTTCTTTGGAGAAGGTTACTTCTATGGCATCGCTCCGAAAACCCTCTGTTGGTACCTTTTTTAAGAGTGTAGAAGGACACTATGATATTCAAACTTTCAGATACAAAGACAAACAGCTACAAATAGGCACGATCACTGGCTGCGTCTCATTTTATACTATCCCACAGAGTTGAGTATTCCACAGGGGTTAGAAAGAAATAATTTAATGTGAGCTGGTGCAGAGCAGCAGGCATAGACAGTGTGACACAATGACCCGGTGCCAGAGAGTGTAAATCTGGCACAGCGTCTGCCATCACACCACACTATGATTTACAACAGACCGCAGAGCAACAGACAGGCTGATCCGCTCCTTTACTCCTCTATGCTAGCATTTATATCTGCTACTTCAGTAAATAAATTAATGTTTCAAGCATCAAGCCCAAATGTGTACATGGTGAACAAAAAAACAAAACATAAAAAATATATAGTGAAAAATAAACATGCACGGTTTAAAATCAGCTAAAACTGTAGGCAATCAGAGGACGTGCACACAGGCGCCTTGGTTTCTGCTGTACAGGATACAAGGGAGCCTGGCTCCAAATTTGGCAACATGGCATAAAAAGGATGTCAGATAAGTAAGCGGCCAGCACATCTATGCAGCTTATTTTTAGTCGTAGTATTTAGTAGAGGATAGAAGAAAAAGTTTGTCCTCCGCCCTCGCCCGCATGCCCTGTTCCCCAGTTTCACACGGTACTGTTTGCACTGGGAATCTCCTTCCAGTTGACATGGTCCAGCCCGGTGAGCTGCCCTTCCTCACACCCTCAGTGCACTGTAAACATCCCAGGGTCAGCACCTTACCAAGCGCCTGCCTATGCACACACTTAACTTCCTGTTTACTCTAAATGCTACAAGCCCCACTGGACATGCCATATTATTGTCTATGGTGTGGAAAGGGGGATTTTGTCTCATACACTGTCTATATATTTACATAGAGAGAGTTTTATATGATATATTATTTTATATATAAGACAGGTCAAGAGAAAAGATAAATATTTGGCAGGAAAAATGTGAGCATACGTTTCATGGCTTGAACACATGGCTCAGCCCTGGCAAGTGAGATAATGGAAATCCCAACAGGGGGTCAAAGTACAGAGTGTCCGCCAAGGCTTCACATTATTTCATGTTATTGTTATGTTTTATTGCTTAAATTTATTATTCATATTTATTTTCTTATTTTCATGTTTCATGCAATTATTTACAATTTATTTAAGCAATAACAATAATCATAAAATCATTTAAAAACCTTACCATGATTACCTAATTTGACAATTCTTGCTTTTATGGAATATTGGAGTAGGCTATTTATTATAAATGATCTACTCACATCATCATTATTATTAATTATCATTAATATGCCCTCGTAATCTTTAATCAAAATAACCTCCCCGCCCTCTTGCAATGACATCTGTTCTGATGACGTGTTTTTCGGCTGGAAAACCTGTCACTCACATGAGATCACATGGCAATTGCAATATAAAATGATCTGATCACTTCCCGATGGACAAAATCAAGTTCGCCCTACTTTTTTTCTGGTTTGTGAAGCTGTTTCACTCTGTTAGGCCTACGTCACAATTGGGATTGGGAAGAAAAGACTATCTCAACTTCCGTTTCATGCCGACTAATGGGTTTTATATTTTGTGGACAACATGAATAGCTTTTCAATGAACACAGTAACAGCCCCTGAAAAAGCATAATAAAAATCCAAGCAAGTCTATTACTTTTTTATGTGCATGCTATATATTTAGTTGGGAGAATATCCTCACAAAGCAGTGTTTTGGCTACTAGACTTAAGTTACAAGTTAGCTTCTGGAAATCTATTTTTAATCAAAGACATACATATACGAGTAAACACTGCCCTGACATGAAGTTGAGAAAGAATGGAGGGCTTGTTCCTCGATGGGGTGGAGTGTTTGTGTGTGCTAAGGAACAACCGTCCTTGGCTCCTTATATTTCTCATTCATCTCTCACATCACATGGATGAATGGCACTAACTGAAAACACACACTAGAACTAGGTTCTGTGACCAGCAGTTCAGGTTCAGAGAGCTGCCTTACACACAGCCAGAAAAAGACAAAGGCGGCTGTAAGTGATATATTGGTCATAAACCACACGCCAATGAATTTATTATGTCAAAACAACTCTTTGTGTTAGATATGTTAATATTATGTAGGCATTAAATGTGCTATTTTATTTCTGTTTATGCATTATTTTTTTTTGAGTACTCCCTACAGTGCGAGGAAGACCCGTTTAGATCTGCTCTGACGGGTAAAACATCTAGAGAGCGCCCTCAAGTTAGGCCAAGAAGATTTGTCTGTAAGGGTACTGTCTAAACACACAGTTACCTGACAAATATTTTTAAAGTAAACCTGACTCTCCATTTTCTTCCAACCCAGATAGGGGATTTCACCTTTATTTTATATTTTCTTTTAATTCCTATTATAACTGTTATACCATGCATATTTTTATTTTATTCACTTATGAATATTTTAACTTAATTTCTGTAAAGCACTTTGAATTGCCCCTGTGTATGAAATGTGCTATACAAATAAACTTGCCTTGCCTTGCCTATTCTTTTACAAACATACACATAAAATACCTAACACACACACGTCTGGTTCACTATTTTTGTGGGGACTCTCCATAGACGTAATGGTTTTTATAGGCTACTGAACAAACTGTAGCCTTCTATCCCCTTAATACCCCTACCCCTAAACCTACCCATCACTGAAAACTATCTGCATTTTTACATTTTACAAAACTAATTTTTAATGATTTATAAGCTTGTTTCCTCATGGGGAACTCAATTAAGGTGACACGAGTCCCCCGTGAGTGTGTGCATTCAGTTTGAAGTCCCCACCGGGATAGAAAAACATGAACACACACAATGTAACACTCTTTTATATAGTTGTAGTTTTTTTTTTTTTTTTGTAGTCACAGTTTAATATTACTAACACTGTAGTAATTATAGTTCTCCAGAATCGCCACACACACTGCTGATGTTCCAAAATGTCCGCGCACAACGCATGAAATGGCCAAACATTAAAAGAGTAGTAGCCTAAGTAACTTCCAAAACGCTGTTTACAAGAAGTTTAATGTACTAGAGGACGTCATTGTTTTGCGCAGGTAATTCTGTTTTATAATGGAAAGTATGTGTCGCTGTTTGCGCATTTCGCTGCCAGACTGAACACTCATTTACACTTCTGAGATTGCAACCATCCACTGCTGTCCCGAGCCCAGCAGCCGCCACGTGATGTTTTCGCAAGCTGTATCTGTTGTTAATAGAGCAAACGCTGAAAACAACCATAAAAACATTCCTGCTGGGGCAAGTTTTTATGAATGGCATTTTTCCTTCCCCGACTTTCCCCTTTTTTTGTGAATGAAAAACAACTGGAAACGTACTAGGGAAAACCCTTGTGATTCTCAAGCGCCGGTTGGCTAAAAGAGTGCAAGCTCCGCCTCCGGTTGTCAAACGTCGAAACTGATTGGCTGAAATGTGCAGAGAGGTTTCATTCATAAGGAAGGACAAAGAAAAGAAATTTGAGCTCTTGAAAGAGAAAATCCACCAATCAAAATCCTTAAGACTAAGCGAACATCCGACAGCAAGAAAAGCAAGTTAAAGTCAGCAGTATGATTTAGGAAAAGTGCTTATTTGTGTCTTTAATCAACGCACTGTGGCCACACAGGCACTGTATATCCCACTAAAATTAAAACGTTGTTTTATAGCTGCCTTTAAACATGCAAAACTCACTATCTTGCAGAGAAAATAGCGTTAGAAATAACAGAAATTATAATGACAAGCTAAATTAATTCAAACAAATACGTTTTACAGTCGTCACATAAATCTATATAGATAATATAAAACAATATTTTCTTTATTTTCGTCGTCTCTATCCTTTTAGGCCAATGGCAACGAACAACTCTTACAATATACCAGCATAAACGTGGCATATAGGATCAGCTAGTTGTCAGATTATCCGTGTAAACTGTTTTTACCCCACAAAATCCAACAAACTCTTTAGACAATAGCGTCTTGCCTCAAATGAAGCAAAGAGCAGGTCTCGAGCTGTCCAAACTGTGATTTAGCAGAGACCAGTGTGTGTTTATACGCACGCTGGTGGTTTTTTGTGAATGGAGCTCATTACGTATGCAGCCTTCTCGCGCTCCATTCACAAACTGCTGCTGCTGCTGCTGCCTCTGTCCGTCTTCCTTCCCCTCTCAGTCTGCGTGGATATCATTAAAACACAGCCTAAATGACCACAAACGGCTAAGGCATGGATTGTAAGATGGATGGATATCTGGACCAGCAAGTGCCTTATACTTTAGCTAATGTGAGTATGGCTTTATTCACTTCAAAGCTTCGTTGCGCTTCACGCGGGGATGTTGTGTCTCTGTCGTCGTTGCATGTGATTTGTTTAAAGCAAGCGCTATTGCGTTGAAAACGGCTTTCAGTTTGGGCTGAAACAAAGTAAAACTGTAGTAAATAGCCTACTACATATTATATTTCTCCATATGTTGCCTACGCTGTGCTCAAAAGGTAAAGTTTAATCCTTTCAGCAAAAGCTTTTCTCAAAATTGAATCTTACTTGAAAGGAAATCACAACTTCCCTTTTCAAGATGCTTGAATTCTCAGTATTTTCTAATGTACTGATTTAATGCACTAAATTAAGTTTTGATGTTGAATGGGCATCATCCTAAACTATCCTATGACAAAAAAAAAAAAAAGTATTTAGTCTTGACAGTATCCTTGTCAAAGTGCATTGTAACAATCATCACTTTTACCGTTTCTTTTAAAAATGTCTAGTTCTCTATAGTGGGTTTAAAGGAAATATCCATCCTTTTCATTATTAAGTTATACACTTCTTCACTGTGTGCATGTATTTTTTTCACTTACATAATGTTGTTTCTGTTTTGTAGAGGTCGCAAGGAAATGGGCCCCTAAATAGACTGTTGATGGCGACGAAAAGGAAATACATGGACACCGAATTACCCCCTCAGGAATCTGAAGGTAAAGTAGCAAGCAGGTTTAATAAATTAGATATTGTTTTATTTACACTGGCTCAATAGTCAGTGATGGTCTGTGACAGTAAAAGGGCAGATTTTACACGCGAATGAGTTAATTTATAAAAAAATACTGTTTTAGACTTGTTTTTCTTAATTAGATAAACTAATACATACAAAAATTAAATAATTGGCTCATATGAAAGAATAGATCAGCATGGCAATGATTTCGGTTTCTTTTATAGATCTCTTTCAGGATTTAAGCCAACTTCAGGAGACATGGCTCACCGAAGGTATGTGCCTAATTCTAAGCATGTATTGTGTGTCTATATTGCAATAAATATGTCCCTCTAGTGGCAATAAGCCAGGAAATGTCACATGAGGACATGCTATAGCAAGTGCACACTGCTCAGAGTTTTACAAAAATAACGCAAAAACAATAGAAAGACTATTCAGAATGGGGTGGCTTATTTGCCCAAATAAGGCAGGACAGCAGTTACAAATTATTCATGTTTTCAGTTTAGAAAAAATATGTTTTTAATAGGCACAATATAGAATTTAAGGCCTAGATTTTAGATTAGTTTTGCTGTGTAGGACAACCGTCGTGTCAACATAATAGTTGCAAATGTGTTGCTTTTGTTAAGTGTACAAAAATGCCTTGATTGCACAATTCTGCTGGTCACATTTTATCGAAAAATCCTGACAAAGCCAGTACACCCAGGCAAAGCAAACAAACAGCATCAAAGCTAGACAGTCAGGAGGCAAATAGTTGAAATGAACCCTGCCAGAAACAATTTACTGTGTACATGTCAGAGTGTGGAGAACACAAAGGCTGCTCTCAATGAGACCGGGTGGCTGGAACCCTGCTGTTTTGAATGAATTATACATCTGTCCCATAGCAGAAAACCCTGGTATGTATTTTAGGAGAATAATTAAGAGGTGAAATTAGTGCAATTTAAAAAATTAAACGATAAACAATGATTTTGCGCAAATTTAGCTTATATTAGTGAGTGTATATATATATATATATATATATATATATATATATATATATATATATATATATATATATATATATATATATATATATATATATATATATATATATATATATATATATGTGTGTGTGTTATCTCCCTTGTTCATTCCTTGGATCTTGTTTTTCGTTTTTGCCATATGCCATCTCATATACAAATGATTTTTATTACAATATTAGGACATTTAGTCTGAGTTCTCAATATACTGTGTCATCCTCAGAGCAGAACTATCTGCTATTATTATGCAGGGTCAATCTGCGGACTTCACACATCAGTCAGAAGACAGAGAGGAGGCAATGACTATAAACTAGAAACAATAGAGAACCATCACTGACTCCACAAAGTACACTGAAATTTAACAGGTGAAGCACGATTGCTTTTTGTATCCCTCAGTTGTAAGTCGCTTTTGGATCATTCAGCGTAACACTTTAGCTGCAATGAAGTTTGAACAAAATGATTTTAGTGTTTTGAGAGTACAGAGCAAATAACAACTTTATTGGTCACACACACTTGCTTTTTAAAAGCAGCCAAAACATTTTTGCTGGCCATGAGCTTCTTTTCTTTCTTCTGGTTGGAGGGAAAGGCTCATAATCAGGTGATTAAGATGAGTAATTCATCATATTGTTAAAACAAACACCGCTGCAGGGATTTTGCACTTTAAAGAGTAAGATAAGACATTGAAGGAAGCCAAACGTTGTTAATAGAAAAGCTTGTCCAGTCATGTGAGTATACTTTACATTTTAAGACAGACCGCCTGGCTCCTCCCAGGATCTGCCGAACCAAAAAAAAGTCATTCAGGTTCCCTCAAAGAAAAAGGAAACATGTCTCCATGCTTGCACAGACGAACTTTGGTCTTGTGCTGACTTGCATTTCAAAGCCCTTGACAAGATGTTCCTGGAAGCTCACTGACTTGAAACACACACACACACACAGACCCACACACACACACAGACACTCCCACAGATATACACAGACACATAGTCTGATGTGACCATGTATGCGTTCGCGTACACACACACACACACACACACACACACACACACACACACACACACACACACACACACACACACACACACACACACACACACACACACACACACACACACACACACACACACACACACACACACACACACACACACACACACACACACACACACACACACACACAGACTAACTACTGAGCGAAATTGGGTTGGTTTCAATTAAAGAGCTTGAGGGACTCACATTAGACTGATATTTTTTTTATCTATCTAAAAATTGCGTGTGTTCCTTTTCAAAAAAAGTTAAAACATGTCTAAATGATTTATTGCTTGATCTGGAGGGCCAAATATTAGCTTCAGCTTTGTCTCATAAAAACAGCCTTACTAATCTTCCTCGGGGCAGAAAAGAAGAAAACTTAAATGGCTCTAATATAATTACAGTATAGCAACAGGATAAGAGCAGCATCTATGAAATTAATGTAATTTCTATGAGCATGCTCAAAGGGGCATCAGTTCTGTTTCCGTCACACAGGAAGTACCAGATTAATGTTAAAGAGATGGATTTAAATCTCCCATCGTTCTGTTTTGTGTGTGTGTGTGTTTATGGTCGACGGGGCTGAAAGGGGAGAGGGAATACATCCAAGTTAAAAGAAGAATGTGGAAGTTTCAAGCGTCAGTTTCATACACTAGCCCACATGACTTAAGGTCCCGTTCTTCGTGATCCCATTGTTCAAACTTTAGTTAGTGTGTAATATTGCTGTTAGAGCATAAATAATACCTGTAAAATTATAAAGCTCAAAGTTCAATGCCAAGCGAGATATTTTATTTAACAGAAGTTCCCTTTCAAAGCCTACAGCGAACGGCTGGCTTGGACTACATCCTGGTACTTCCTTCATAAATGACGTCAGTAGAATAGTAGAACAGACTAACCTCCGCCCACAAGAATACGCGAAAAAAGGGGGCGTGGTCTTGTTGCTGTCCCACGTGGAGAAGAGGACGGTCGCGTGGAGAAAAGGAAGTGGTGCGTTTGAGTGTGTTTGTCGCCATGTCGTCGAGACGCTGTTATTTTCATCCCGGAGTCAAATCACCTTTGTTTGGCTTTCCCAGGGACGCTGTAGAGATCATTAAGCGCATATATCTCCCGTTAAGAGGCGTGACCTTTCCACGTGCGCTAAGCTGCTGTCGAATCACAACACAGGAACCGTGCCACGTTTGCTAAGATGCGGTCAAATCACAACACGGGAACCGCTGGCACAATCAGAACTCGTTACGTATTTCTGAAGGAGGGACTTCATAGAATAAAGGAAGTCATCAGCCGTTTTTAGGAGAGTGAAAACAGAGGTATACAGATAAGTACATTGTGTTAAAAATACTGTTTTTTTTTAAACGCGAAACATGAACACATGTTATATTGCACACTGTAAACACAATCAAAGCTTCAAAAGAACACGAAGAACGGGACCTTTAAGAGCTATTGCATGTCAGGAATAAAAAAGAACAGTGGACAAAAGAAGAAGAACTTATGTTTCTTTTGCTCATGCCTTTTCTTGAGCGATAAAACACACTGAAAATGTTTATAATAATTTATTGGCAGTACGTTTATCTATTCTTATAATTAATATTATTATTATTATTAAACACCAGTTTAAGGGCAAATATTTTGTGGTGCTTATAGGGAAGTTGGTTTGAAATAAAGCTGAGAATAAAGAATCACACCAAGGATAATAATGATAAAGATATAGTTCTAAAAAATTGTTCAAAATATAAAACAACACCACAACTCTAAAAAAAGAAGAGCAATATGACAATGACAAGAAGTGCAAGGCTATTATCTATGGAATATTGTTTCCACCACAGAATAAAAAAATAAAAAAAAGGTAATTGCATAAAAGTGAATTTTATCTCAAAAAATGTTTCTATTAACTCTATTAACTTTTTTTTAAAAGTCGCAATTGTGAATTATAAAGTCAGAATTGCGTGATATATTCTCGCAATTCTGTTTATATCATGCAATTCTGACTTTATAACATGCAATTGCTAGACATAAAGTCAGATGTCTAGCCCCCCCAGAGAATTGGACTTTATAACTCGCAATTGTGAGATCTCACAAATCTTTTAGAAAAAATAATTGTGAGATATAAAGTTAGAATTGCGAGATATAAAGTCAGAATTGCAAGATATAGTCAGGATTGCGAGATATAATCAGAATTGTGATATAAAGTCAGAATTGTGAGATATAAAGTCAGAATTACACAATTCTGACTTTATAACACAATTCTGACTATATCTCGCAACTCTGACTTTATATCTCACAATTCTGACTTTATATCTCGCAATTCTGACTTTATATCTCGCAGTCGTCTCAGGTTATGTATGTAACCATGGTTCCCTGAGAGGGAACGAGACGCTGCGTCAAGCGCTGTGGGAACGCCTCTGCGTTTGCGTCATGAAGCACTCGTAAAATCAGTCCAATGGTGTGACAGGACGTCGTAGGCGGGTGACGTCATCGACCAGGAAACTATAAAGCACCCTGAACCAAACAGTGTCAGCTTCTGAACAAGTCGAACAAGTCGGTCACGGGCATGCCGGGAGTATGGCAAAGCGACGCTGCATCTCGTTCCCTCTCAGGGAACCATGGTTACATACGTAACCTGAGACTTTCAAGGGAACTCACGCTGCTTCAAGCGCTGCGGGAACTCAATACCCACGCCGCCATAACTCTCAAATGCCTGTATATGTGAAGTCGTAGCGCACATTAAGCTACAAGCACCCGAGCACCTGGAGTAGAGGCCACATCTAGGTTGTAAAACCTCACAAAAGTATGCAGAGAGCACCACCCTGCCGCATCACACACCTCCTGCAGGGAGACTCCTGACAGAAGAGCCAAAGAGGCAGCCATACTCCGAGTAGAGTGGGCTCGGACCTTTAGTGGTGAAGGATGGCTGGCCGACTCATATGCGAGTGAAATAGCCTCGACTATCCACTTGCTTAGCGTCTGCTTAGATGCGGGTTTCCCTTTATTTGGGGACCCGAAACAGATGAACAATTGCTCAGACTTTCTCCACAGGGCAGCTCTGTGGGCGTAAGCATCTAGCACCCTCACTGGGCAGAGCAGATTTAATTTCTCCTGGTCTGAATTCTGAAAGGGAGGCGGAGAGAAGGCCTGCAGCATTATAGGACCTGCCAAGTTCGTGGGAACTTTGGGGACATATCCTTCTTTTGGAAATAGAAAAGCTTTCACCATACCTGGCGCAAACTCAAGACAGGAGGGAGCAACAGATAATGCTTGCAAATCCCCCACTCTCTTTAGAGAAGAAATAGCCAAGAGAAATACAGTTTTTAGTGTGAGAAATTTCTCTGGCATCTCCTCAATAGGCTCAAAGGGGGCCAAAGCCAGACCTTCTAGCACCACGGCCAGATCCCAGGTCGGCACCCTCGAGTGTGCCGCAGGCCTTAGCCACAGAGTACCACGAAGGAAGCGAGTAACCCATGGGTGTTTCCCCACCAATGCACCATTTAGATGAACGTGATAGGTAGATATTGCCGTCACATATACCTTTAAGGTGGAAGGGGATAAACCCGAAGAGAATTTTTCTTGTAGGAAATCCAGCACTGAGTTGACATGGCAGTTAACTGGATTTAGAGAATGGTTGGAACACCATGCAACAAAGACTCTCCATTTAAGGGCATACAGCCTCCTCGTAGACGGAGCTCTGGAGTGCAACATGGTCTCCACTACCTCGGCAGAGAGACCTGAGTCTGTGAACTGATCCCCCTCAGGGGCCAAGCCCACAGTTTCCATAACTCCGGCCTCGGGTGCAGAATCGACCCCGATGCCTGGGAGAGAAGGTCCCTCCTGATCGAAATCTCCCACGGGGGACCCTCTAGAAGTGACACAATGTCCAAAAGCCATACTCGGCCCGGCCAGAATGGGGCTATTAGTTACAGACGAACCCCGTCCCGGCGTACTCTCTCTAGCACTCCTGGTCGCAACGCCAGAGGGGGAAAGGCGTACAGACGCAGCCTCGGCCACGTCTGCACCATGGCATCCAACCCCAGAGGGGCTGGATGTGTGAGGGAATAAAATAGGGGACAGTGCGTTGTCACTTGAGACGCAAACAAATCCACCTGAGCCTGACCGAAGCGATTACACCTGCCGCATCACATCGGGGTGGATTCTCCAATTCCCTGGCACCACTCTCTGCCTCGACAGGGAGTCTGCCGTCGTGCTCAGGTACCCCGGAATGTATACTGCTCGGACCTATAACAATTTGTCCTAGGCCCAAACTAGGACTCGATGTGCCAACTTCCATAGCCGGCACGAGCGTAAACCCCCCTGGCGATTTATATAGGAGACCACCGATGTGTTGTCCGTGCGAACCAACACATGATGGCCCCTCAGGTCCGGGAGAAAGTGCCTGAGTGCCAGGAACACGGCCATCAGCTCCAGCTGGTTTATGTGCCAGGAGAGCTGATGGTCGCTCCACAGACCTTGAGCTGAGCGACCACTCATGGTCGCCCCCAGCCGGTGAGAGATGTATCTGTCGTTAGCGTTAAGCGAGACAAGGAGCTCCCAGCACCGGACCCTGGGACAAGAACCAAGGATCTTTCCACATGACTAAGGCACGTAGGCATCGCCGAGTGACCTTGATCATGCGAAACGGATTTCCCCTCGGGGAGAATCCCTTGGTCTTGAGCCACCACTGTAGGGGTCTCATGAACAGCAGGCCAAAAGGTATCACGTTGGACGCTGCTGCCATCAAACCCAGCAGTCTCTGGAACTGCTTTACAGTGAGTGACTGGCCTAGCTTCATCTTGGTTACTGAGTCTAGGATCGATTTCACCCTGGCGGGCGCCAGGCGCACCCTCATGGTGCTCATGTCCCAAACTACGCAGAGAAAAGTGGTACTCAGTTGTGGAGATAGCACACTTTTCTTTGCGTTTAACCTCAACCCCAACACCTTCATATGAGCGAACACAGCATCTCGATGCTGAGCCGTTAGCTGTTCCGACTCTGCTAAGATTAGCCAGTCGTCTATGTAGTTTAGAATGCAAATGCCCTGGAGTCTCAGTGGAGCCAAAGCAGCATCCACGCATTTTGTGCGGGGTGATAATGCTAGGCTGAATGGAAGAACCCGATATTGGAATGCCTCGCCCCCGAAAGCAAACCTGAGGAACTTCCTGTGTTGAGGAAGGATGGAGACATGGAAGTATGCGTCTTTCAGGTCTATTGTGACACACCAGTTCCTGGACCTGAACTGACACACGATCTGTTTTAGCGTAAGCATTTTGAACTTTAGCTTTTTTACCGCCCGATTTAACTGGCGCAGATCCAGAATAGGACGCAGTCCTCCATTCTTCTTCGGAACTATGAAGTACCGGCTGTAAAACCCGACTCTCTGCTGTGGGGAGGAACCCTTTCTATTCTCTTTCTAGCCTCTTTTCGCAGAAGAGTCTGTACCTCTTGTTCCATTACCAGAGCCTGCTCGGAGTTTACTACTGTGGATAGTACCCCGTTGAACTTGGGCGGGTGTGACCCAAATTGTATTCTGATGGCACCGAGTTGTATTCTGATGGCACCTGATGGCACCGAGAGGAGACGGGTGCCTCGGCACACCGCTTCCCCTCGGAGGGGACTGCCATCAGAAGCCTGACACCTCTGGCGTCAGGACTTCTTCGCCGAGGCTTTCCTGGAGATAATAACAGTCCTCAGATCTGCTCTACCTCGGGAAGACCTCGGGAAGACCTCGGCTGAGAGCGCTGACCTGGCCCCCAGTCTCTCTGTGGGGGAGCACGGGTAGCAACACTCTCCCTCTGTTGCACTCTATATGAGGAGGACACACACGGCTGGGGCTGCTCCCGCCCAGCCGCCCCAGAGACATGAGATTTCTTGGGGAGGAACCTTTGAAAAGCTGCTGCCTGCTTTTTAGACTCTTGGAACCTCTCGACGACTGCATTAACTGAGTCGCCAAAGAGGCCAGCAGGGGAGATTGGAAAGTCTAACAAAAACTTCTTGTCTCTTTCTTTAATATCAGACAAGTTCAGCCACAAATGTCTCTCCGTGGCTACCAGGGCTGCCATAGAACGGCCGTCTCCTTGGTAGCCCGAAGAGACAAATCGGCAGCTCTCCTGATCTCAGCAATCGTTTCCCTCCCCACTTCTTCACACTCATTGTCGATGTCTTTCAGCAGGTCGGCTTGATATGCTTGAAGTACCGCCATAGTGTGTAAACAGGCGGCCGCCGACCTGCTGCCGAGTATGCCCTACCCACTAAAGCTGACGTTGTTCTAACCGGCTTAGTGGACAGCTGCGGGGCTTTTAGCGATGATGCAGACTCGGGAGAGAGATAGCTCGCGCGTCTCTTCCACCCGAGGCATCACCGCATAACCATGTTGCTTCAACCCCACGATGTTCGAATATGCAGCCGTTGTGGGGTTGAATGAATGATGTGTATCCCCACTCGTGATGTAACGAGGGCAGGGAGTAACACACTGTCTGAACTGTTGACTCGCCATTTCTTTGAGAGACACACACACACTTTGTTATATATATATTTGGACAATACGATTTCACATAGAGCGCTTGTGAAGACACAGAAGCTGACACTGTTTGGTTCAGGGGTGCTTTATAGTTTCCTGGTCGATGACGTCACCCGCCTACAACGTCCTGTCACGCCATTGGACTGATTTTACGAGTGCTTCATGACGCAAACGCAGAGGCGTTCCCACAGCGCTTGACGCAGCGTGAGTTCCCTTGAAAGGGAATCTGACTTTATATCTTGCAATTCTGATTATATCTCGCAATTCTGACTTTATATCTCGCAATTCTGACTTTATATCTCATAATTTTGACTTGATATCTCTCAATTCGGATTTTATATCACAATTCTGACTATATCTCGCAATTCTGACTTTATATCTCACAATTCTGACTTTATATCACGCAATTCAGACTTTATGTCACAATTCTGACTATATCTCGCAATTCTGACTATCTTGCAATTCTGACTTTATATCACGCAATTCAGACTTTATATCTCACAATTTTGACTTGATATCTCTCAATTCTGACTATATCTCGCAATTCTGACTTTATATCTCGCAATTCGGACTATATCTTGCAATTCTGACTTTATATCTTGCAATTCGGACTATATCTTGCAATTCTGACTTTATATCTTGCAATTCGGACTATATCTCGCAGTTCTGACTTTATATCTCGCAATTCTGACTTTATATCTCGCAATTCTGACTTTATATCTCGCAATTCTGACTTTATATCTCACAATTCTAACTTTATATCTCGCAATTCTGACTTTATATCTCGCAATTCTGACTTTATATCTCGCAATTCTGACTTTATTTCTCGTAATTCTGACTATATCTCACAATTCTGACTTTATATCTCGCAATTCTGACTTTATATCTCGCAATTCTGACTTTATTTCTCGTAATTCTGACTATATCTCACAATTCTGACTTTATATCTCGCAATTCTGACTTTATATCTCGCAATTCAGACTTTATATCTCGCAATTCTGACTTTATATCTCGCAATTCTAACTTTATATCTCGCAATTCTGACTTTATATCTCACAATTCAGACTTTATATCTCGCAATTCTGACTTTATATCTCACAATTCTAACTTTATATCTCGCAATTCTGACTTTATATCTCGCAATTCTGACATTATATCTCGCAATTCTGACTTTATATCTCGTAATTCTGACTATATCTCACAATTCTGACTTTATATCTCGCAATTCTGACTTTATATCTCGCAATTCTGACTTTATATCTTGCAATTCTGACTTTATATCTCACAATTCTAACTTTATATCTTGCAATTCTGACTATATCTCGCAATTCTGACTTTATATCTCGCAATTCTGACTATATCTCGCAATTCTGACTTTATATCCCGCAATTCTGACTATATCTCGCAATTCTGACTTTATATCATGCAACTCTGACATTATATCACACAACTCTGACTATAACTCGCAATTGTGTTTTATTTCTCGCAATTCTACGAAAAAAAGTCGCAATTATCTTTTAAAATGTTTTATTCTGAAACAAGCTTTCATAATTATCACATGCATCAATATGTATACATTTTAACTTCTTTATTCAAGGACAACTCAACATGGCTACTTTTAGTTATTATTGTATTTATTAACATAATAACAATTGAGCCACCACTGTAGGGGTCTCATGAACAGCAGGCCAAAAGGTATCACGTTGGACGCTGCTGCCATCAAACCCAGCAGTCTCTGGAACTGCTTTACAGTGAGTGACTGGCCTAGCTTCATCTTGGTTACTGAGTCTAGGATCGATTTCACCCTGGCGGGCGCCAGGCGCACCCTCATGGTGCTCATGTCCCAAACTACGCAGAGAAAAGTGGTACTCAGTTGTGGAGATAGCACACTTTTCTTTGCGTTTAACCTCAACCCCAACACCTTCATATGAGCGAACACAGCATCTCGATGCTGAGCCGTTAGCTGTTCCGACTCTGCTAAGATTAGCCAGTCGTCTATGTAGTTTAGAATGCAAATGCCCTGGAGTCTCAGTGGAGCCAAAGCAGCATCCACGCATTTTGTGCGGGGTGATAATGCTAGGCTGAATGGAAGAACCCGATATTGGAATGCCTCGCCCCCGAAAGCAAACCTGAGGAACTTCCTGTGTTGAGGAAGGATGGAGACATGGAAGTATGCGTCTTTCAGGTCTATTGTGATACACCAGTTCCTGGACCTGAACTGACACACGATCTGTTTTAGCGTAAGCATTTTGAACTTTAGCTTTTTTACCGCCCGATTTAACTGGCGCAGATCCAGAATAGGACGCAGTCCTCCATTCTTCTTCGGAACTATGAAGTACCGGCTGTAAAACCCGACTCTCTGCTGTGGGGAGGAACCCTTTCTATTCTCTTTCTAGCCTCTTTTCGCAGAAGAGTCTGTACCTCTTGTTCCATTACCAGAGCCTGCTCGGAGTTTACTACTGTGGATAGTACCCCGTTGAACTTGGGCGGGTGTGACCCAAATTGTATTCTGATGGCACCGAGTTGTATTCTGATGGCACCTGATGGCACCGAGAGGAGACGGGTGCCTCGGCACACCGCTTCCCCTCGGAGGGGACTGCCATCAGAAGCCTGACACCTCTGGCGTCAGGACTTCTTCGCCGAGGCTTTCCTGGAGATAATAACAGTCCTCAGATCTGCTCTACCTCGGGAAGACCTCGGGAAGACCTCGGCTGAGAGCGCTGACCTGGCCCCCAGTCTCTCTGTGGGGGAGCACGGGTAGCAACACTCTCCCTCTGTTGCACTCTATATGAGGAGGACACACACGGCTGGGGCTGCTCCCGCCCAGCCGCCCCAGAGACATGAGATTTCTTGGGGAGGAACCTTTGAAAAGCTGCTGCCTGCTTTTTAGACTCTTGGAACCTCTCGACGACTGCATTAACTGAGTCGCCAAAGAGGCCAGCAGGGGAGATTGGAAAGTCTAACAAAAACTTCTTGTCTCTTTCTTTAATATCAGACAAGTTCAGCCACAAATGTCTCTCCGTGGCTACCAGGGCTGCCATAGAACGGCCGTCTCCTTGGTAGCCCGAAGAGACAAATCGGCAGCTCTCCTGATCTCAGCAATCGTTTCCCTCCCCACTTCTTCACACTCATTGTCGATGTCTTTCAGCAGGTCGGCTTGATATGCTTGAAGTACCGCCATAGTGTGTAAACAGGCGGCCGCCGACCTGCTGCCGAGTATGCCCTACCCACTAAAGCTGACGTTGTTCTAACCGGCTTAGTGGACAGCTGCGGGGCTTTTAGCGATGATGCAGACTCGGGAGAGAGATAGCTCGCGCGTCTCTTCCACCCGAGGCATCACCGCATAACCATGTTGCTTCAACCCCACGATGTTCGAATATGCAGCCGTTGTGGGGTTGAATGAATGATGTGTATCCCCACTCGTGATGTAACGAGGGCAGGGAGTAACACACTGTCTGAACTGTTGACTCGCCATTTCTTTGAGAGACACACACACACTTTGTTATATATATATTTGGACAATACGATTTCACATAGAGCGCTTGTGAAGACACAGAAGCTGACACTGTTTGGTTCAGGGGTGCTTTATAGTTTCCTGGTCGATGACGTCACCCGCCTACAACGTCCTGTCACGCCATTGGACTGATTTTACGAGTGCTTCATGACGCAAACGCAGAGGCGTTCCCACAGCGCTTGACGCAGCGTGAGTTCCCTTGAAAGGGAATCTGACTTTATATCTTGCAATTCTGATTATATCTCGCAATTCTGACTTTATATCTCGCAATTCTGACTTTATATCTCATAATTTTGACTTGATATCTCTCAATTCGGATTTTATATCACAATTCTGACTATATCTCGCAATTCTGACTTTATATCTCACAATTCTGACTTTATATCACGCAATTCAGACTTTATGTCACAATTCTGACTATATCTCGCAATTCTGACTATCTTGCAATTCTGGCTTTATATCACGCAATTCAGACTTTATATCTCACAATTTTGACTTGATATCTCTCAATTCTGACTATATCTCGCAATTCTGACTTTATATCTCGCAATTCGGACTATATCTTGCAATTCTGACTTTATATCTTGCAATTCGGACTATATCTTGCAATTCTGACTTTATATCTTGCAATTCGGACTATATCTCGCAGTTCTGACTTTATATCTCGCAATTCTGACTTTATATCTCGCAATTCTGACTTTATATCTCGCAATTCTGACTTTATATCTCACAATTCTAACTTTATATCTCGCAATTCTGACTTTATATCTCGCAATTCTGACTTTATATCTCGCAATTCTGACTTTATTTCTCGTAATTCTGACTATATCTCACAATTCTGACTTTATATCTCGCAATTCTGACTTTATATCTCGCAATTCTGACTTTATTTCTCGTAATTCTGACTATATCTCACAATTCTGACTTTATATCTCGCAATTCTGACTTTATATCTCGCAATTCAGACTTTATATCTCGCAATTCTGACTTTATATCTCGCAATTCTAACTTTATATCTCGCAATTCTGACTTTATATCTCGCAATTCTGACTTTATATCTCACAATTCTAACTTTATATCTCGCAATTCTGACTTTATATCTCGCAATTCTGACTTTATATCTCGCAATTCTGACTTTATATCTCGTAATTCTGACTATATCTCACAATTCTGACTTTATATCTCGCAATTCTGACTTTATATCTCGCAATTCTGACTTTATATCTTGCAATTCTGACTTTATATCTCACAATTCTAACTTTATATCTTGCAATTCTGACTATATCTCGCAATTCTGACTTTATATCTCGCAATTCTGACTATATCTCGCAATTCTGACTTTATATCCCGCAATTCTGACTATATCTCGCAATTCTGACTTTATATCATGCAACTCTGACATTATATCACACAACTCTGACTATAACTCGCAATTGTGTTTTATTTCTCGCAATTCTACGAAAAAAAGTCGCAATTATCTTTTAAAATGTTTTATTCTGAAACAAGCTTTCATAATTATCACATGCATCAATATGTATACATTTTAACTTCTTTATTCAAGGACAACTCAACATGGCTACTTTTAGTTATTATTGTATTTATTAGCATAATAACAGTGATTTGTCGAGCCTTCTCCCCAACTGTATTGACTAGCAGTCCTTGGTATTATAGTCCATTATTGAACCAGTCTGCAAATTCACAAATCCACAAAAAGTAGAGTCAGAAAAAACACATATTTTTATTAATTCCTTTTATGGGACATTATTGATTGTTACTGTACATTATTATGCAATCGGTATGCAAGACATATTCATAGCTTTTGTTTGTGTCTGTAGATTTCACCCAGCACAACCTTTAAAGAAACTCACAGCCATTTGAAGCTTAACAGAATCTATTTGCATTTAATTTGACCATAAACACCTAGGAAATTACTGTACTCAATGCCAGACACATTAATCTTCTGATCGTATGCATGCCAATTCTCAGACGTGAAGAAAAGGTTCAAAGCAATCCTTTCCTTGTCTCATTAAACTTTAGGAACAGCACTCTTCTTCTACTTTCCCTTAACCTTATCTTCTCTATTCTTTCTCTTGCTCCCTTTCTCTCCTCAAACACTTATTGCATGACCCTAAAAGCCAGCGTTCAAAGACTTCAAAGCAGGTGATGAATTCCAGAACACTTCACCAAGCAGAGCTCATCAACATTGTCTGAGAATGTCCTTCAGATTTTTTTTCTATTTGCGCAAGAAACATAGACATTTAGTATTAACGGTACACTGCTACATTTACTCTCTTCTGAATAGTTTCTTATTCCGTTGAAACATGCTTACGATGGTTAAGCGAGGTAATTGGCTACATCAGCTTGAAAGTCTGTAAATCTATCAGCAGGGTTGGGCTAGAGTGTTGGTGATGAGCAGGGGGAGGACATCACTTCTTGTGGTCTGACATTGATCACCTTTTTATGTTTAAATAAGGCCTGTATATGATACAGATGTGTGGGAGTGCTAAGTTTTGCACCAAATTAATTTTCAATGCAATATTTTTATCTTTGATAATTAGGTTGCAGGATTAGCATAATGATGTGGCAGGAATAACCCCATTTACATCTAAATTTAGTCACTCCAATCAAGTCGGCCTTGCTTTTTTTTCACACACCCTAAACAAGATTTTTGTCGTCTTCATCTAAAAATCACTGCCTGTTAATTTCAGTTGATGTTAACATGGAGAATTAAAAGAGAACTGTATCACTTAATTAACAAGCTTTTTTTCTGCTTTTTTCATGTCACTTAAGAACTAAGGGTATGTTGACTGCCATGTAATGCAATCAATGATCAATGAAAAATTAAGTCGATGTCCCTGCAATAACAGACCGGCGTGCATCTATAAATTATTCATACAAGAACGTTGTGCAAGTTTACTGCAAAAGTGGAGCCGCGAACTTTACATACTTTTGAAAATCCATTGTCACATCACAGCGGCGTTGTTCTTCCACGAGGGAGTTTGCCGTCACGGCATTTGTTTCCAGGCGGACCGCTAAAGAATGCAACACACACATCTCGCAGACATCCTGTAGAATTCAACCAATCAGATGGCAACTTCGAAACTCCTGAAGTGTTTCCAGAAAAGTTTGCCAAAAAAGTTGCCATCAAACGTTCAGCCAACGGTCCGTGGCCGTGACATCTGAGGCTGAGACTAACAACAACGTACTAAAATCATAAAAGTTTTTCCTTCGCATATTTCAGGTACAAACAATGTCAAAATGATCCCTGTTCACACGGATCCGCGAAAACGACTAAAAACACTGTATTATGCATGCCAGGCCAGTAGTTGGCGATGTCACTTTCTAAAGAAACATTACTCGTCTATAGACTAAACACAATACGCGTAACATAATCGTTTTCACAAATTGAGACGTTAACAGTATCAATTTCAAAAACTAATTTTCATGCTGCCAAAACGGTGTTGTCATGTAAATGAACAAATTAATGAAAATTATGTTGTGTAAACGGCCCCAAAGTGAACCAGATAGATAGATGGATGGATGGATGGATGGATGGATGGATGGATGGATGGATGGATGGATGGATGGATGGATGGATGGATGGATGGATGGATGGATGGATGGATGGATGGATGGATGGATGGATGGATGGATGGATGGATGGATGGATGGATGGATAGATAGATAGATAGATAGATAGATAGATAGATAGATAGATAGATAGATAGATAGATAGATAGATAGATAGATAGATAGATAGATAGATAGATAGATAGATAGATAGATAGATAGATAGATAGATAGATAGATAGATAGATAGATAGATAGATAGATAGATAGATAGATAGATAGATAGATAGATAGATAGATAGATAGATAGATAGATAGATAGACAGAGGTACATATTGGTAAAGCTGAAGCACAGTCAGAAATACAAATAAAAAAGAAGCAGGGAGCAAATTTTAATCGAAGAGTAATAATAGCCCATCTACTGTTCATCTGATGGAATTCAGCAGTAATCAAGATATCTGCACACACACTCAGTGGTGATATTGATCTGCTGCCTGTGGAAAAGTGCTGGCACATGGAAAAGTGGAGGTGAAGGTCACGGGCTGTCCAGGGGCAGTAACTCAGGTTTCACCAGGGATGATGAAGGGATACACAGGCCAGGCTAATGGACAGCCCATCCCTTCATCAAATCACAATGTCCATTTAGGCTATGTGTGCTTTGAAAAATGACTTGGTTTAAAGGCATATTTTGAGTCTGATCTCTGAGTCGACGGTGCAAAGATTACGAAACACAGGAAAACATAAATAACATTTGAACCCTTATGGTCTGTTTGGGGTCGGAGAGACAACATATTTAACATTGAAGAAGTATGAGGTTGATACTAAATTTAGGTATGATTATAATAATAATTTATTCATCCCAAACAGAAACAGCACTTCTAGAATCGATAGTAATATTTAGGAAAGGTGCATCTCTAGTAAAACAGGATTATATACTGGGTTTCAGAGGAACTTCATAAAATAATATAAAGAAGAAGAAAAAAAAGACAATTGGAAATTATGTCATTATATAGTAATAATGCTTATTTTTAACGTTTTGGTGGTCTCTACAGCTCAAGTTCCTGACAACGATGAGCAGTTTGTTCCTGACTTCCACTCAGAGAACTGTAAGTACAGCATCCCTTTTGATTCACGTCTTAAGCATGAACATTAATGAACTAGAAACCTGAGAGGGTGAGAGAGATGACAAAAACAAAAAGATAAAGAAAAGGAAGTAGGTTTGTCCTCCAATTATTTGTCCAAAAAGTGACTGATTGACAAACTGCTGGAGGCTGAGGTGTGGAGGTTTTCAGGCGAACAGTCCTGTTCTCATGCTCTGTGTAACAGAAACACTCGATACATAACCTGCTACACTTACACTGACGCATTTGGATGTTCATACTAAAGAGCACCTTCCATTTGCATGTGCCTGAAAGACTCAATTGAGCAGCCAAGGAAGCCGGTAAAAGATCATTCATGAGTCAAGCACAAAGATTCCCTTTTTGTGCCCGTCAGAGGTGTAAATGGGAAAGCAAATTCCTGTACCGCGCAATGCAAAGGGCTGCCTTTTCAACTGCTTTCCTCATTTTGTTGTGTCTCCTGTCAATGGCGTGCCGGGCTTTGTGGTGCGCGCTCTGTAAACACTTCCCCTTGAACCTTTTGTTGAAGCCATTCACAACATACTGGGTTGGGCCTTTATCACATTAGCAAGTATGTTATGGTGACATTTATTTTCAAAGGTTGCGAAGTTCATGGTATGAGTCATAAATTTTGTTTTTTTCTGTAACATGAACTGCTCCGTGGTTTCCTAAAAGACGCAGGCTAGTCGCAATCCCCAAACTCATGTGTGCAAACAGTGCTGTAGTACCCCATTCTAGATCTGACCTCTAGTGACAGATGCTCCCCATAACATATTGTTCTTGTCTGTTGTGCAACAATGAGGGGGAGGAAATGGAGATGAACTCTGGGGCAGGAAAGGGTCATGTCTACTTAACCCCATCAGGACATAACCAATCACCAGTGCTCTTTGCCATTGACAGCCTTTCCTAATGCTCACAGAGGAGATGGGAGTTCAGGCTGACGGGCCTGTCACATTAGTTAAGTGGAGCAAAGCTTTGACTGACAGCAACGCCCGCCCTTTCATTTAGACGTAATGGAGTAATAACTCAGGAATTGGTCACCATTTGAGGTCGCTCATTAAAAAAAAGACTTGAGTTGACAAGGCAGCTTTAAACATAAACATATTCTCCCACGTTTTTGTGTTCTCTACATGGTGGGGGTCAGCTTATGCCACCAGCTAAGATCCAAACACAGCCTCCTCCCTATCGCTTGGCTAGGTTCAAACTAAGATTACCGTGATATTCAGGTGAGTCAGATGTTTTTCTAAACCATGCCAGCATGTTACGTTTCATAACTGTCTCTTGGCCTTTTGTCTGTAAACACATAAGGGAAAACAAGATACATGAAGCCAAGTGTTCGGTTGTTTTGCCCGTCAAGTTGTTTCCCGTCTGGGCACGACCGTGAGTCTTAAGACTCTGGGACAGAACGGAATGCCAGATTAAAGAAGTGGGGGAGGTGCTGGACATGCTGTTGTGCAACACCTGCACATCTGGAAAATCTATCCCCATCCCTCTCGTTTTTCCACATTGAGAGTCTCCATTTGGCGTAACTGTGACATCTTGTTTGTCATTATTAGAGATGGAACGCAGTCATTTGGTTGAATGGTTCTACTTGGTACATAAACTGTCATTCAAAACTTGAGCATGACTAGTTTGACTAGTAAAGGAATCATTAGCATGTTAAATGCTTTAAAATGACTCCTCTAGGTTCTGTAGAGTGGCCAAAGCTAATGCATCAGAACAACAGATCATAAAGCAAACAGCAAACTTCCCATAAATTGTAATAAAATAAAAATGTATTTTGTCTTTTAATATTTGTCAAATAATAATTGTGAACATATACAATTAAAAAAAATATATAATTCAAGCTTTTACCAGTTTTTTAGGTGGAAAAAATCAAGTTCTTTGAGAGAAAAAAAGATATATACATATATAATATTTACTTTATTTTACTTATTGACTTAGTAATGCATTTTTTCCCACTTAAGACTATGAAATATATTTTTTCACCACAAAAATTGGTAATGTATACATTTTCAAAATCTCTTTATACTATTAATTAGTACAAGGAGTTTTTATGCTGTTTGTAATGGCACTCAACGAACAGGATTCTTTCTCTCATTCATGAAAATGTTCAAGAGCAGAACTGACTCCACCCTCATGGTTCCTTTTTCTGAATGGAGGTTTTAACCCCACCCCCATCCTGTTTCCCCTCCAACTGTACTGAAATGTGATAATTTAGGCTGCCTTTTCTCTCCCGTTCTCTCTGTCTCAACACTGAGTGTTCCAAGATGTGAGTTTATCCTGCAAATGCCGTGTTGGGAGAGCCATTGTTTTGTTTTGTGCCTTGTAGTAATTATATAGGAAGTTGTGGCTATAAATCCAGTTCCAGAAAAGAGAAGTAAAGAGCAAGAGAGATGAAAACGAAAGAGATGTGCAAAGGGATTTCTAAATTTACAGCCCCAAGCTTGTTTGTATTGAGTTGCCCTTCCGTTAGCTCTCTCGACGTGTCTGATATATCACTGGATCGTGCTGTCGTGCTCGCCTCCCGCCCCTTCTCTAACAAAATATGCAGCTCTACAGCTCTCAGCTTTCCAAAATACAGCTGCTATGCAACAAAGTCTGCAAAAACATCCTCAAGAGTGCCAGAAAATGTACAGAGACCAGTCATTCTACCCCATAGAGGGGGCCAGGCTTTCCTCTTTCACTAACTTTTTGCAGAGAAATGAGCCACACGCGTACACACACACCGACACACGCGCACATTTAAGCCCCACATTTTTTATGAATGGGCTGGTTGTGAGGGACTGGCTGAGGCAACACATTAAGAGAAAACGGAATCTCCATTCATGATTTGGACTGACTGAGAGCTGCGCTCAACACAGCCGTTACAGAGATGTTTTTCCTCTACCTCTTCTTCTTCTTCTCTCTATCTTTTTTGCTCTGTTTGCTCTTTCTTTGTGTTTTTTGCTTTTTCTTTGTTGCCAGTTCTTTCACTTTTTCTGCTCTCTTTTTGTCACCCTTATGGTTTTTTCCATTCCTTTTTTGCTCTCTCTTTTACAGTCTGCTCTTTTGCTTGCTCTTCTCAAGCAAACACTTCACAATATGGTTATGTTACAATTATTTAATGCATTAGGTATAACTATATATTATTAATCTCAGTTCAAGTTCATTTATGAATACTGTTTCAAAGTTTGTGGGCAGTGAGTTTAAAAAAAGAAATGAAATGTAACAGTTTATTTAGCAAAATAAACAATGCAATATATCAATTTAATGCATTACATTGATCAAAGGTGTCAGTAAAGACATATATAATGTTACAAAAGACTTCTATTTTAAATAAATGCTGTTTTTTTCAACTTTCTATTCATCCAATAAAAATATTGAGAACTGCAACTGCTTTCAAAATTAGCATATTAGAATTATTTCTGAAGGATCATGTGACACTTAAGACTGGAGTAATGATGCTGAAAATTCAGCTTTGCAATCACAGTGATGAATTATATTTTAGAATGTATTAAGATAGAAAATAGAAGATAGAATTCACAATATTACGTTTTTTACTGTAAAGTGCAAAAGACTTAAAAACATGATTAACCAAGATGAATACATTCTATATACTGGTGGATACCACCAGTAAACAGCAGTTCAGACACGTATGAAAACTAAATTTGGAAGCTCTGCTGTTGGAACAAGTTAGAACATCTACTTCACAGGCTGAGGTATGGCCGCCAAGGCATTGAATGGACTGTAGTGTGTGTTTTACTGCATCGGTGAGGACAGAAGCAAAAGGCCAACACTCTAAGCCTACCCAGGAAATTGTCTTTTCTCCCTGCTCTCAAAGAGAGGCTCTTTTCCTCCCTTCTCCTGCTGATATAAAAGAAACTGAGGTGGGGGGATAATGATAACATAGAACATATGTAACCTAACATACACACGTACACACATCAGAGACTTCCAGCGTTTGGAGACACAGAGTCTTTTCCAGCTAAATAATGCAAGTCATTGCTAAATCACTTCATTGCTCAGTTAATTGGTTCAGCATAATCTTAGGGCAGTTCTGCTGAAATGCAACGAGCCACGTCTCGTATTGAAAAAGCAATGATGGATCTATTGATCCAGGGTGATCTCAGGAGTAGATCAGGCTCCTTAAGAAAAAAAGCTTGAGTGTTTCTTTATCTCTCCCTGTATAATTCTGATATCAGCCCAGATGGGACACATGGAGACAAGTCTCAGTAGAAATGTATTTCTCGCCGGCTTGACAGAAATTCAATGAGCAGGTGTTATCTCCCTGCGGAGATAAAAACGTCTCTCTCTACATGTCTCCATTCTCTACAGTAGAGTTCATTATATAATTTCTGAAATGAGCAGAAAATCAATATATGCATTAAACATTAAGAGCGGACTGCAATATAGTGAGGGCTGATGAATGTGAGGAAGAGAGTTTGATTACTCTTTCCACATGAACGCAAGCATAAAACTATCATGTTGCATTGGATGACATCATTCTATTGCGTTTACAGATTATGATCATCCACCTTTCGCATTTTCACTTTCATTTATGTATTTCCTAAGTTAATCTTTTGGTAAAACATAGCTTATTGATTCATTTTTAAAGATGGATGGTGCATTTCTTTTATTGGCAAACGGTGTTATATGGTTTCACCAGAAACAAAAGAATCGAATCATAAAGGGAAGTGATACCGTGTAGTTAACAGAAACATGTCGATGCCATTCAGACGTCTTCAGCCAGTCTCATCCACACCCAATCACGATGTGACATTTACCACACAAAAACACATTAAGAATCCAAAAGCTGTGTTTTCAAACAAAGGACGTCTTGAGAGCACACAAATTTAGCTTCACACGAGACTCTAGTTATCTTGTCATTCAAGTTTGTCAACAATTTTGAGTTACCAATATCCGTCTGATACTCAAAGGGGAAGTTGCTGACACTCTTAAGCGACAGTCAAACCCAAGTGTGCATTTTTATGGAAAACCCCTGGCCAATCACCATCTGAGAGAAGCCAGAACTTCCTTTTTTTGTTTGCGTTCTTCTCTCGCTTGCACTCTCTTTCATTCTGATCGTGTTGACATGGACACCACATGTCCGCCATGTGTTGTTGTACTGTGCTGAGATGACTGCATTGTTTCTGCAAAACCTCTAGCTGACAGAACAGTCCTTTCTATCATGTCCCTCCCCGGACTTTCCACTGATCATTTTAATCATGGTGGGTTTATATAAATAAAGATATAAATTATAAAAATAACCTTTTTAAAATGCTTAGCTTCTATTCTACTTAAACCAAAAACAACTTCTGGCCCCACTTTATATTAGGTGGCCTTAACTACTATGTACTTACATCAAAAAATAAAGTATACAATGTACTTACTGTGTTTATATTGTACTGCAAAACACCTTTGCTGATATTGAGGTGGGATATGGGTAGGGTTAGGGACAGGTGTGGTGGTATGGGTAAGTGTAAGGGTAGGGTTGGGTGTAAGGGAAGTGTCAAAAGTGTAATTACAAATGTAACTACAGCAATTAATTACAGATGTAATTACATACAGGTATATTCCAAAATGTAAGTACAATGTAAAGACATGTATGTACACAATAAGTGCATTGTATCAAATGATTAATTAAAATGTTAGTACATAGTAGTTAAGGCCACCTAATATAAAGTGGGTCCCAACTTCTCATCTTTGTATTGTTCACCAAGATATTATACACACTAAAAAGGCATCAGTAAGATTCTTCTACATAATACATTTATTCAGAAATCACATTAAATTAATCAAGTGTCAAGAAAAAAGAGATATATATATATATATATATATATATATATATATATATATATATATATATATATATATATATATATATATTTCAAATAAATACTGTTCTTTTGAATTTTCTGTTCATCAAAGAATTCTGGGGGGGGGGGGGGAAGTATCACAGTTTTCACAAAAATATTAAGTAGCACAACTGTTAATTAATAAATGTTACTTGAGCATATTAGAATGTTTTCTGAAGGATCATGTGACACTCCAGACTGGAGTAATGGCTGCTGAAAATTCAGCTTTGCAATCAAAGGAATAAATTATGTTTTAAAATGTCCTTTAAATTGTAATATTTCACAATATTACTGTTTTAATTTATTTTTGATTAAAGTAAAATGCAGCCTTGGTGCCCATAAGATACTTTTTTTTAAATAAAAAAATCAATATGATTGATTGGGTACGTTTACATGACAATGATTACTAAAAACTGATCTTTGCGTACAGACGACAATGTTGTCAAAATGATCTCCGTTCATACAAATCCGCCAAAACGGAGATGGTATTATTCATGCCAGGCCAGTAGTTGGCGATGTCATTTTGTAAACAAAAACTAAGTGCTTATAAACTAAACACATAATACGCATGCACATAATGTCACCGTTTTCACAAATTTGTGTTTTTGTAGTTACGGAGACGATAACAAAAACTTTGTTTTCAAAAACTTCCACTTGAAACCCGTCTTTCAAAAGTTTGTGTTTTCAAGCCCCCAAAATGCCATTGTTGTGTAAATGAATGGACAAAACGCATGAAAAGTTTTCCATTTTTAGTTGAAAACGATGTTGTGTAAACTGCCCTTTGGACAAAATAGTGTAGAATTTTAATATTGTCCATAAAAGTAACTTAAGCACTGCATTGTCTACACTTAGGGGTCGTTGTTTGACTAGAATTCTATTTTGACATTCCCAATTGGATTATTATAATAGTGACTTTCTTTTTTGCAATCCTGTCACTTTTATTTCAATTAAACACTTGATGTACTACCTATGACAGGCTGTACTTAAAAGGAAACAAACCAGCTTTGAGAGCCGTGTTAAGTGGGCTGCCCAAAATCAATACTGCCATTTCAACCTTTTAGCCATTCAGACATAATTGGCATCCTTGTTGTTCTTATTGATTTGTCACTGTTGGTCTCAAATGGCCAGTGGGACGCCAGGTGGCATCTCTTCACTGACAGTTAGACTGTTATCATAATCTAAAATCAGATTTTATCACAACATCAACTCGTATATCAAATGGGCATGAAGGATTCGTTCACATCACACCATACAAAAGCAACACGATAATCCTTTGTTCAGTGTTTTTATCAAACAGTCTTTGCATAAAGACTCGTTCTGCTCGGGATTTGTGTTTTATCTGACGACAGGCCACAGCAGTCACATTCCTCTGGAACGATATGATAGGTTTAGAGTCTTGAGTTGAGATATTATTACTCAAACTTAATATCGTTGTACCTGTTGAGTTGATATGGTTGGCCTCAACTGTAACTGTCATAAGATGAACATTTCCAGGAAGTGAGTCTGACATGAATATACAATACTGTCCAGATTATCAGTAGAGTTAAGGTTTAACTCAGAAACAAATGGTCCTGGTTTAACAGTGACTGAAATCTTTTCTTCATCCAAAGCACTGCTCAAACACTCCCGATTTCAACAATGATACTTTTATTTAAAAAATAAAATAAAAAAAGCAAAGCAATTACTTGTACTTTAACACAGTCTCCGAGGATAACCCAGAACTCTTGGCTAAAGTAACCATACCTCCATCTGTCACAGCTGGTGGATCTTTTTTGTTTGGGGCAAGGGGGTATCGGGGTCCTGAGATTTGTTTGTGGTGGGAGTTGACTGAATGGCCCTCCATAATGATCCCCTACTTCCTAAAGCACTCAACCATGACCATCACCTTTCACCCCTTATCCTCTTCACTGAATCGTGCTATTTACATATGTAAAGTCCAGCTCTCACCTCCAGACCTGCCTGTCTCTAAAGGCTCATCCTGAATGGAGACACTTGTCGTTTAGGTACAATGCTACTGGTTTTTCACACTTAGATGCAGCTTGAAGGGAGGTGTGAATGTTAAATGCACTCATATGTAAGGAGAGCATTATTTAAATCTACATGTTTCCAGGTTTATAGCCTTATGTGACAGATTTAAATCATCAGAGGCGTCAAACCCATTTTAATTCTCAGTCTTTGTGTTTTGTTTGTTAAAAAATTGAATAAAATGTGCAATTCATGCTTTTACAAATTCCAGAATAAACTTTGTGTTTTATTAATATTGATAAAAAAAACTAAAGGGAGCACATATCACTTATTAATTTCCCTAATCAAAGGCTTTAAAATGAATATAGGGCCTATGCAAAATTGGTAATTTAGAGATATTAATAAATAAAACATGACTATTCTAGGCTGAATAACTCCAGTATACTTTAAAAAGACATTAGAAAAAAAGACTAAACAGCTCATTTATTTATAAAATTGAGCAAAAAACGTATGAATTCAAGTGAGGTCGTATAAATTCGTACAAATTAGCCACCTCGTAAAATATGTACAAATTGCCGTGAGATCAGGTTGATATATACTATATATATGGAGAGAGAGTGTAAATATATATACACTCTAAAAAAAAAAAAGGTTCTATATGGCACCAAAAATGTTTCTTGGCTCGTACTCATAGGGGAACCTTTTTAAGTGCTATATAGCACCAATTTTGGTGCTTCAGTGGTGCTTCAGCGGTTCTTCAGAGGTTCTTCACCGGTTCTTTGACTAAGGTGCTATATAGCACCGCTAACTATGGTGCTATACAGCACCGCTACCATATACAGAACATGTTAAGATATGGTGCTATATAGCACCAAAAGTGGTTCCTCTATGATTATGACGAAGAACCATTTTTGGTGCCATATAGAACCTTTTTTTTTTAGAGTGTAGTTTGTAATAGAATGTTGCAATGGAACACTACATAAACAAATCTAATCTAATATAAATATAATATGAACTATACTATAAATATAATGTTAATATTCTTTAAAGTATTTAGACTACATTTATTATAATTTGCAATAATAGCTGAAAACGACACAGCTGTAATGTAACTCCATGACAGCTGTTAATTCATATACACACATCACATAAAACCAAATGTTTACGTTCACAAAGCATAAACATGATCCAAACTCTTGCACAATTATTTTTATTTCATTTCATAATGAATTATATATATATATATATATATTTATGAATTATATATAAATTGCCTTTTTACTCCTTTTCCTGATTACTGACCACGTGATTTATAAGAGCAGAACCAAGAATATCTAAACACTTCACACAGATGTTACATTACACATTTAGGTTTGCACCCACCCTCCACAACTCTTCTCGAGAAACAAAACCGAAGAAATATGAGTGGTTTTAGAGGAACAGTGATGTAACCTTCACATGAATTGCAACGAGAGAAGTCGAAACGAAGAGCTTTAGGCAAATTACACCAAATATAGAACAAGAGCTTCCTTCATTGTCAGCTCTCTGTTTACTCGACTGCCATCAGTCTGTAAACTCGGGGAGATTTAACGGCACACGGATGTGTCTTGAAAATGTTACACGTTCCCGAGGTGTCCCCTTTGACATCCTTGTTTGGTGCTCCATCCCATTTTAGAGAGGAATGATTCATTACATTGTGGTTTTAGTGTCTACAGTGATTCTATGTTCATAATGAATTTATAAAAGAACTTGCAGCCTTATTGATCAAATGAGCAGTCCATTATAAAAGCATTGATCTAAGATTTTTTTTCAATCGGTCAAATCTATAAATCTTGTATGCAGACTCATTACTCAGCTCATTCGATTTTAGTGTTGCCTTTGAGAGGGCAGGACGTTTTGCTGCTGTGTAAGAGTATTGGAAGGCCTTTCCCCCATTTTTTCTTGTTTTTGTGAATGAAATATGCAATTACCTGGGCTTGGGATTCAGCAGTGCCTGTTCTGTCAGGTCTGCGCCCACGACAAATCAACACATAAACAGCCATAAACACAGAGCTGCTGCTCAGCTGGAAGAGCACAGCTGCTGCTGTTTACCCTGAGCGGCCCAGAAAAACATCCTGTACCGTGCCGTCTTTGAGCCTGGTCGCTCCCCTCCAATAATAAACAGCACTGCGGTTTAGACCCAGACCCCACGCATGCTGGGCGGCTCCACTGCTACTCCTCAACTAAATGCCAAAATCTCCAAAAGCTGGACTGAAGAAACAAAACAAAAAAAATGTCTTATGTAAATGACCAGCTGTTGATGTGTTTATAAAAGACATACTACTTTAACCACAGCCAATGTGTTGTAGCCGTTGTGTTCTTTGAAAGAGTTGAAGAAGAAAAAAGAAATCTGGAAATAAGAATTATGAATCTAACGGACATTAATAATTAAACTAAAATGGTTATGTCCTCTTTTCCATATTGATTAATGGAAGTACTTTTTAATGCTAGTGGATGTTTATGTCTATAATTTACTTTAAAGCTGAGTCTTGAGGACAATGGCCTGGTTTCCCAGACAGAGCTTAGATTAAGCCAGGATTAGTTTGAGGCCTTAGTTTAATTATGTTTATAAATGTGCCTTAGAAAAATACAATACTGGTGTGCATTTTGAGACAAAACAAAAAGTTGCTTTTGTTTAAAACTGTCCAAACAGACATTTTAGGCTTAAGCCTGTGAAAAGTCTGTGAAACCCGGGGAATACGTTTTACTATGGTGGAGACGTGGAGTTAAGCGGTCACGTTTGCATGATCTACTGCCCTCACTATGGCTAAAGTCAAACTAAGCCCTTTAAAGTAATTGGAATACAAAAATGTGTATCTTTACTCTAGATTGTATACTCTTGTTGTATTTTTAGTGCAGTGCGTCATTTCTCGAGACAGGAATTACCTGAAATGAATTAACCTGTTTCTCTGTGTATTACAGCAGTGGCATTCCACAGCCCGCCTGTGAAGATTAAGAAAGAGCCTCAAAGTCCAGGTTCAGACCCCAGCCAGTCTTGCAGCCACAAGCAGAGCTTCAGCTACCCCAATGGAGAGCAGTGCCTTTACACCAGGTCAGTCAAAAGCCGGATGCTGATCGATCGAAGTATCTATCTTATCTATGACAGGACTATTGTTTATCTGAAAATCATGAACATTTCCACCAAATATGAGGCAATGTGTTTAATAACATTCTGTGGTGAATAAAAGGACACTTATCTTGCTAAGGTTAATTTCATATTTTATTGAATTAAATACAATAACAGAATATTTTCACACATAATAGATAGCAGCACAAAATATTATAAATCCCTTTATTAAATTGGTTTATGATTGTTCCACTCTTTGTGCAATATTTTAATTTAGCATTTTCATATTTTAACAATGAAAATCTGGGACATGCGTAAAGCAAAATCTATACATACATTTTTCATTTTTAATGCGGCCTTTATTCAAAGAGAACTAGTTTCAATAAAAATCTACCCGATCTGCTAAAAGTGTTTATAGTCGAAGATACATCCATACATGATCTATGACTGGAAAGAAGTTTTAAAAGTGTCCGTGTGCCCTGCAGTGCCTATGAGCAGAAGAGAGCAGCTGTGGCAGCAACAACAGCAGCAGGAGGATCTAAGAGCTCTTGTCCAGGGACACCCATGTCCCCTATGCAGCATTACTCCCCTAAACCAACAGTGGGAACTCGGCCGGAGTCAGGGTACATGAATCCACCCTCAGCTAGCCAATCCCACGCCTGCCACAGCCACAGTTACCCCATGAACCCCAGGTAACAATAATGATAAAGAATGTGTAGGTGTTTACTTTTGACTAGGGATTTGACTGCATGATATATTGGCACCATATGGTTATGGGCTGAAAAACTAAAATCAGCGATTTTGAATACTAATCCATTTGGATATTTAATTGCCAATGCTCATTTCTTCTGTGTTTACACTTAGATGACCTTTGCTGTCATCAAATGCTCACTAAAGTTATTCTTTAAAAACACGGTTCAATTTAATGGCACTGGTAAAAGTAAAAAAAAAGAAAAAAGATGTGTGGCAAATCGAACAATGAATATCCAATATTCATACTGTACATTATAATGTTGTGATGCCAAATTCCCTTTATAGCATTTCAATTTAATATTTAGATAACAGTCTACCATAACAAAAGAATTATGAGCTTATTAGTATTGGCCAGAATTTCAATATCATTTTTGACTAGTAGCATTTTATTATAAATTTATTGTCAAACAGTTAAGAAAACATACTTGCATTGCCACAGCATTTTTATGTGATAATCAAGGCTTAATTTTCCCTGCCAGTTCCAGGTTCCCTTCCGGCTCTGCAGAGATGTGCCCACCATTTTCTTCCCAAGGCCAGGCCCTGCAGCGCATGCATCCTGCCCACACCAGCGGGGGCGGAGGCAGCAGTTACCATAGGCAACACTCTGACCCCTGCTTGCCTTATCCTCCTCAGCAAAACTTCAAGCAGGAGTACCTGGACCCTCTGTACGACAGAGTGGCCCACATGACCGGGACACAGCCTCAGAGGTTTCCTCCTGCCCATATGATGGTCAAACAGGAACCCACTGACTACACTTACGAACCTGGTACGTGAGTCAAAAGACATTCTGATCACAGAGTGAATTCATTTGCTTTGAAAGTGTCTTCTTTCCTCTCTCTTCCTGAATAATTAAACCACATTAGGCCACTAATGTAAACAGTAAATTGGTCTCTTTTTTATTTTAAAAGAGATTTTGTTTGTTCTTCTCCGCTTCCACATCCACTGACACTTTGCAAAGGTCTCAACAGTGTTTCTGTACTTCTCCCCGCTCCTTCACCCCTCCTCTTCTGCCTGTGTTCTTTGAGAGGGAGGGAGGCATAGGAATTTCATTGAGAAAATGGAGGGCACTGGAAAGACTAGAATCCCCAGCGGAGTGCTCGCGGGTGTAGGGTTGCAGCAGCGGCTTCCTTTTTCTGCAGGCAGATGAACTCATAATGGAAAAATGAGCGTAGCCTCGGTAACCCGAGCCCGTGCGCTGGCTTGGTCGAGGGAGCGGGAGGTGGGAGGGCGAGTTGTGTTGTAGCCAGGGGGCTCGGGCCATATACTCACAACACAGGCGAACTCACCTCCTCCCACTCAACTTAGCGACTGACACAGGGTCGAAACACAACACCCAGCACTGGTCCAACTTATCAGTGCTCTGTGAAAGACCACAAACAACAGTGATCTAACAAACACTGCACATAGATGAGCAAAAAAACTAAGTTACCAGTTCAACCGATCCTTTAAATGGAACAAAAAAAAAGCAAGCATGACCTTGTCTGGGTTCTTTTGTTCCCTCCTAAGGTACTAGCGCCAGTGTTGCTATTGTTAAAAAAAACGAAAACTATTAAAAATCGTTTTCTGTAATTGAAATAAAGCTGAAATCAAACAAAATAAAAATGTTGAAGTACTAAAATGACTGAGAAAGGCTGATACTACTAAGATTCATACACGCTGAAATGTGGCAACTTTGGATGTGATAGTCTGGAACAAAAGGATGTTTGTGTGAGGATAGACCGCCCTATCTGAGGTGGAGTACAGCATGTTATCAGTAGATTCATCCCTGCCGCTTTGCTACAGAACAAAAACAGAGCAAGATATGCCAACATCCATAAGAAACCAAAACCATGAATAAGAGACTATATGACAAAAAAGGGCTACAAAGGTATTTTTTTCTTTTAATACTTAAGTAAATATTATAATAGTAATATTTCTTATTGTTTATATTTTTACAATAACAGTAATTATTATTATTTCAGAATCACATCAAAGTATTATATCAAAGTCACAATTCGATTTTCCAGCCCTACCACCCAGTTTGTTTCAGAAGGGGTCCTGTGACAGTGTTTCATTTGAAAATGGAATAAGTTACAGTCCGACAGCTCTGTCAACAGTGGCATTGATTTGAGCTCTATGTATGAGAAAAGTGCTCTAGTCCCTTAGAGCTCTTTCTCCCCTGACCTCTTATCATGGCCTCTGCCACTGCATTCTCCAGCCATGAATCATGGCTCTACCTCACAAACTAACCGCTTCTTATTTATACAGTACATATAGAGGGAGAGAGAGAGAGAGAGGGAGGGAGGGTATGACAGTTATAAAGCTGATTCTTGCTTCCTGCAGTACTGTGCAAGATTCACTGCTTTTTACTGCCTAAAAATAAAGCTGCCAACAGGTGATATTATGACAAATGACTTTATGACAAATGGACCTTTTGTCCTTGCAGCACTCAGTGGCAGAGGTTATCAAATCTGCAGATGCACCAGGCTCACACCCTACAGAAATAGTGCCTTAAGAGGACTAGCAATGATTAGCTGTGTTCTCAAACCTGTGACTGTTTTGAAATTCTCATAGGCCATGAGTTACACAAATAACGCTTCATACAGTAGAGCAACTTGAAATTTACTTCCGTAGTGCTAATGGTGTTACATACACTGTAAAAAAAAAAAAAAAAAAATTATATATATATATATATATATATATATATATATATATATATATATATGATCAATATATTATGACAACATGTTTTTACATTGTTTTAACTCAGCAATTTTCAACTTTTTTATACAAGTTATACAAGATTTTTTAAAGTCAGTTATTTAAAGTTGAAATTACTTAAAAATCCAAGTTGATTGTACTTAAAAAATAACAACTTTTTTACAGTGTACTTGAGGATTTGAATGTTTGAAAGTAGAATTTAAGCCATAAATAATAGTTTTGTAACTTTTATACATTTTAGTCTTTATAATTAGCTATAATAATAAATGTTTATTAATGTGTCATTGAATAATATATAAATACATAATATGTAATAATTAATAAATATCTCAGCAGGTACTTTTTCACATATGAGGGGTTTGGCTGACATAAAAATACATAGCACACAAACACTGGGTGAAATAATTCATTTTTAATTACACTGAACTATTTTTATCTATAACTTTCAGGTTCAAAGTTAACATTTGTTTAGTCTTGTCCACCATCTTGGATAATTTATTTTTCATTTGTTGCACCGAATTGCCTTCTTTTCAGGATACATACAAAGTATGTTTATTTGAAATAAAAATGTATCTAGCCTTTTTTTTTCACTTGTTGAAATGCATTCTGTGATGCTGCATAAGCTGGGTATTTTAGGAGGCAACATAATCAAGATGTTTACCTTTAGTTCTCGCACTAGGCCTTAAAATACTGCCTACGTCTATACTGAAACAGAGCAGTTGTCATTTCACCAACATAACATGATGCATCCGTCACTAAGGGTGTTTGTTTGCTCTGCAGATGTGCCTGGTTGCCCCTCTATGTACCATCACAACGAGGGCTACCCCAACCCACAGCACAACAGTGAAGGTAAGGACATGGTTTGTTCATCTAGAACATGCAGCTATAGTTCTAGAATGCAAATTTCACACTCGCAGCACATCAGGATTGGCCGGTACTGTGCGGTCACTGGCTAACCAGGCCAGAGGGTCTGTGTTTCTGTTGGCATGGACATTTGTTTCTCCCTTGCCTAAAGAATTCCAGGGTAAATATTACTACTGGAAAAGACAAGTATTTTTCCTGGAGTGAAGAAAAATAATCCTTCTCTTCGCTTGCTGCATTTGCAGCACCATTTTGGGTATTTTCAGTTGTTAGCGGATCTCTGTAATGAGCTATTAGATACAGAAAATGTAGTTCCTTGCTTCATAGGTGTACATAACTGAATAATAATAATCATCAGGAGTCCATGTTTTCCATATCAATGGAAAAACAGTTAGTGAAATCTTAGATCTCAATTTGAAAAGTCAAACAGGAAAATGCTTGTTATTATTGACTGGCATTAATACATTAGCACAATATAACTCATGTGAATAGTTTTTTTTGTATAAACCAGTGTACTAATAATACCCTTGTCCTGTTCTCAGGCTACATGTTTGAAAATGATTCCCGCGTTGTTCCTGAGAAATTTGAAAGTAAGTCTTATGTTATTTTCTTACAACTAGCACTAATTTCAAATTCAAATGGTCTCTTCAAATGCCAGTTTCAGACAATGTAGTAATTAAAACTACAACATACAAAAATGAGAAATTAAATCCACAAGTCTGGCCATTGTGTTACATCATCAATGTCAGAAATTTGAATCTTTTTTGAACTTGAAATAATGCAGATTACTAAATATTTCTTATCCATTTTTCTTCACAATTCTAAAACTGTTTATTGGGTTTAAAACCACACTGCGATTTCAGTTCAAATCCTTATCACCACGTGTCTTATGTTGGATAAAACAGTTTTTAGATCTAATTGTTATCTCTTTGCCTGTGTTCAGGTGAGGTGAAGCAGGAAGGGGGCGGTGTGTTTCGTGAAGGTGCCCCATATCAGCGCCGTGGCTCACTGCAGCTCTGGCAGTTCTTGGTAGCCCTCCTCGATGACCCCGGCAATGCGCACTTCATCGCATGGACCGGCCGTGGCATGGAATTTAAACTTATTGAGCCAGAGGAGGTAAACATCAGGCTTTTAAGAATTCTCAGCAGGCAAAATATGATTTTTATCCAGAAAAGCGATTTATTGTTCAAAGATCTAAGAGGAAAATATGAATATTGGGTGGTTCGGATCAATTCGATGCAGTGTTTATTCAGCCTTCACAAACTATAGAGAGAATAAACAATGGGTTTCAGAGATTTGCTTGCGATCAGCTCACACTTCCCCAGGGTCTAAGAACGCATCCACACAATGCCAGTTTTCCATTAGCTGCCATGCATTATTTACCCCACTTAACAGCATAGTGAAATAAAATGGAGAATGGCTCCATTACCAAATATTACAACCTTCCATTTTGCTGGAGTCTAAGCAAACCGCAGTGGTCGAGACAAGAGCGTTAACCTCCTATTGTCTGTGGTCAGTAGACGGCTAAATGGCATGACTCAGCAAACTATCATGCAGAGATGCATCCATCAGTTCTGCTCAACTCTACGCATGAATCATTCATTACAAGCAAAGTTTTACTATCGCAATTAAAGCGTACAACCAAACAAAGACTCTGTTCCTCAAATGTCAGCAGACACACAAGTTTACTGGCCCAAGATCGAGCAACAGTTTTTCTCAAGGGCCTTTAAGTTGAACCTTTAAATTTAGGATAAAGAAGTATTTCCTCTAGATTTGACAACCGTGTGGTTTTCTTGGTCTGTTTAGTGGTAATTTGGTTATATAAAAGGGAACTGCATTATTTTGTGGGGACTCGCCCTTCCTTCTCATCGTTCAGCTGTTGTACAGTCACCAAGGACCTCTTGTGCTCAGATTAAGGCACTGCAGTACAGTCCTTTCCTGCTCTTATGCTTTTTATTGTCTTATTTTGATACTCTAGGTGGCAAGACTCTGGGGGATGCAGAAGAACCGTCCAGCCATGAATTACGACAAACTGAGTCGCTCTTTGCGCTACTATTATGAGAAGGGAATTATGCAAAAGGTATTGTTGCATCATCCTATTTCATGGTTTCCAATGCTATTTTCCCCCACTTCAACCCTCACGCTGAGTTGAGACTCACTTTATATGTGGGGTCCCAGAGTCCAGAATGATTTGAGTAAAACGAATGTTCCTCACACTTTCTGAAATGTACATTTCATTAAATAAAGTAATGATGTTGTTTCTTTTTGACACCAGTGAAAACACACTGTAGAAAATTCAATTAAAGTACAATATTACAAAATTCAATTCAATCCAGGTGTATACTTGTTTTTTTTCTAATTATATACATTTTATTTACATTATTATTATTATTTTTTATTTCAAATAGATTTTCTTAGAAGATCTCAGTAATAGTCATGATGCATCAACCTGATATCAATCAGTGCTGTTATTGAGATGTTAAAAAGGGGTCCTTATTATTATCTTTGATTTTGAAATATTTAATTATTATTATTATTAGTAATATTTAACTTTTTTTCCCCCAGGTGGCGGGTGAGCGTTATGTTTACAAATTCGTGTGCGAGCCAGAAGCTCTAATATCCTTGGCTTTTCCCGACAATCAGCGGCCAAGTCTGAAGGCGGAATTCGAACGCTACGTCAACGAGGAGGACACGGTGCCGCTGTCTCACCTTGACGAGGGAGCGTCTTACCCTCCCGAACCAGTTGCCACCAACATGGGCCCTCAGCCCTACTCCAAAGGCTACATGTACTAATGCCACGATATTCTCCCAAGTTCCCCATCCCAGTTTACTACCCGCTGCACCTATTGCACATGCCCACCCCATCCACTTGTATATAAGGTTTTTTTGTTTTTTGTTTTGATTAAATTAATCTCATTAGGGACTCTGCATTCCTCTCACTTCTGAGGCCTATCTAATCTAAACACATTACTGTGGTTCAAGAGATTGCTTAATAAAGACCCAATATTACTACTATATCATGCGAACAGTCTCAGTTTTTTATGTTTGCAGCAAAAGCAAAATGCACAAAAAGTGATTGTTTACCTGTGACTTTACTTGATAGAGAAACCAATTCAAGAAAATGTAGTAGGCTACTATCCAAGCTCTCTTACAGTTTTGAGTTTCAGTCTGTTAGACCTAAACCCAAATACGTGCAATGGGACTTGTAATGTAAGGTAACCTCCAGTAGAAATAGGACGTTCATAAAATATCTGACCACACATTCAAATAGTGATGGAATGTCATATGACGAGACAGTCATTTACAAACTTTTTAATTTCACATTTAATTTGAGTGCTGTCACAGCACATTTAGGCTACAGTAGCCTAAGCAATGTTAGTTGTTCTAAAGGTTCAGAGGGACAAACAAAATGCGTTTTTGTATTCCACTGAGCTTTTTTGTTTAAACATACACTGGGTGGCCCTTTGTGGGTTACTTTGGTTTTGCCAAGTAAAACATGTTCCTGGATCCACATTTGATCCTGGAACAACATTCCTGGCCTAAATGTACTTGCAAGTTCAACTCCCCATAACGTATCCCTACAATCAGAGGGAAATGCCCTAAACTTGACATAAACTGTTAACTTGTCCCTCAAATCTGATTTGTTGATTGGAATGCTGTTCCAGGATCAACAAAGATGGTGATCCAAGAACTTGCTACTTGGTGAAATCACGATCCATGCCTAAAAAAAAAGTTAAAATAGGCTAAGGAGCCATTCCACCGAATGGGTGACGTTTGCTTGTTGTAACTCTTAAAAATTAAATTTTATTTATTTATTTTTTTCAACACTGAATCTAATACTACACATATTTAACTCTTCAAAATGTGTATTGGTCAATCTCAGGTAACTTTATTTAGTTCTTTACAAGGTTTCTAAGCAGAAGATGGATGCATGTTTTCTCAGTCCTGTTACCAAAACTCATGTGCCATTTAAAAAGCATGTTTAAAACCATGTCAATTAATTCCTTTGTTTTCCGTTTAAGATAGTACATATTTTAAAGAAATTGTTGGTTATATGTTCAAATAATTAGTATTTGTGATTAAAAAACACTCTATAAAGACATGGTGTATTTTAATAAAAAGGGGGGTACATAGCCATGTGTGCTAAATGTCTAAAAAAATCGTTATTTTTCATATGAGTAACAGGACTGAAAGTAACAGGATTGAGTTTTTAAGCAAAAAATGAGCAAATACATGCCAAATTGCCACTTGGCTAAGTAGCTAATAGTACTAACCTAAAGTTAATATTTTTAAAATAAACAAATAACCTCTAAGAAATAATTTAGGTAACAGGACAGTGGGTTGAGATATGACCTTCTTAGTCAAAGTTACAATTTCATCAAATATACAGAAATAAAAATGAGAGGACTTACTTTCGGTCTTCCCATGGTCTACATAAGATCCAGATGATGCAACATCCTTTTGAAAAGCTCGTCTAGTGGCATGTTCCAAGTTTTTAGTGGGGGCAATTTGTGAGGATAACAGGACTGAGTGAAAAGGGACACGACTAAAATGTGTATTTTATATAACATATTATGGATTTTTTATTAAAAATATATGTTTTAAGCATAGATGGTATATGGAGTCACACAACAATGTAAAAAAAAGTTTGATTTCTGAACGATTTTAATGATTATATTTCATGATAAAGTTTAGATTTAGATACCGGGGACATGTAACAAATACAATTTTGTTTTTAGTGTTCTCAGTAGTTAATAATGTTTTAAATTTTATATTTTACATTTGCAGTTAGATTAATGTTCAGGACACTTTGCTTAATTTTAAAATGTATTTTAGAGTTAATTTCCATGCAAATTTATACAAAAAATGTCCTGGGGACTGAAATTTTACCCATTTGGTGGAATGGCTCTAAGTTTTTTTCCCCCCCAGTGTCACTGCCCGCCCTTTTTCTGCGAGAAAGGTCTCTTTAGCCATTGAATTAGACTAGTGGTTCTCAAAGTGTGGTACGAGTACTTAATAATAAATTAATTTAATCTTTGAGTAATTTTTTTTTACATTTAAGTACAGTACAGTTTTAATCTAACTTTACAACACATTTCAAGCGAAACATTATTTAATAATTTTATTTAGGCCTACCTGTAAGGACAGTGCAGTGTTAATGTACAAACTGTGTATTGACAATGTTAAAGTGGCTGACAACAAAACATTCTTATTAGGAATAAATTGCCTCGTTTTTGAACTGTGCAGAGCTGTAGCTGAATAGTTAGTCCTGCTACGCTTCTGTATTTTAATGTTGGTCATTATGGCGGTAGCCTACTTGGAGAGCCAACTATTTTCTGAGGTGGTACTTGGTAAAAAAAAGTTTGAGAACCACTGAATTAGACCACAACATAACCACATTTTACCTGCAAAGCCAGCTCTCGTCTCCCTCCAGCGATTTAAAGACGTTCACTCTAATTTCTTTTTCGGTCTCGTCGTTTGTTTTCATCTGTCTGTCTCTCATCTTGACAAGTCTCAAATCGTGAGCATGAGCCCATTCCACGTTCACCTTTCGCACTCTCGACTTCTGTCTAGTGTCTACGCTGTCGGGACAACCCACAGATGGGGTGGGTCCTGACCCCCCCTGCGATTTACACCTACGCATACAATGTCATAAAAATTGATAGCATCTTTACATAGAAGTTTTGAATAGACAAGTAGCCATGTTTATTTCTTTGTTCACGAATAAAACAGGATTTTATTTTCAGGTTAAGAGATTTGTATTCCTTGCAATAATGTATCGTTGACCCCAAGTGTAAATGAAAAGCATGACTTCCCTAATTTAATAACCTGACACAATGTCAAAAATATAAGCAGATGGGCAGAACAGGCCACACTGGTTGCCACTATTGTCAGCTAAGAACAGGAAACTGAGGCTAAAATTTGCACATGCAGGCTCACTAAAAATGGACATTACACCTGGTCTTAGGAGTTTGATTTCTGCTGCAATATTCAGACGGCAGGGTCAGAATTTAGCATAAACAACATGAACGCATGGATCCATCTTGCCTTGTATCTACGGTTCAGGATGGTGGTGTGGGGGCTATTTTCTTGCCACACTTTGGGCCCCTTAGTACCAACTGAGCATCGTTTGAATGCCACAACCTACCTGAATATTGTTGCTGACAATGTCTATCCCTTTATGACCAGTGTACCCATCTTCTGATGGCTACTCCCAGCAGGATAACGGAAGGCCGTTGGTCTCAAACTGATTTCTTGAACACGACAATGAGTTCACTATACTCTAATGGCCTCCACAGTCACAAAATCTCAATATAGCACATTTGGGATGTTGTGGAACGGGAGATTCACATCATGGATGTGCAGCCCCCAAATCTGGAGCAACTGTGTGATGCTATCATGTCAATACGGACTAAAATCTATGAGGAATGTTTCCAGCACCTTATTGAATCTTTGCCACAAAGAATTAAGGCAGTTCTGAAGGCGAAAAGGGATCCAACCCAGTGCTGGCAAGGTGTACCTAAAAAGTGGCCAGTGGGTGTATATCTACATGTAATAGACACTTCAACATTAGAAGCTCACCATAAACAACTCAAGTAGGTATCCAAGTAAGTAAGTAAGTAAGTAAGTAAGTAAGTAAGTATCTAAAGCCCACACTGTCACTGTATGATAATTGAAATGAACTGATGACGTCACTGTTTTCTCCAGAATGGCTATACAGCTGAATAAAATTCTGTTGCATTATTTTCCTGTTTAACACTGTAAAGCTGCTTTGAAACAATCTGCATTGTTAAAAGCGCTATATAAATAAGGTTGACTTGACTTGTAGGCCTTTTTAAATGACAGTTTAATTTAAGTTGACATCAAAATGACAAGATATGACATAAGCTGTAACCATATAAAAAACTGCAGGGTATTTCCACTCCATTTCCTTTAATAAAAGAGCTATAATACAAAATATCCACTGTGGTCCGATACTCTGATCCTGTGCGGAGTTGGTAATTTAAACATTAAAACAGAAGAAAGGGCCCCAAATAAGGATGAGATCTGTGTGTGATAAAGTGGTCTTAACATCCTGTTCACTTGTACATGACCAGACCTCTGCAGAGGAACTAACTGAATTAATGAAAACCCTTCCCCTCTCAGCACTTTAATCAACATCTACTGACCAGGCGGATGTGGCGTCCACACATTCTGCAACACAAATGGGTCGTCCAGAGAGTCTGGACGAAAAGGAGATGCACTGAAATTATATTTTGATCCTTTTTAAAATACAAAAGAAGCCCAAGACTCAAAGTAGAGATAATCATAAACATAAAGCCTTATGAGACACATACAGAAGAAACATAACATTAAATGCTTCTGATAAAAAAAAAAAAAAAAAGCAGAAATTCAGGTCAGCTTTCATATTTGAGGGAACATCTCCTTTAACATCAAACACGTGGTTCACAGCAGTGGAAAGGATATTCTCTGTGAAAATAGGCCACTTCATGTTTAGCTTCTGTCCATGTTATCCTCCACTCTGCCAACAACACAAAATGTATGTTTTATTCAGCAGCGGTATCAGACACTTGCAGTCTCTATGAGAACCTTGTGAGAAGCTTCTAGCGTCGTCTGAAGGCTCTGGAGATTCTCCAGGCATTTGGCTCCTCGTAGCGGTTATAGAGGGGCTCCAACCGCTGCTGTTTCTTCTGCTTGCTGAGGCGTGTGGGATCAGAAACTTTGAAGAAAGCTGGCGCAAACTCTACAAGCCACCTCGGGTCAATGGTGGTCACTTCCCTCATGTACTCCTTAGTGGTCAGCACAAGCTCATGGTACACCACCCTGAGGAGAAGAGGAGAGAAAACAGCTTTAGAACAAAGCAAGATTGAGATTTGTTTGGTGGTTAATACAATAACAACCTTGTTTTGGTACATACCATTCTGGTTGGCGATTGAACAATGCGCTGGAGGGGTGGATGTAGACCACCTGCTGATCTATGAGGGTCCTGTAACCTTCTTGAGGGTCCTTTTTGCCTGCATTCCGGAAGAAACCACTGCAGATGGCCTTCTGTACACGCACTGTGGCCTTACCACATGATACCACATCCAGCTTGTGCCTGAAGATAACATGCAATATTGTATAATTATTAACAATATGTATAGAGTAAAAGCCCATTCAACAAAAGATGGTTGTTCTAATTATATATGTAAATATATGTAAAAAGTCCACACCAAAACTATAGAAATAACTTTCAATGGCTGGTTGCATAAACTAACTTAAATTAAATTGACTAGACTCAGCAATCAATTTTTAAGGCGGGTCATAACTGGTCAAAAGTTAGTAGACTGGTCTAATTTGAATGCCAAAAGTAAGACTGATTACCCCTTCACTAACTGCTAGTTATGCAACTGGCCCCAAAACGATTTTTCCAAAAATGATAAACAATAAAAAAAAAATGACAGCCAATCAGAATCCATCCAATGTGTTGCATTATGCAAGTAAGCCTGCATAAAGTTAGTTATTCTCTAGCCCTCACCGGTCCATGATGCCCAGCATCTGTTTGCGGATATCCTGTGCACGGCGGAGAGATCGCGCCTGGATGAAGTTTTCGTAGCACCAGGGGTTGGAAAACTTGTTGTTCTTCCAGGAGTTGTAGACAGCCAACAAAGTCAGGTGGTCCCCCTCAGGCTGGTGAAACTTAGCCTTCTTCTGGTCTGCCAGAGCTTGTTTGTCCTGACATTTAGAGTAAAAACATCCTTAATATCTTCAGGATCAGTTTGCTTAGAGACCTCAAACTTTACTTCATGATCTAATGATTTGTGGGCTAAAGGAGTACCTTTGGTCTGTAGAAGACATTCTGTACTGAGAGCATCGACACAATGGTAAGCATCTCTTCGCTGCAGCCAAGATGGACGGACATGATCAACATCTTACAAAGCATGGGCTCCAGAGGAAACTCAGCCATCTGATAGGAACAGCGACAAGACACTTAATACTTTATTCTGCGTATGCAAATTGAGCCGCTACATCCGAAACAATTCACAAATTTAAACAAAGATGACATGCACACACTTACTCTACGACCGAGTCGTGTGAGCAGACCTTCATCATCCAACGCTCCCAGAGTGTACAGCTGCTCCATGGCTGTGATGAGGGTCTCCATAGGTGGAGCATCCATGAAATCAAATGACAACAGGTCATTGATGCCCATTGCCTGATTGAAGGAAAAGAACATTTTATGTCAAATGCATAAAATATAATATTATAGAGACACTGATAAAGTAGTATTATCTCGTATTAAGGCAAATCCACACCGCACTGACAGTCAGCAACAGACACTTTATCGAGTTTTGTCGGATCAGTGTTACCCCCGTTTGAGTCTGTTTTCGCCGACTGAACATGCTGAATCTGCGTTTGTCTGAGAAGTGACGTGTTGTAATCTGGTAACTGTTAGCGTTGGTCTGTCTGTCGGTGCAGTGTGAATTGGCCTTCAGAGATTTATTGGTAAATATTGGATACATAATCATCCACTATTGCCCCTTTACATTTATTCAAAACTCTTACAAGTGAGGAATGCGACAAGCATGGATGTACATTTATTTAACGGTGCATGTTCAATTGTTACATATAGATTATCGGTAACACTTTACAATAAGGTTTCATTAGTTAACATGAATTAAGAGTTAATACTTCTACAGGATTTACTAATCTTTGTTAATGTTAATTTCAACATTTACTAATACATTAGTTAATGCACTGTGAACTAACATGAACAAACCATGAAGACTGTATTTTTATTAACTAAAATAAACAAAGATTAATAAATACTGTAACAAATGTATTAACTAACGATGAACAAATGAAACAAATTGTAAAGTGTTACCAGATTATCTTTTTCATCTAGCGCTCACTTTTTATCTATTGTCTCTTAAAAAAAATAAAAATAAATTCACATATTTAAATGACTAATATTTAATGATCTTAGTGAATATCTGTTTCAATATCCAATAGTTTTTTTCATACTGTACATTATAATGTTTGTTAGTTTGTTTCTTTATTAAATTTGTAATGCCATGTTAGCCTCAAGGCTATTTACATGGCAAACACCATGCCTATCATAAGAATGTAAAAAAATATAAAATTATTATATAAAACATTTCAACTTGACATAAGATAAAACATCTAAAATACATTCAGTTGACACATTCCAAAATATTCTATGTAACCATGTTTGTGAATAAAAATGTTTTCTAGCAATATCATAAATATTGCAGCCCAACCGAATATGTTTAACTCTCAAAGGAACTTGACTACATTATATATGTTATGATGCCTAAATTGTAGCATTTAAAGGTCCCGTTCTTCGTGTTTTTTTGAAGCTTTGATTGTGTTTACAGTGTGCAATATAACATGTGTTCATGTTTTGCGTGTAAAAAAAAAAAAAAAACAGTATTTTTAACACAATTTACTTATCTGTATACCGCTGTTTTCACTGTCCTAAAAACGGCTGATGACTTCCTTTATTCTATGAAGTCCCTCCTTCAGAAATACGAAACGAGTTCTGATTGTGCCAGCGGTTCCCGTGTTGTGATTTGACCGCAGCTTAGCGAACGTGGCACGGTTCCTGTGTTGTGATTCGACAGCAGCTTAGCGCACGTGGAAAGGTCACGCCACTTAACGGGGAGATGTATGCGCGTAATGATCAGTCCCTCCAGAAAAACGCGATTATGCGATCGCGTAATTTAACGCATAATCAGCCAAAGTCCGCATATTCATGCGGGGGGCTGCATTTTTTCAAATATGCCGCACTTTCGCCGCATAAATTGCCTATTTCCACGTGCAAAATATGCGGGGCTAGCATGATTTCATAATCCCCGCATTTTCATTGCAAAAAAAGTCATATATATTAGCAGAAAGTTGACAAATGTTTGTTTACTTCACACAAGAGCAGCCATTTCCCCATATTGCCATGGGAACGCTTTGAAGTGACGTAATTACCTGACGTGAAACTCATCGAAAAGCTGCAAACCCCGTGGTGAAACATGGATATCGGTGAAACCATGATGAAGCACAAACTCCCATTTGCCAACAAAAATAACAGCAAAAGACGCGCAAAGCAGTTTCCCGCTGTGATGACCGATTTCAAAACACAGCATCATGAAGCTTCGAAGCGTTATGAATAAATGAGTCGATTCAGCGGTTTGAAGCGTTTAAATCAATGAGTCGATTCAGCGGTTTGAAGCGTTATGAATCAATGAGTGGATTCAGTGGTTTGAATCAATGAGTGGATTCAGCTGTTCGGATCGCCAAAGTCACGTATTTCAGGAGTTTGACCCGCGATCCGAATCAAGAATCGACTCACTGATTCATAGCATCATGATGCTGTGTTTTGAAATCGGTCATCACTATACAAGTCGTTACTTAGTTTTTTTTTTGCACACAATAACTATTATCGTTGCTTCATAAAGTTATTGTAGAACCACTGTAGTGAGATGGATTTTGTAACGACATCTTTAGTACCTTTTATGGGTCTTGAGAGTGTACATTGTGCCAATGGAGGCCTTTCTGAGCCATTGGATTTACACTAAAATATCTTCATTTGTAACCAACAACATGAGGGGACGTCATTCATGACAGAATTTAAATTTTTGGATGAACTAACCCTTTAAGAGATTGCACTTTGTGCATTGGAAGCACTCAAATGTCTGTAAAACAGGAAGTTATTTATTCATTTCTTCAGAAGTTGTAGCATATTCCTTTTGTAAAGCTACAGAACTTGTTTGACTCAATGTTTTGTAAATTTGAGCCATTATTAAGGTCTTCAATAAAACAAGATGAGAACTTAACTATTCCAGCACTTTCTGTGATGTAGTGCTTTTTTTCTCTTTTTCATCAAACCGCAGTTTTTGCAAGTTCCCGCAATTTCATCGCATAAAATTGCATAAATATCCCGCATTTTTCATCGCATTTTTAAAAAAAACATGCCGCATAATCAAGGATTTTTGCCCGCAACAATCACAAAAAAAGACGCATTTTTCTGGAGGGACTGAATGATCTCTACAGCGTCCCTGGGAAAGCCAAACAAAGGTGATTTGACTCCGGGATGAAAATAACAGCGTCTCGACGACATGGCGACAAACACACTCAAATGCAACACTTCCTTTTCTCCACGCGACACGTCCTCTTCTCCACGTGGGACAGCAACAAGACCACGCCCCCTTTTTTCGCGTATTCTTGTGGGCGGAGGTTAGTCTGTTCTACTGTTCTACTGACGTCATTTATGAAGGAAGTACCAGGATGTAGTCCAAGCCAGCCGTTCGCTGTAGGCTTTGAAAGGGAACTTCTGTTAAATAAAATATCTCGCTTGGCATTGAACTTTGAGCTTTATAATTTTACAGGTATTGTTTATGCTCTAACAGCAACATTACACACTAACTAAAGTTTGAACAATGGGATCACGAAGAACGGGACCTTTAAAACTATTGATTTTAGTTTTTCAGTACTTGATTTTTGATTTAATTTTTTTTAACATAATTTTTATATTGGCTATATTATCTAAATCTGCCACAAAAAAAAACAAAAAAAAAACACGATGACTCAATAGTTAAACTGTTAAATTGTACCTTAAGTGACAGTACAGTGCTGGCCAAGTTAGTTCTCTGAATCTCAGGTACGTTGGTGGTGAGCATCTCATCTCTGTAGGCGCGTTCTGTGTAGAGTCTGTAGCACTTCCCAGGGCCTGTTCTACCTGCTCTGCCCGCTCGCTGCTTAGCCTGGGCCTATGGACCACACAAATGAGGTTTAGGAATCAAAGTGTACTAACAACGTATGCTGCATGTAGTCTGGGTCATTAGGAATGGATGTTACCTGGGAGATGGGGGTAACAACTAGCTGATCAATGCCAGTTTTGGAGTTATAAACCTTCTGCTTGACAAAACCTGGATCCACCACATAGTAGATCCCATCAATTGTCAAAGAAGTCTCTGCAATGTTAGTAGCAATGACCACCTAAAAAAAACAGAATTGTGTTTTGTTAAGGTAATGTTTGTTGATCTAAATTTCCAGGCACATGATTTGATTTGATTTGATATGTCAGAGGTAACCAGAGAGAGGAAAAAGCCTGAATGGTACCTTTCTACTTCCAGGTGGTGCTGGGTCAAAGATCCTGGTCTGCATTTCACTGGGCAGGGCAGAGTAGACTGGGAGGATGATCAGCTCTGGGACATCAGGACCGAGAGATTTCATTCGTTCGTAGAGGATCTCGCAAGCAGTGTCGATCTCCTCCTGACCCGTCAGGAACACCAAGATGTCACCTGTACAGGAAATCATTTGAATTACAGGAATCTCATTTTCGCAAGCATTTACAGGTTTTTTCTGCAAACCAAACGTTACCTGGAGGCTCAGTGAGATGGATTTGCATGACTGTGATCAGACTGGCATCCAGATAGTCAGTCTCCGGTTCTTTAGTGTACAAAACCTCCACTGGATATGTACGACCAGGGATAGTAAAAATAGGTGCTTCATAAAAGTACTGTGAGAATTTCACAGCGTCCAGCGTGGCAGATGTCACAATGAGCTTCATGTCAGTTCGTTTCTGTACAGTCTAAATAATACAAGAACAAGACACTATTAGACATGCCCCATAAAGAGATGGTAAAATAGTGAATAGCACCTAAAATGTATCACTTTCACACGTTTTTGCCCTATGTAGTGGAGTACAAAGCAGCAGTGTTAAAATCTTTAAGAACAGATATTAAATAAATGCCTCAATTTTTTTAATTTTTTTATGTTCACGTTATAAAAAGTAATAATTATTCTTAATATTAATAATAGCAAATGTTTATTTTTAATAAATATGCAATGCTTTTGAACGAAGTTATGCTTATAGGTTGCATTCATTGATTTAAAAATAAAATAATTGATTATAAATACAGAAAAAACAGTAGTGTTGTGAAATATTATTACAAATTTAAAATTGTAATACTCTTTAAAATATGACTTATTCCTGTGATGACAATGCTGAATTTTCAGCAGCCATTACTCCACATGACTGCTCGCATGATTGCTATTCTATAGTAATTAATTTCAATATAGTAATTATTTTCACAATACTTATTGTTTCAAAGCACCTTTACAGAAAATGCATGCGTCTACATTACAATTTAGAGTGATCTGTTATCAGAGGTGACTGTGTCCAAGTTATGCATTTCTGAAATGTATATATACAAATCACGCAGTTAGTGAACAATGTATGAAACAAATTTGATTTGAATTTCAAATTACAAATTTGATTTGATATTGATTAACATGGGTACAGTACATAGCAAATTGTATGTACTGTACAATGTGTGGATTTTTCGTGGTGTAATTCTCCTCAGTGTTATATTAGCTTTTAGCTACATACTTAAATCTGTATATTTGTGATATTTACCCCAGAGAGTTATTTACTTTATAAAGGCTATTTTAACCTTATTAAATGTATACATCATCTTTCATGTCAAATTCTTACATTTGATCAATACATTCAGTTATAATAATAAGACACTATAGGGCTGTTACCAATCAAATTAAATCATTTACACTGAAAAATTACAACGAAAAATGTTATGAGATTGTATGTTTTCTTATTTGTATATTCAATCAATAATATTTTAAACATGAAACTAAACCGCCAGTAGGTGGCAGCAAGTGACCGTCTTAACGAGTGAGTCATTGAGTCGTTCATTGAAACGATTCATTCAAACACTGAATCATTCAGTAACAAAACACCACGTTGAGTGTTGCTTTCCTTTGGAACCATTTCCGTCAGTGAAATAGAACAAAAAGTAAATGTTGTCTGTGTCTAAAATATAAGTAAGTAACTTATATTAACTTAGGCTAACTAACTTGTTTACTGAACCACAAATTTCAAAGTAACATTTGCAATTGTGATGATATTCAGCTAAACAGCTCCCTTAGTCGACTCGTGTTATTAACAATATCATAAGTTATAAATAAAACTATTTTACCCCAATATGTTTCTTCTGTGAGTTTATAGTGCTGTTATGTTCATTTGTTTTGATTTCTCCACGAATGTCTCTCTCAGGCAGATTTTTTTACCAGAAATACACTAACCCTTATCAATCGCTGTTTACATTGTAATGTAATAAAATCAGAATCATTCACAGGTTTCTGGTTATTTTATTAAGTTTTAAGATAGGCCTACTTGTCCAGTCAGATTAATGTCGAGCCCTCACAGTCTATGGTCGAGCCCTGTGTTCATTCATGACACTTTTCTGCTGTAAAGCGGAGGTGATCAGTTCATGTGCCGTTGACTGAGACGCTACAGTGATCTGTGAATGTCACGCCAAATTAGAGCACCAAAAAAGATCGCAACAGCTCAGGTGTCAGTTATTATTGTGAAGTTAACAAATGCTTTCAACTTCAACCCCCACCCCCCCCCCCCCGAACATTTTTTTTTATCTACATGATTCACATGAATGACATATTTTGATTAAAAACGGCGAATTTCTCCGAAATGCGACTAGTTTGCAGGTATGTTGAACGAATACATGTTAACAAATGATTAGGATATATAGAAAATATTTTGCATTGGTGCATTAGTAATCTGAAATTATTTTGCAGAAAGCATAATCTTTTTTTATTTTTCAGTATTCTTTTATGAATATAAAGTTCAAAGGAGCAGCATTGAGAACACTGAGCTTGACACTCACTGTCTGTGTGAACAAAGCCTCAATTGATGAACTGTACCTTCTTGAGCAGGCCAAAGAGCACGTCTGTGTGAATGGTTCTCTCATGGGCCTCATCCAGCATAATGATGGCATACTGGCCCAGATCAGGGTCAATCAGACACTCTCTTAACAGCATACCGTCCGTCATGTACTTAATCACAGTTTCGGGACTTGTGCAGTCCTCAAAACGGATGGTGTAGCCAACCTGCGTAGACACAGAAAGAGATTAGGGCTCTGTTTCAAAGGTGATCGTGAAATGTTAGATTACGGTTGCCTATTTCATGAAAATTAATGTAAGCAGGCATCTACCTCTTGACCTAAACAACAACCGTACTCCTCAGACACTCTTTTAGCCACAGACATGGCTGCCACTCTTCTGGGTTGTGTGCACCCGATCTTCCCACGTGTGGTGTATCCTGCCTCTGCCAGGTACTGAGTGATCTGAGTGGTCTTCCCTGAGCCCGTCTCCCCAATCACAATCAGAATCTGGTTGTCATGGACAGCCTGTAAAAGACACATTGGTTGAATTTATGAACACAATCAAATATAAAATATAGATCAGAATGAATATAGATAAGGGATATCCTGAGCAGATCTCAAGGTTCAGTATTGGGGGCAATTAAGCACTTTTTTTAATGTATTGGTATTGGCTACACCATATTTTTTTTTTTACATCAGCTGTCATGCAGGAGTCATGCAGTAGGTGGCGGTATGCACTGTCAAGCGGTTTCGCAATCAAAAGGAAAAGAAGCAGCTCAAATGTGCATGTGTGAAGTGCAAGAACCAATGAAGTCTGTTCTAGTGCATCACACACATTCAAGCTTCTGTGTTTAACATATTTGATGCACACATTTTTAAAAAATCATTCAAAGGTCTTCAAAGGTCAAAGGTCTATCTCAGACTATATGAGACGTCATTGCCATAATACGTTGCTATGTGTTGCGTCTTTTTTGGACTTGACTGACATATAAAATACAAGAAGCTTATATCAGTAGCCCCATATTCATAATTTTGACCACATTGTAACAAGGGTTACCAATGTCTTCATACTATGGAAGCTTGTTTCCACCACAGAATAAAAAAATAAAGTAAATTGCAAGTTTATATCTCACAATTCTGACTTTATAACTCGCAATTGCATGTTATAAAGTCAGAATTGCATGATATAAACCTGCAATTCTGAGAAAAAAGTCTTTATATATCACAATTACGCGTTTATATCTCAATTCTGGGAAAAGTCAGAATTGCGAGATATAAACTTTCAATTGCAAGGAAAGCGTCAGAATTGCGAGTTTATATCGATACATTGTATACGTTGGATTGATTTCATTATATTTATTGTACTTGAAGGGTGCACCAGGCACTGGGAAAATACAAAATATCGGGGCTCTGTATCGGTAGATACTCAATATTCAATGACTCGGATCGGGGGCACAAAATAAACTTTATACTTGGTTCATCCCTAATATAAATATCAGTTGAAGTCACACCTGAATGAGCTGCTCTTTCAGCTTGTAGATGGGAAGACTCTCTCTTTGCTCAAGGATGGAAAGTTGAGTCTTTTTTCCATAGGAGGCCTTGTTGCCGCCAAAGGCGTGTTTCTTCCATTCTGGGATATCGTTGGGCATCATACCTATGCCCCTCATGTTGGCAGCTATCTGCCTGCCGTCAACTGTATGGATGGCGAGCGTGTGAAGACAGGAAAAAGCATTTATTACAGATGCACAAAGATGATAACAGACTTGAGCTCATATAAGGCCAGAGGGCATACGAGCGGCAGAGATTGGCTTTTTTATGTGCAAGCCTGCTTCGAGAGCAGACCTCAGGAAATCAGATGGCCATCTATGAAATCACTAAACTACGGTATGGACAAATAGGAAGGAAGTTTATCTGGAGTGATCAGTGTCTTTCATATTACATAACATTGTGTTCTTTTTTTGAGTACTGGAGGACATGGAGCGCAAAACATCCATTTACTCAATTTTAATTTTACAATCCTATTTCACTATACAAGTAATCAGATTATTTTATTTTCTAGTCTTCGAATGCTACTACTATTCCATACAGTTTTGGAGTTCTAGTGTGTTCTAATAAAAATGTGTGATATTCCTGCTTGATAATTCAGACCATAAATTAATTTGGAAGATGAATAAAAAACACAATGGCAAGGTTAAAGTATTTAATTTAATTTTATTATATATAAATCATATTTTATTTGACAGTTTTAAAGTGTCATTGTTTTTTTTGTTTTTTTAATATGGGTAATATTGCAGATTTTTAACTTGTTGCGAATGTGAAATATCTGTAAACTTGTTATTCTGTGTTGAAAAATCCAATAAAGAAATTAAAGAGAGAGAGAGGTTCATTAAAAGTATGTCAGGGTTTTTCCTGGGTCAAAAATGGTCTTCGGTGGTGGCTGACAGACATGGTCATCCACACATACACAGTAAAAAGTACCCTACCCACGTTATCTGCAAGCGCAATACTGACAATAAATTTTAAATAAATTCAAAGAAACAGTTTGTAATTTTTGCTTATCTTATTTCGATACCTTGATTTTTGTTTCTTTTGTTCCTCATTTTTACACTATTTACAAATAATTGTTTTGGTATATAACCATATCAATATTAAAAAGTAGTATTAAAAAAAATAACAAATAGCCTAATTTTCTGCCATATACAATTTCATAAAATTATCAGCTAGCTAATAACAATTTTGTTCTGGTTTCACCTCACTCCAGTCTAAACTAAATGATTTTAGGCTATTTATTTTACTACACATTGTCAACATAAATAAGCTGAAAGACTGTGGATAATTCAAAATAATTCATACTATCCACTCTTACTAAATTGGGTGAGCACACTTGTGTTCTCATTTCAGATGTTCTGAGTAAATGATTAAACTGATTCGTTAGTTCAGTGTTGGACAGTTCAGTTGTTCTAACCAGTCGTTAAAATGATTCGGTTCAAATGAGTCATTAGGTGGCGAATCGGACATTAGCAGACGCGGTGTGTGTGAATCCTGTCTTTAGAACATCGCGAAAGATTTGTCAACACACAGAAAACACTTCATAACCGGATGGGATTTGTTTCCCGTTTATTGAAAGTATGGTTTATGTCAGCTGGTCGGTGAAGAGTTAGCGTTTTTTGAGCGCAATTCCCATCCAGCGGTAGTTCAAGGAAAAAATGTCCGAATCCACCACGTGCAACATGGATTCGGTCTTCCGACCTTTTGATTAACGTGATATGTGAAATATTAGGATGCTAAAACGGTGCTTATTTTGAAGACCGAGAGCGTGCGCGTGGGGTAGGGCTCTCCGCTCGTTCTCTCTGTCATCAGTTAACATGCGCCGATCACAAGCGCAGTAGATCTACATCACTTATAAATCGCAATAACTGATCAAATAAGGCTTTGGCGGGGCAAAAATTTGTTTTGGCAGCCGCCAAAAAATTTTCAATGTAGGAAAAACCCTGTATGTGCAAGACGTCATACACATGCATCCAAGTTGGAAGCCCGACTTGAAGTTGCATTCTATTGCACTTTTCTGAGTAGAAAAACATTTTGACCTCCTGAGTTGAATGGAGTACAACAACATTTCTTATTTCAGATGCTCGGAATACGTCTAAATGTCTTACCGTCGGGCAGTGGGTCAACCCAGTGTTTATTAAGACCCATGGGGATTGAATCCATTTCAGCCTCCCGCTGGGCCTGTTTTACCTCCCGTCGCTCTTTGGCCAGGGCACTCTGCATCATAGCTGCTTGGGAGAGAGATCCGTCTGGGTTCTGACAGAAAAACAAAACAAAAACAGAATATTTAAAGTCACAGATTACTTTTAGTGAAACTGTCTAGGTAGCTGTAGAGTGAGGTTACATGCGTTTTGACCTACCTTGACAATCTTGACAGGACTCATATCCATGCTCTGTTTGGTGTGTCCCCGCAGGAATGGAGGCTCCTCTTCCACCAGCTCAATCTCCAAGTCCTCATCTGACAGATAAACCACAACACAGAAAATGTTTGAGGTGACTATTCAGGCAGCTAGAAGTTGCCTTGAGATTGTTGTCGAGTTGAACAAAGGTGAATGCAACTCATACCCTCCTCATCATCTACTTTAGGCAGAATTCCTGTCTCTTCATCAAAGTCTGGGAATTCCTCCTTAGACAACACATTGGCAGCAATCATCTAAGAACAAACAGATCAAGATGCAGATTAAAATATGAACATAAGGAAAAACAAATGTTCAAACAGTGGATAAAATTCACATTAAAGATGCCCATGCACCTGTTTGATTTCCCATTTCTCTGGATCTGAAATCTTGGTCAGTCTTTTGCGTTCCAACGTGTCGTCCTCAACCTCTGGAGCATGGCCCAGGTTGAGGTTGGTGGGTCTGTCAGGATTTCTCATGGATGTCTCTTCCTGACCATCTGCACCCACATTTCGCCTCCTGTTAGGGTTCAGGTCTTCACCAGTGTCCTGGTCAACATCCTTGTAAGATGCAAGACAACCCAACAAAAATCAGTCCACATATAAGCACAATGATCACTGAAATAAAAATCACATTTTTTTAATATTCAAGATATAACCAATATTTCTAGTCAAATAATTGATGTATACAGTAAGGTGTAAAAGTCTGAGAAGACTAGTAAATGTGCTTCAATTTCTATTTTTTTCTGATTTAACAATATAATTCTATATATTGCAATCATTATGATCACAACTTGTAATAACTGCTTTGAGCTCATTGTTTCTATCAAAAGGCATACATGATTTTAGCTAACTGCATCATTTGTATCACCTAAGAACTGTACATTCTGACATACGGACATCACTTTGACAGTCACCTCTGATAACAGATCACTCTAAATTGTAATGTAGAAACATGCTTTTTCTGTGAAGCTGCTTTGAAATAATATGTATTGTGAAAAGCGCACTACAAATAAATGTGAATTGAACAACTACAACATATTATAATAATAATAATACCAATTTAAACTTTGTATAAGTAAAAATAGCCCAGTAAAATAGACATGCAAGATATAAATAGATTTATGCTCTGTCTCCGTGAGTAAACCATCCATCATGATTATACAGTTAACTGTGGCTCTCACATTATATGACGTGGGTCAGCGCAGGTTTGTAGAGAATGCGGTTGCGAGTCCTGAGAATGTGCAGGTGTCAGTTTGGTTATAGAATCATAAAAAACAAAGCGCTGTATGAAAGCAACCGTATTAAGCGGCACTGCCATTCTAGCCACTGGCATCTGCTCTAGAGTTTTGTTTTACATCAAACAATGACATGGGATTAGTGATGAACCTAAACAGTGCATAATTCGATTACGTAGACGCGTTGTTCCAGTCGTATTATTATTATTATATATACCAAATTTACTTTTGGTAGGTGCCCCAAAAATTGCTTTACATTTTAACTGGGTTTTTTTGTTGTTGTTGTTTAATTGGTGACTTTCATAAAGACACTCACTCACCTTCATACTGAGACTGGTTTTGGATCCAGTGAAGGATAACACCTTGACTTTGACTCTTTGACCTTTGGTGACCACATCTGCCACATTTGCCACCCGACCTTCTCTCCTGAGCTCAGAAATATGGACCAAGCCTTCCCAACGTTTCCTTTACAAAAGGAGGATGAGAGAAAAACTGTTTAAAAGCTAATTCTAAATATTAAGTTTACAAACTAATTCTACTAAAGAATGTATTATAATCCCCACATCAAATTCAGTAGCCTTTAAAAGTAAATGTACTGCATCTCAAACATACCTGAGACCTTCCAACTGCACAAAGCAGCCAAACTGCATGATACTGGTGACTTTGCCGTTGTAGATGTCCCCCACAGAAGGCTCCTCCGGTGGGGGCCGGTCCACATGTTTTTCCTTCCACCTGTCTGAGCCTTTGTCTTTGTCTTTGTCTACCCGTGCAGGACTCCTGGACCTGCTGCGAGAATGCCAGCGGCTCCTGCGCTTCCTCCTGTCCCTCTCATTAGAGCGAGATCTAGAACGAGAGCGATGTCGTCTCCGTCTGTCCCTATCTCTATCCCTATCCCTGTCCCTGTCTCTATCTCTATCCCTGTCCCTGTCTCTATTTCTATCTCTATCTCGATCTCTGCTCCAGCTTCTGCTCCTCCGCTTCTTCTTGCTGCTGTTGGTTTCAGATCTAAGACGGAAGATACTTACATGTTAAAAGGCGACAACATGATGCAGTGAAGAAATCATTGCAGCATCGACTTCAATGTTGTCTATATTATATGTAAGAGCAGGTCCTCACCTGTGTTTACTGCTGCTAGATTCTGTTACACTAACACTGGGCATAAACATCTCTAACTCTTTCATTGCATCAGCAGCAACCTTCACGTCATCCTCATCCAGCAAATTCTAGTTAGAAGAAAAGATCATTTATGAGCCTTATGCTGATTAAAAAACACATTCGAATGTATTTATACACTGACAGTCAAGCTTGAAATAATTAGGTATAAATTGTTTTTGAAAGAAGACTCTTCTGCTCACCAAAGCTGAATTTATTTGATCAAAAATAGGGTTGGGAGATGTCTGGCTGCCAAATTGTCACAGACAATGTCTACAGTGAAACATTGCGATGGAGTGCTTGTGGTGTGATGCTCTGCTCACTTCAACTAGAAACAGGAAAATGGTGCTACCGTTCTCTCTCGCCATTTGAATATCATTGGTTTAGTTGTGCAAAATATCTAGCAGCCTATAATTTGTACAGTAACACTGTATTTTGTGACACTGAAGAATTAAGTAATGGCTGCTGAAAACTCAGCTTTGCCTTTAAAGGAATACAGTACATCTCCAAAATAAATTAAAATAGAAAGAAGCCATTTTAAATCGTAATAATAATATATCACAATATTACCATTTACTATATTTTTGATCAAATAAATGCAGCCTAGGTGAGCGTTAAAGGCTTTTTTCCAAATTAAAAATACAAATAAATAATTACCCTGGCAGTAGGATTGTCAGGTCTACACAGAGCTGGAAACAGCTCTTTCAGCTTGTCCTTTTCACCTTTTGGCTTAGCCTCAGGATAAGAGGCTGTACAATAAATTAAAAAAAGAAATTATCAGGAGCACTACGGTATGAAATATGAAGATATTGTTCAAATCAAAATGAACTGGGCTGCGTTTATCAAAACCATTGCAATCCTAAGTAGATCGTAGAACCATTGGCACCAATAGTCTCTATGATCAAACTTAGCTCACAACGCTTTTAAGACACACAGCCCTGATAGATGCAAATCAACTAAAACACCCTGAATGATCTTACCTTTACTGGTAGATGCTTTTGCAGGAGGACGCATGGTTTGAATGAGACGAAGCAAATTGCTGACAAGTGAATCCTAAAAGACAGAGAAGACAGATTGGGTTAGATATTCCTAAAACTGCAACAATAAAATCACAAGACAAAATTGAAGGAACAAAAATCCTTACTGTGAAATCGGCTCCATTTTTAACCAGTACTAACTTAAATCCATCAAAGGTTGGATTTTTCTCAGCAAGACTGATTACAAACTCAGCTGAAAAACACAAAAACAACCAGCAGACTGTTACTATTAACTTCTGTATACACACATATATTGTAAAGCTGCATCCAGAGATTATGCGTCTGTCTTTTACTTTATTCAATATTTTATAATAACCAAAATTGACCACGGCACGTTAATCATAGTGTTGCTCAAAACATCAGTTATTACAGTAATTGTTACCACTGTAAAACAGATTTTAAATAACTCCAGTAATGAAGACGGTTATATTTCCAAATAAACGTAACAATAAATAATGCGACCACGTAACTGACAGTAACCAGCCTCTTTTAATTATAGAATGTCAGATACTAGAAAAACTAAACGTGTAACATAACTGGGGAACTAAATATTATTTAATAACATAACTGCTACTGACTAACACATGTAGAAAGAGGCTAACAAGCTAGTTACTAAAGAGTTAACGTTACCTACAACGTGACACAGTATCGTCAAATTTATGAACTCACCAAGGTCCTTATCGCTGATTCCTAAATGGTTGTCAAGTTCGGTACAGACTTTAGACACCAAAGACAAATATTCGAGCTTTTTAAGCTCATCATCTCCGATATCTGCCATCTTCAGCAATGTTGTTGTTTCGTTCACCGGAAGAAAGTGGCAACGCTACCTCTTGTCTGTTAACTTCTAATTCCGGGTTACATTACAGGCGTCCTCTAACGGTCAAATGAAGAATTGTTGTGAGGGGGCAGGGGGGAGCAATTTTTCCAGGGGGTAGCAAGGGAGTTCATCGCCGGCCATGGACAAGTTTAAAGAAAAACAGTGTAAAAATGTACAAATAAATAAATCATAAAAATACGATTTAAATAAGTAAAACACACACACACACACACACACACACACACACACACACACACACACACACACACACACACACACACACACACACACACACACACACACAACAAATAAATAAATAAAATACATAAAAATGTGATTACAATAATTCTATAATACATCTAACAGAACAGTACGATAATTAGTAGGAAAAAACATTAATGGCTGATAACTTAATGGAAACTAAATAACATTTTAGACATATAATATCACTTTTTGTACCGTATACATTTGTTATTTATACAAGACACTATTTAGATGCCTTTTAAATTTAAAGTCCCTGTAAAGTCAAAATTAAGTATGTGTTCTGAGTTTGTCAAACCACAGAAGAATGTGTTATTAACCACCCAGCCAAATTTGAATGATAAAAAAAGTCCCGCCTCACACGATGAAGATCATATTTGGGGGACCTTGGCATCTAAAACCTGTGATATTGTACAGATCTGGTGCGACATCTAGTGGCGCATGCGTGAATTTCAGGACATTCAGGTCACTCCACTGACAGTTCCCTGCGTGAATCCGCACCACGGTCAGGTTGGTGCGCATCTATGATGCTGAGATTGGGTTTCGCATGGTCTTCTACATCATCAACCACCACCAAACACATCGCACAGGCCAGGCTCTTCACCGGATCATTTCTGCGAAAAGATAATTATACTTTATATAAGAGCCGGTGCTCTGGACTACCACAAAAGTCAGTGCTTGCCAGTACCAGATTGTCCTGGGACAACTTCAGGTAGGCACTGACCTCTGACACCGTCATTCTCCGAGCCTGAGTGCTTCGTGTCTAATCGCGTGTCTAACAAGCGATTATAAAACGCTGCTGGCTTCGTTAGCACCACTGCTAACACAGAGACCTTGTCCAAAGACTTTAAATGCCTATGTTTTCTAAACACTTATCCCAAAATCTGATTCCTGACGTTTCATGCGTAGACAATGCTGTCTAGATAGGCAGCTTACCAATGAGCCACAGCACTTGTTTACATGCAGTAAATACGAATGTAAAGGGTTTCCTAATAAGTGTTTTTGTTTACTAATAAAAAGCTGGCATTCCATGCCTAAACTGGTTTGCTGGCTAGTTTAAGCTGCTCTTAGCTGCTGTAAGAGCAGCCACCTGAAAAGTGCCCAAAACCTCTGGAAAACTAGACTGGGACACTGTATAAGAGCAGCAAAGCTGGTTTAAGCTTTTGTTGATTTAATTTAATTTCATACTCCTTGCACATTAAAGTAACCATGAAATCAAAATTGACAATTGCTATTTTTAATGGATATTGCAGTATTTATTATAAAAATTGTATTCATTCACATAATTATTATTTAAAAAAAAAAAAAGATTTGTATGCACTTGTAATCGTTCAAAATAACTTCCCCTCCCTCTTGCAGAGACTTCTCTTCTTTTATCTGATATGATGTGTTGTTTTTCTGCACAAGTGTGGGGCAACTGTTTATGGGGGCAACCTGTCACTCACGTGAGATCGCTTCTTCTTCTTCTTGTTGTTTAATGGCGATCAACTCCTTAAGGAGCATTATCGCCACCTAATGTACTGAATGGCAAATTAACCTTGGGTGATAAGTCTGAAGTTTAAAATCTTCCTTCTCACAAATGGACCATTGCCATTGACAATCTATCTGGTATACTTTCTTGTTGAACCTTACGCTATCAACCCACATACACAACCATTGTTCATCATACCCACAATAGAGGTTCATCCAGCGCTGCGTGTTCAGCTCCTCAGCCAGCCCCCATGGCGGGATCAACGATTCACTCATATTATATTCTAAATCCCAAGCCTGAATCATATATAAACTTAATTAATGCTCTATATAGCTGTCTGTCCGTTACACCTTTTCCTAAAATATCCTCATTCTTCATTCTATCCTCTCCATTCTTCAAATGACTGAATAATACATCACAACATATATTATACTTACTACACATAAATGATACATGACATACATTTTCAGATACGCCACACTCATCGCATAATCCATTTTCATGTAACCCCATAATTGCCAGTGTTGATTTCAACCCTGCATGTCCCAGTCTTAACCTATACAGCAATACTTCTTCTTTCCTATTTCCTCCCTGGCAATTTATCCTCCCTACTGTCTGTGTGGTACTATAACACCATCTCCCTGTGCCACTACTATCCCATCTAATTTGCCACTTATTCATTAACTTTTTCTTTAAAAATCGATTTTGCCTCCTTTTCTCCCATATAGGTACTTTAACATCCACCCCCCTCTTGTCTAGTGCTTTTTTGTTGTTGTTGCTAGTTAATTAGTTCATTAATAAATCTTCTCTGTCTGATCTTGCATGTACTATACTAATTCAAGCTGAAGAAGAATCTGAATATATTAGCTACTACTTTATTTGGTCTGACTTGTTCGACCCACTGTAGTCCTATTATTATAGCAGTTAACTCTGCAGTGAAATCTGTAAATATTTGTAATATTTAATAAAATGTATCATATGAGTTTTCCCAGCACTCCTCTAATACTTTGCGAGTAAGGTTATTATTTGCTGATTGTTGAAGATTTGCCCATTATGTATTTGCCAGTTTTTCTCTTCTAGTATCTAGTGGCATCTCTCCCATTTCTACCGCAATTGCATCTACAAGGGATGATTTAACTGCTCCACAACATATTCTTATTGCTTTGGATTGAATAATATCTAATTTGTTCTTGACTTGACTTGTTTCCCGAAGCATATACAATACATCTATAATCAAAGCAAGAACGAATCAATGCTTGATCCATGCACAACAATGCACTACGGCTAGCTCCCAAATTGAGACTAGCAGCCGTACGCATGTACGCATGCAATTTAAGATCTTTTTACACTTTGATTCAATTTTACTAATATGAAATTTCCATGTTAATTTTCCATCAAACCATAAACCAAGATTTTTAAAAAACAGGTACTCTTTCCAACTTCAGGGCTAAATGTTCATTCCTCTTATTCTTTGTGAATAACATATTGTGTTTTTGAGACTGGAAAGTTTAGACCCCAATCCAATGACCATTCTTTTACTTCTTTCTTTGACTCCTGAATGCCTTTAACCAAATTTTTTATATTACCGCCTCTCTTCCATAATGCTCCGTCATCTGCATAAAGAGCTAGTCCTATTCCTGTTTTTTTTTTTTACTTTATCAAAAACATCGTCTCCACTTTATATTAGGTGGCCTTAACTACTATGTACTTGCATCGAAAAATACTTACTGTGTTCATATTGTGTTGCAAAACACCTTTGCTGATATTGAGGTGGGATACGGGTAAAGTTAGGGACAGGTGTGGTGGTATGGGTAAGTTTAAGGGTAGGGTTAGGTGTAAGGGGAGTGTCAAAAGTGTAATTACAAATGTAACTACAGTAATTAATTACAGATGTAGTTACATGAAGGTATTTTTAAAAATGTAAGAACAATGTAAAAACATGTATGTAGCCTACACAATAAGTGCATTGTATCAAATTATTAATTAAAATGTTAGTACATAGTAGTTAAGGCCACCTAATATAAAGTGGGTCCAAAACATCATTAATCATTAAATTAAAAAATAATGGGGTAATTGCTCTACCCCGCGGAGTTCCATTTAGAATGTTTTAAGGAGCTGATAATTCGTCCCCAATTTTCACTTGAAAAGTGCGTTCACGTAAAAAAAATCTAAAACCCAATTATAAAATGTGCCACCTATTCCAATTTTATTCAGTTTAATTAGCAAACCTTCCCTCCACAAAATGTCATAAGCCTTTTCTAAGACTGCAATCATGTACTTTTTTAGGCCCCTATGATTTCCGCAATCACGGAATTGGCATATTAACGCGGAATCTATTGTTAACGCGGAATTTCCCGGAATTATACATATTTGGAATGAAATGCGGTTTTGTGTGGGAGAAGAACGAATGTCTGGTGAAAATGCAGACCGGGGGAAGCAAATCTGGGCAACTCAACCCCTCCCGTCATCTCAGCTCCCCCTTCAAAACAATGAAAGTATGGAGAAGCGGCTCTCCACGGCTCTGCTTTGGTCGGCGAAAAAGTTAAGAAACTCAACGCTAAGCCCTCAGTACCGAGCCAAGCAGTTCCCTCGCGGGGAGTACTGCTGTATTTTGCCTTGTTTTTAATGCACTTTAATGTACTGTATGGAAAATAATGTCTTAAATTAACTGGAGAAAAAATTAGATGAGCGGGACAGCGCGTCTGAACCGCATCATGTTCGGCAGAGGTAGATCTTAAAGTGACAGTAGCACTGATAATGTCTGTCATTAATGTTCAAAGAACAACGGGAACAGGGAAGATTGTAGCTTTAATGATGATTCATCTATATTTCACTTATTATTTATGCTGTTAAGAACGGTGTTGATAACTTTATTCAATTTCTGTGTAGACTATGTCTGACAGGGAAGGCCACAGGCAAATATAACATTTAATATAATTGGTTTATGTAAAGATTGTTTTAAGTTCAATTAAATTAAAAGTTGTTATTTTTTAAAGCCTAATAAATGTTGAAATTGGTAGCTTTCAGTTATACTGTAATGTAACTTCATCAATGTTTCATAATATAGACATTAATATCAGTGATAACTGGCCTTCATTCATAAAAAGATGCCATTACTACACACATTTAAAATATGCTGTCTTTAAGTTGTTTCTAAATTAATTTGGAGAGTAACTGAAATTATTACAATATCAAAATATTAAAAACTCCAATGTTTTTAATTGCAATTAATCATGATTAATTACAGAAAAAATGTGATTAATTAGTTTTTTTTTTTTAATTATCAATTCACAACACTAATATTTTGTTGTGACTTGAAGTACTTAGAGTGCAGTGTTATGTTGCATCATGCAGTATTTGTCCTGAAAAGTAAATGTGATGTTTGTTACCTCAATAAATTTAAGGTCATTCCTATTTTATGTTTTATGTTCTATTATATTAACATTAAAAGCACACTCTTTTTACGACTAAAATAACAGTTAAGGGTAAAAAAACTGAATTCCCAAAAATTAAAATGGAAAAAATGGAATTTGGGAAAAAATTAAACGGAATTTGGGAAAAAATTAAACGGATTTCATAGGGCCCTACTTTTTCCATTACAAAAGCTTTTTTAACTTAATTTTCAAGCAATACCAAAGCGTCTGCTGTAGACCTACTTTTCCTAAAACCGCTTTGAAATGTTGATAACAATTCCCTTTTCTCTAAAATGTAATTCAGTCGCCTCACAATCATTTTTTCCATTACTTTACATAGTGTAGAGGTAAGAGCGATTGCTTAGGAAGGATACCCTCGTTCCATACAATTATATAAGTCCAATAATGCTTCTAATGCTTTTGTTTATCATTTCTTTAAGATGCTATAACTTATCAAATCTTTTCCTGGTGTGGTACTCTTTGAGATATTAATTGCTGTTTTTAATTCAAAATAACTAAACTCGTCATCCAAAATACTATTAAAATCTTGCTTTTTATTCTCTCCATAGATCTCCATAGATATTCTTAATTTGTTGTCATCTTGTTAAGATTATATCATTTACATTTTCAATGCTATGAGCTTTAGCTAATGTTTGAGCCAACATTGTAGCCTTATTTGTAAAAGCTACCTTCCCATTTTCCTCCATTACAGCCAGGTTTTTAAAGCTGTCAATTCCATTCATCTTCTCTATCATACGCCAGACTGCATTTATTTCTGTTTCCCTCCCTATTGTATTGCAAAAGTTTTACCATGCTGTCCTTTTTATACTTTTAATAACCTTTTTAACACAAACCTTTTTCTTTGATAATCTATGACTGCTTCTGGGGTGAGTGTTCTTTTTAAAATCTGAAATGCTTTAGGTTTAGGTTTATTTAAGGTTTGACAAGGCAGGATATTGCAGCACAAAACCTTGAAATGTGTGAAACATAACACATACTCAGAAACATCCATTATATACCTGGTTTAAAACAAGCTAAAAAGCAAGTAAAATCAAATAATCCTGACATAATATTATCGTTAACTTCTGTGAGGTAGTACAGCACGAATACACAGAAACCCCCCCAGCAGAAATAGTCTTCATACAATCAAACACCTAAAAGTTATTTGTATTGCAGTTTAAGAGCACGTGGGATAAAGGAAAGTTCATGTCTTTTTGTTTTACTCCTGGGCATGACAAATTTCCTGCACTGCCGCAATAGAATAGAATAGCACTCCTCTGACCACCATGGCACATTTTTTCTTTTACTTATACCACTTGATATCGGGATAGACTGAGAGGCTGCAAAATAAATGCCATTCACTACTTTATTATATCTGTCATCAACACTACCTTCTACTGACAGATTTTTGAATTGTTCTTCACATAACATTTGAAGTTTTTCCCAATCTCCTTTCTTATATATCTATCTTACACCATAATTACATTTTTGTAGTTGAATCTTATTTTGAATTTCACATGTCCCTGGGAAATGATGTTGAAACTATTGTGATATCCAAACATGACATTCCACCTCTTGCTATGTCTATTCTTATTGGATTGCCATCATTTAAACATACTAACTAAAGAGTTATCTTCCATGAACTCTTCTATTATTTCCTTATTTTTATCTGTACTCCTGCTAGCCCAAATACAATTGTGAGCATTAAAATCACCACATATAATCATTTAGTTTGCCGTTTCTCCCAGGGCACTTTTCAGGATATCTATTGTTAATTCTGAACATGGATTATAGAAATGTAACACTGATTACCTCCTGTGTACCTTTTATTTCTATACATATGCTCTCTGCATAACCTTCTTTATTTCTTAAGTCATCATCTAATGACTTGCATAAGCATAACCATGTTTCTTGTATACAAACTATATCAGAAGATTTATTCATGTCTGCAATATACTTTTAATCTCCTGTCCATTAGCGATTAAGCTTCTGGCATTCCAATGAAGCAACAGGAAAGACATGATAATGTCCATATATCATGACATTGAGATGTATCATAACTTGTTGTTATACTACCTTCTGCTCTCCCTTCTTTAGATTTTAGTATCTTGCTCTGCTGATATACTGATGCAGTTCAAGAATTTGTTTGCATTCTACCACAATTTTTATTTTGTCAGATCTTCTTTCTATCTGCCCAGTGCCATTCGCCACTGCACAGATAAACGCCACAAAATCAGTTTTGCTCATGTTAATATTGTCATTTGAGTCATTCTTTAACAAGTTCAGCTGTTTCATTGACTTGTCATTCTGAGAGGTTTGCGCCGGACCGGTCCAACATGTATTCTTGTATCTTCTACTTTTTTTACTCTGCGAGCCGCTTCTGCATATGTTAAATTCTGGGTGGACTTTATCTTTTGGATTTCACGAGCCTGTTTCCGTATTGGACATCCTGCATATGCAGTGCTGCACACTCCCCCGTAGATCTCAGCTCCTTCCTGACACTTCCCGTATTCATGCTCTCCTCCACATTTTGAACAACGCTTTTCCCTTTGCAAACAGCAGCAGTATGTCCTATGCGCTGGCACTTATAACAACACAAAGGAGGGGGTACATACCCCCGTTCCACATAACTGATGAAACCTAGCTTCACCTTGACTGGTAGATTGCTGTCTTCAAAATGTATCAGCACAGAAAGACTATCACACTTTTCATTATCTTTCCATGTCGTCAAATCCAATCAAGTTTCCTTTTACTTCTTCCATAGTTACATTTAAGGGCACTGCTGAAATAACGCCACATTTCTTCACATCTATTCCAGCACAACTTATTTTACCACCAGCTAGTGTTTTGAGTTTTTGAATCTTTGCTTTCTAATTTTCATCTTTACACTTAATCAAGACTCTTCAATTGCTCAGACATGTGGCCCCTTTCACTGATCCCACTTCTTTTTCTATCGCTTTTGATAGTTACTAGTAACTGTTCTGTTTGACAAATGTGATCATCATTTTTATTTATTTTAATCCTTTGCCCTGTATCCCTGGTTTTACTTGTATAGTTTCTCATATTCAGACTCATCACCCGTTATTTCCTTTTTTCCTTTTATTATATCGTATTTCTTGGAACTCCATATCTTGATTAGCATCATCCGAAGAATCGTCCATTATGTCCACCTACTTCAACTCAAGAACCATTCCTGTTTTGTCAAAACAAATCTCCCGCCGACGACCTTCCTTTCGCCTTCTCCGCACATGAGATCTCAGTCAGCAATTATAAACGTAATGGTCCAACGATCCAATCAATTTCCATTGGACCCGCCCATACAAAGTCCTGCCCTAATTTTTCTCATGGAAGGTTGTTTCCACAAAATAAAACATTTTTTTGCGAGAAAAGTCAGAATTGCGAGATATGAAGTCAGACTTGTGTGATATAAAGTCGCAATTGCGAGTTTATATCTCACTCTTCGGACTTTTTTTCTCAGAATTTCAAGTTTATATCTCACTATTGTGACTTTATAACACACAATTGCGACTTTATATCTCACAATTCTGAGATAAAAAGTCAGAAGAGTGAGATATAAACTCGCAATTGCGAGGAAAAATAGTCAGAATTGCGAGATATAAAGTCACAATTGCGTGTTATAAAGTCAGAATAGTGAGATATAAACTCCAGGGTTCCTACGGGGTTTGGAAAAGTATGGAAAAGTATGGAATTTGATTTGAGTAATTTCCAGGTCTGGAAAAGTATGGAAAAAATAAATCAGAGTATGGAAAAATATTTATGTTTCCAGACTATTGTCCCTATTTCATTTTCTAAATATAAAATTAAGAATTTCTAAATGTATATAATAAATATATACACAATCGTTTTTTTCAATTAATGAAAAACTTGTAGCCTAGCTATGGCAGTAAAGGTCAGACGTGTGTTCCTTCCTTTTCACAGTTCAACAGTGGTTAACAACACAGCACTTTGTAGTTTGAGAAAGCAAGTTGGGTTTGAGGATAAAACAGTCGATGGTGGAGTCCTTAAAGGAATAGTACACCCAAAATGAAAATTTGTCATTTATTCACCCCCATGTCTTTCAAAACCATAATACTTTATTATATTAACAATTTTAATATTTTAAATCTGAGAGATTTCAGTCCCTTTATTAAAGGACTTGTTCACCCCAAAATGAAAATGTCCTAATCATTTACTCACCTCAATGCCATCCAAGATATCCATGACTTACTTTCTTCAGTGAAAGATAAATTAAGTTTTTGAGCAACCAACTGAGTTGGTTGCCATTTTGGATGGCATTGGGGTGAGTAAATGATTAGGACATTTTCATTTTGAGGTGAACTAATCCTTTAAATATCTTCATGTGTCCAAGATTAACGAAAGTCTTATTAGTTTAGAATGACATGAGGGTAAGTAAATTATGATAGAAATTAAATTTTGGGGTAAATTAATAACCCTTTAAAAAAATTGTGACTGATTTAGCATTTTGATCGTTAAGGTCACAAAAGGCAATATTTTAATATAGGATTTCTAAATATTAGATAGCCTACATAGAGGTTTTGACTCAGAGTGTAACATACTTTGTCGGTGCCGATAGCATTGTGGGTAAGTGCGTCACCATGAAGTGCTGTTGAGCTTCGGGAGACCCGAGTTCGAGTCCTGCCTCATGGACTTTTCCCAATCCCGCCCCCCTCTCTCTCCCACCTTACCTCCTGTCTAGCTACTTTCCTATCCTAATAAAAGGCAAAAATGCCAATACTAAATCTTTAGAATGTAACACTTGTTAGTAGTTGAATTTGAAAACATTTTATCAGAACAAGTTAAATATGGTCGGAAAAATCTGTAGGAAGTCTGGAAATTAGAGTCTGGAAAAGTATGGAATTTTGAAATTAAAATTGTGTAGGAACCCTGAAACTCGCAATTCTGAGAAAAAAAAAGTCAGTCTTTTTTCCCCCTCAGAATTGGACTTTATAACTTGCAATTGCGAGTTTATATCTTACTATTCTGAGAAAAAAAGTCACAGAAATAAACTCGCAATTGCTAAAAAAAAAGTCTGAATTGTGAGATAAAAAGTTGTAAATACCTTTTTATTTTTTATTCTGTGGCGGAAACACACTTCCATAGTTTCACTTGGATGTCACTAATGGGAAGAAAAAAACCCATTACAACTTACGTTTCATGCCGACTTTAAGCAGTATGCATTTCATCTCTCCTAAATTTTTTTTGAGTTTTTATTATTTCCTGCCTTTACTAAGGCCATCTAGTCAGTTGCTCTCAGTTAGGGCAGTTCAGTATCAATTTCATTTACCACAGTTTTATTCTCTCATTATTTTAGGTCTTCTGGAGCAGTTTTCTTCAGCATGGCATCAGGGAGTGACGGACTGGACAGATTAAAAAACCCAAAATATACCAATCGCCTGAGTAAAGAGAAGTCCTCCTATCTATTACAACATGCACACAACCCTGTGGACTGGTGAGGGGTTCTGAAATCTTTAGCCTTGCTGTAAAACACAGTTTAGATGATAAATTTTTTTGAGAAATCATCAACAAAAAGCATGCACATAAACTATAGTATTCCTAATATTATGTGAAGCCCTTTATGTGTTTTATCTTCTTTCTTCATTCACAGGTATCCGTGGGGGCAAGAAGCCTTTAATAAAGCAAAGAGTGAAGACAAGCCCATTTTTCTTTCAGGTAACATAATGGTATACTTGAAAATATATTGGATGGTTGGTCCATTTTTCATTACACCGTCTTATTACTGCTTACAGTGGGTTATTCCACCTGTCACTGGTGTCACGTGATGGAGAGGGAATCGTTTGAAGATGAGGAGATTGGAAAAGTCCTCAGCGAGAACTTTGTGTGTATAAAGGTGGACAGAGAGGAGAGGCCTGACGTAGACAAAGTTTACATGACATTTGTGCAGGTTTGGACTTTTTGGCAGGTACAATTTATTGTTGTAACTTTCAAAGTGTCACGCTGATTGAAATACAATTAATGCTTTCTGCCCAGGCAACAAGTGGTGGTGGTGGCTGGCCAATGAGCGTGTGGCTCACACCAGATCTAAAGCCATTCATAGGTGGCACTTACTTTCCACCCAGAGACAGTGGAAGAAGACCCGGACTGAAAACTGTGCTTTTAAGAGTTATAGAACAAGTAATTACAAGGAATAAGTGAAAATTCCCTCATAGATGTATTCCTTCTTCATTCATGTCTTTTAGTTTTTGAGGGGAAACACACTTTTACTTTACTTTACTTTACTTTACTTTACTTTACTTTACTTTACTTTACTTTACTTTACTTTACTTTACTTTACTTTACTTTACTTTACTCATTCAGTCAAGAAGCCACAAGAGGGTACTAAGGGGTCTGTGTAATAATAATAATTACCAAATTGGACATTATTACTACTATTTTATCCATTTAACAGTAATAATTTAATGTTTTACTTTAGGATTATACATCTAACAGTAGCATTAATAAGATTAAATAAATAGAAAGTAAACATTTCCCAGAGAATATACATACTACCGTTCAGAAGTCTTTAAAAAAATACTTATATTCAGAAAGAGTGCATTCATTTGAAAAAAAAAAATGTGATTGTTAAAAAAATATATTTGAAATAAATCCAGTTTTATTGATTTTTTTATTCATCAAAGAAGAAAATCCATCACATTTTCTACAAAATTAATAAGTAGGCTAGTATAATATAAAATAATTTCCAACATTGATAATAAGAAATGTCTCTTGAGCACCAGTTTAGCATATTAGAATGATTTCTAAAGAATCATGTGACACTGAAGACTGGAGTAATGGCTGCTGAAAATAAGGGATCAATTACATTTTAAAAATATATTACAATATAAAACATTTTGTTTTACATTTTAACAGTATTTCACAATATAATTTTTTTTACTGTATTTTTAATCTAATAAATGCAGACTTGGTGAGCATAAGAAGACTTGGTGACTTTCAAAAACATTAAAAAAGGTTCATAGTATAAAAGGGTCTTTATGCATGAAAATATATATCTGCATTATATTTACAAAGAGGGTCCCCCTATCATCATATTTGGGGGTCAGTGATATTCAAAGTCTGACAAACCCTGTACTATAGTGCTCTAATGTCTGAGAATCTTCATACTATGTTTTTCAGTGGCAGAGTAACAGAGAAACCCTGGAGTCGAGTGGAGAGAGACTGCTGGAAGCCCTCAGGAAGGGGACAAAAATCTCTGCCAGCCCTGGAGAAACTCTTCCATTCGCTCCAGATGTTGCCAACAGATGTTACCAGCAGCTGGCTCACTCTTATGAGGAAGAATATGGAGGTTTTCGAGAGGCGCCGAAATTCCCTTCACCAGGTAAACAAATATTTGGATTAATTGAAAGGATTTATCACCAAAATTTTATCATTTTTATCAATTTTATTTATTTTTTACCAAAGTCTTTATTTTTTAGTATTTAATTTATCAGTATTTCATTTGTTATTAGAATAGATGGTAACACTTCAAATTAAGTTTTCATTAGTTAACTACTTTAATTAACATGAATTACGAATAAACAATGTTAGTTAGTTTCAAAGTTAATGTTAGTTTCAACATTTACATTACTCGTACATTATTAAAATCAAAAGTTGTATTTGTTAACATTAGTTAATGCACTGTGAACTACCATGAACAAACAATGAATGACTTTTTTTTATTAACTAACATTAACAAAGATTAATAAATACTGTAACAAATGCATTGCTCATTGTTAGTGCTCATTGTTTTAAGGTCTCATTCGTTAACATTAGTTAATGTATTAACTAATGTTAACGAATGAGACCTTATTGTAAAGTGTTACCAACCAGACTCACAAAGAGAATGAAAGCAATATCCTGTCTTGTGAGTTAATTACCTGACAAATATGCATCAGCATTAATAATGTAAAATGGCCTTGTGCTTTTCTTTTCTGCAGTGAACCTGATGTTCTTGATGTCATTTTGGGCAGTAAATCGTGCCAAATCTGAGGGAGCAGAAGCGCTGCGAATGGTCCTTCACACTCTCCGAATGATGGCACTAGGGGGAATTCATGACCATGTTGCACAGGTGACATGCAAAAATTGTGTCTCGAACATATGATGTTAAATATCAATTCTTTGCTTTTAATTACATAACTGAACACAATGAAATTCTTTCTTTTAGGGCTTTCACAGATACTCCACAGACTCCTCCTGGCATGTTCCTCACTTTGAAAAGATGTTATATGATCAAGGCCAGCTTGCTGTGGCCTATATCGCTGCTTACCAGGTGGGGATATGTCTGTGTGGGGTACACTGTGTTTCCATGTAATTTATTTTAATATATGAATATTTTCTCTCCAGATAATTGCTTATGTCTAGAAAGCAATAATAAATCACTGTTCTGTATTTCTGTAGACACAATAAGGAATTATTGGTGTTATATATTGCTTATTCTGTGGTTTTATATCAAAAGCCTAAGTTAAGATGATTGTATAATAAACCAACTGTATATCTAGCATTGGCTGGGTGTGGTGTTATTGTGGCTGTTGATCTCTGCAGGTATCTGGGGAACGCCTATTTGCAGATGTGGCCCGTGACGTGTTGCTTTACGTCTCCAGAGACCTAAGTGACAAGGTGAGTCGTCTTCTCCCTCATTAGATCCTGCATTTGGCACCAGTCATGCTGAATCAGCACTGACCCACAATATCACAAAAAAATCACCCAGGTTGAAGCCCTTTTTGAGGTCATCCCTCCTCCACTCTTTAGCACTGGGTGCCAGCCATCTTGTGATGATGAATGGTTTGACGACACACAATTAAAACCCCCTCAAATTTTGAAAGTCATGTTTTTTTGAAGATTTATGGAGTAATTAGGTAGCAACAAAAGCATACATTGAACCTCACTTGTTTAAAGGTTAAATGTTTCCCTTTTACACAATATATTACACAATATATACTTTTACACAATATATTACACAGTATATATGTAATATATACTGTAAATCATCCCATTGTATTATACTTTCAACAACAAGTCCACTTTATGCTGAACTTATGTACATAGCATGTTTGAAATGTATTTACTAGAGAACTTGTGGCCAAGAAGTAATGTCCCCCTCAATAAACCACAATGTAACTTCGAAAAAATAAATAAAACACATTTTTTTGAGCATTGTGCTGCCCTCTGCAGTCTGGTGGCTTCTATAGCGCTGAGGATGCAGATTCCTTTCCCACGGCGGAATCCACTGAGAAGAGAGAGGGAGCGTTTTGTGTGTGGACAGCAGGAGAGATCAGAGAGTTGCTTCCTGACATTGTGGAAGGCGCCACAGGAGGCGCAACACAGGCGGATATCTTCATGCATCATTACGGTGTGAAAGAGCAAGGCAACGTGGACCCCGCTCAGGTTTGGGAATTTGTTTTTATGAGAGCCAGAACCTTTCTAACCATGCTACACTGATTCTTGGCTACAACTCTGAAAGAAATAAAAGTTTATTTATAGAGGAATTATGTTGGACTAATTTAATTAATTTAATTAAAGGAATCCGTCTTTCGGATGAGACGTTAAACCGAGGTCCTGACTCTCTGTGGTCATTAAAAATCCCAGGATGTCCTTCGATAAAGAGTAGGGGTGTAACCCCGGCATCCTGGCCAAATTTGCCCATTGGCTCTCTCCATCATGGCCTCCTAATCATCCCCATATATATATACGATTGGTATCATCACTCTGTCTCCTCTCCACCAATCAGCTGGTGTGTGATGGGCGTTCTGGCGCAATATGGCTGCCGTCACATCATCCAGGTGGATGCTGCACATTGGTGGTGGTTGAGGAGATTCCCGCTTCTATATGTAAAGCGCTTTGAGTGCCTAGAAAAGCGCTATATAAATGTAACGAATTAATAAAAAAAATTAAAATTTTCAAAGGTATAAAATGATGTTTATGCAACCTCCTCTTTTTTTTCATTTCCTTACAAACGTTTGTTTTCCTTTTCTGTAATTCAGAAATATTCAATAATTAAAAATATATACACAAAAATAAAGTAAACTAACTAGCATTTAACTACTAAATTATTGAAATACCACTACAAAAGAAAAGTCTTGAAAATATCTTTAACTACACATTGTCAATTAAACAATTGGTCAATAATAATAATTTTTCGTGGACTGCAACACAAATCTTTCTTTATTTCTATATTTGCAGTTCAGTTAGTGAATCAGATTCTTCAGTAACCGCTCTCTGTCCGATTCAGTGAGTTTGTGCAATGATTCACCATGTTGTCACTGTGGGCCCTATCATACACCTGACGCAATGCGATGCCAGGCGTGACACGAGTGTTTTTTGCTAGTTTCAGCCCGACGCAGTTATCATACTCATGTCCAGTGCCACGTTGTTTAAATAGCAAATGAACTCGCGCCCATCTGTTCGCTCATGGGTGTGCTGGTCTGAAAACGAGCTGTGTTCAGGCGCATTGCTGGCACGTTGCTATTATCTCACACTGTATTTTTGGTGTTATTTAAAGGGCGCATTAGTAATAGGCGGGTGCACAAAGCATGTACACTCTGCTTGTTAAACACACAGGGATGTGTGTACAAACATGACACAAACATTTTTAAATATGAAAAATGAAAGGATTCCTCTCTGGAGAAGCGTTCAGTCTTTCCGCTCGCAAATTCCGCCATGTAAATAGCGAATCCGCCGTGGTTAGGCCGCTTGTGCCGGTATCAAATTTTCGGGTTGCGATTAATTGCCAAAGCTTTTATCACGGTATATGTTATTATCACGATATTGAAATTCGTTGCAAAAAAAGTGTTGTCATACTATAACAGGTTTAATAACTTTCTTATAACAAAAAGAACCAAACATTTAAATACATTAAAGCAATACACAAAAATGTGTAAAGTAAACAAATATTTAAAACAGATTAAAGAGCTAAAGAATTATAAAAAACAATAGGTAACACTTTACAACAAGGTCTCACTAGTTAATGCATTAACATAAACAAATAGCTACGTTTTCACAGTTATTATTCGTTGATAATGTTAGTTTAAAAAGCAGCTGTTAGTGTTAGCTCAGGTCAAATAATAGTTACAACTTTTGATATTAATAATGTGTTATTAAATGCTGAAATTTACATTTAACTAAGATTAATAGACGTTTTAGAAGTATTTTTCATTGTCAGTTTGTTAATGAATGAACTAATGTTAAATAATAGAGCCTTATTGTAAAGTGTGCGACTGAATAACAATCAGAACATATTAAAACAATATCTAGGGCATGCAATTGAGTCCAGATTAAAATATAAAATGTTCAAGTTTGAAAATTAATCTTAAAAAGTCTTTAAGTATTAAGTTTTTGGTGATGAGATTTGTTTACAAGGATTACCGGGGAAACGGCTGCATTTCTGCTGTTCCGTCAGCGCCCTCTGCTGTCAGAAAGTGAATGTGTGTTTCATTCTGGGCATGTCCTTCACTCGTTCCACCATGTACTCGGATCGTTGGGTTTTGTTTACATCAGTGTGGGTTCCTCTTTGACGTATTGCTCATTTTGAACGGTTGATGGATAAAGTATTCTTAAAATGCATTCTAAAAATCTGAATAATTTGTAAGAAATAATTATTCACGGTATTTTGAAGTGCCCACGATAACAATATTGTGCATGTTCATTATTGAGGTATATCGTATTACCGTTTACCGGCACATGTCTAGCCGTGGTGCAAGAGCAGCTGGCTTTTAAAGGGAATGGGAGATGAGACTCTGTTCTGTTTAACACACGTTACTCCCAAAACACACCAATGACTCATTAAGAGACTAAGACCCTTTTGGACCATGCGCCTGCTGCCTGCCGTGTCGACCATGTTTTTTTTCCATCATTAAACTAGCAAAAGTGAATTCGGACACACCCCGAGTGTACCTGCGACATGCACTTCAGACCATGCGCTCAGATCGTTAAAATAGGGCCCTGTGACTTGACCAACCAGCATCAGTTGCTTTGCTTCACAGAACCTGCTACTAATAAGGTCTAGTTAAAATATATAATATGATAAAACAAATAATATATAAATTATACTAGTTATCTTCTAATTAAAAACAGAGCGGGGGTTCTATTTTTAAAACTAATAGCATGTTTTGTCTGATATATTTTGTCTCATTATTACTCAAGAATCAGTGGTTAGCATTTATTGTTTGAGACACCTAACTTGTGAACAAAGCAGATTTTATGATGGATATTCGTTTTTAATAGCAAGGATTTTATGTGCATTTACTGATTTGTTTCTGATGCTTGTGTTCTTGGTGTTTTTATAGGACCCCCATGGAGAGCTGCAGGGGCAAAATGTGCTGATTGTGCGTTACTCAGTGGAGCTCACCGCTGCTCACTTTGGCATCAGCGTGGACAGACTGTCCGAGCTGCTGTCCGATGCCAGGGCCAAGCTGGCCGAGGTACGGAGAGCCCGCCCACCTCCTCACCTGGACACCAAAATGCTAGCTTCCTGGAACGGTACGTTTCCTGCATCCTGATTGGAAGAATGTATAAATGCCATCCATTAATATACAGCTGGAAATCCCAGAGCACAGAACAGGGAAAAGAATCAGTCCCCCGAAGCTGTATGTACCCCCTTCCTATCCTTATGATTTCACTTTGTGAACAAGGTCCAGTGCTCGACAAGCTCCCTAAATGTTTTTTTTTTGTCTTGGTTTGCCTTAATAGCAACACTATAATGTTAGAGTTCTTTCATGGGGTTCTTAGATGTGGTGCCAGGCCTTTTAAAGCCCACAGAGGGGACCTCTGGGTTGTGGTCTTTGCCCTCGTTGTCTTTAATGAAAGGATATCAAAGCCTTCACAGGGTGCCAAGGCCCCTTTGGAGCTCTAGCTGACAAAAGCACTCAAAGAATAGTGACTAATGAGCTGATATCTTAATTAAAGAAAGCCTGAGACATTGTTTAATGAAAGTGTTCCTTCCAGAGCTACGCTCCATTACATTCTTAATGCATACAGACTGGATATTGCTACCTGCAGAGTAACCCTTCGCATTAATCAAACCTGATAGGCCCACTCGCATAGCCGTAAGACATGTCTGGGCTACAGGCACACAGAGCTCTGACAGGACTATTGTTAGTTATCCCAGCCTTCTGAACACATTGTACTTTAGATCTTATAGACTCAGTGTCTCCTTTCAAAGTTTCTCTGTCTTGGTTAGCACCTATTGCACCGTTATCAAAACGTTTTTAACTCAGAGAGAGCTTCACTATCTCTGGGGCAGGACTCTTCTCGAATACTAATCCAAAACTTTGCAACAAATCGTAAGGAAGGTGAAGAAGTGATACGGAACTGTCAGAACTGTCATGTGGTCAATTAACCTTGAAAATGCTTTATAACAGTAGCTATGTTTACATCCACCTGTTTATTTAGCACTTTCTTGAGTTTGTTTACTCAAGTACTTTTGCTGCAGGAAAAAATTTAACATGGTCAGGTTTTCCGAAGTTTGTAACCTGTGCACTCCCATTTCTTTGGTTGGTCAGGGCTGATGTTGTCCGGGTTTGCACGTGTCGGAGCCGTGCTGGGTGACAAGGCTTTGCTAGAAAGGGCTGAGCGAGCAGCTTATTTTCTCCAAAAACACCTGTGGGACGAAGACGGCCAGAGGATTCTTCATTCCTGCTACCGTGGAAATAACATGGAGGTGGAGCAAGTGTAAGGAACATTTCTGGCTGTCCAAAAATAAGATGCATTCAACATGCCATAGCACTGAAGTTGATAGTTGTGGATTGTAAACTGTTGGCTAGCCTAATAGCTTATACAGAATAAATCTGAAATAAATTAGAATATTAGATATAATATTAGAAACTTAAACTTAAAGGGTTAGTTCACCCAAAAATGAAAATAATGTAATTAATTACTCACCCTCATGTCGTTCGACACCCGTAAGACATTCGTTCATCTTTGGAACACAAATGAAGATATTTTTGTTGAAAGCTGATGGCTGAGAAAGGCCTCCATTGACATTCAGTACATTTACACTCACAAGACCCATAAAAGGCACTAAAAAACGTCATTACAAAGTCCATCTCACTACAGAGGCTCTACAATAATTTTACGAAGCGACGATAATAGTTTTTGTGCAAAAAAAAAAAAAAAATCAAAATAATGACTTTATTCTACAAGTTCTTGTCTTCCTTGTTGGCCTCTGCCGTGAAACTCACGAAGCACCACGACGCATGCGCGAAAATATGACGTAGCGCCGGCGTTCGGGAATCCATGAAATGCACACTTTAGTCCCATTTTGAGCACTATGCCGAGACCTAAAGCACGATCAATGTAGAATTCAACAGCTTAGATACGGCGCGTCTTCCTCTGCTCGTTGTAAACAAATCTCCTCGCTTCTGGGTCACGTGTCCGAACGTCATATTCTCGCGCATGCGTCGTGGTGCTTCGTGAGTTCACGGCAGAGGCCAACAAGGAAGACAAGAACTTGTAGAATAAAGTCGTTATTTCGATTTTTTTTTCGCACAAAAACTATTGTCGTCGCTTCGTAAAATTATTGTAGAGCCACTGTAGTGAGATGGACTTTGTAACAACGTTTTTAGTGCCTTTTATGGGTCTTGTGGTGTGTAAATGTACTGAATGTCAATGGAGGCCTTTCTCAGCCATCAGCTTTCAACAAAAATATCTTCATTTGTGTTCCAAAGATGAACGAATGTCTTACGGTTGTCGAACGACATGAGGGTGTAATTAATGACATCATTTTCATTTTTGGGTGAACTAACCCTTTAAAAAACAGAAATGTTGCCTTGGTAACTAACTGAAATAAAATAAGTTCTAAACCACAACCTAAAACTAAAATAAAAATAGCAAAAAAAAAAAAAAATAGAAACATTATGCAACATGCTGATCCAAAATAATGCATTCTGTAATAGTACATTAATAATACTAAAACTATAACACTGATTTTGAAGAGGTTGTATTGTATGTGTCTTTACAGTGGACCAAGGAATCTAGCACACATTATGTCTTGCTTCCAAGTCTTAATTGCCTTGGCACATATCCTGCCAATGTAGAAATGACCTAGAATCAGCACAATACGAAGCTTTTCACGTATGAAATCACCCACAGACACACACTCAAATTCACTGGCCTCATTCTTGGGATAACCTCTCATTTGTACCTCTCATTACCACTCTGTGTCAGCACATCAGTCATCCCACAATGCTGAGTGCACTTCTCAAGACACGCAGATCATTTTTATGAGTTAACCCACACACCATTTATCACTGATCTAAACTGGCTATATTAACACCTTCATTTTTAACCTTTTTGTTTGATTGTTCATCAATGGGATAATGAAAAAAAATAGTTTTGTCTTACACAATGCTTAATTCTTAATCAGAACACTCCCTCTTTAATCATCTGATTGGCCTTACTTTCAAAGTTAGCGTAGGATGTGATGTTTTCTCCTCTTGCAGTTCTGCTCAGATCGCTTTTTATAAGGGAGATGTAAATCTGCATCGGTTTGTTTTTAATCACCTTTGGAGGATTTCCCTCACAGAGAATAATTTACCAGGAGTCCCAGCAAGAAGATGATTTACTGGGGAATTACTTGTGTTCCTGGCAACCTAATTTCATCCCCAAGAGATGATACTCTCTTTCTTTGTTCCTCACTGTGAATATTCCACATCCACAGTTAAAGGAATAGTTCTCAGAAAATGAAAATGTCATTGTTTACTCAACCTCATGCCTTTAGAAATTCTGAAAATATACTGGTCACACTTTTCCAAACAGAGTTTGGAAGTGAATTGGGGCTGAAGCTTTCAAGATTCAAAAAAGGTCACAAAGGCACCATGTATTATAACCTGGCCCTTGCAACTAATTTGCTATATTCCAAGTCTTCTGAAATTATATGATAGCTTCGTGTTTAGTTTAGTTTTCCCTGTTCCTGTTTTGCCTGTGTTCCTTGTCATTATTAGTTTCCATAGTTACTCATTATTTACACACCTGTTCTCTTTCCCTTAATCACTCCTTGTTTATAAGCCCTTGGTTTTCTCAGTTCAGTGTTCTCCATTGTTTAAGTGTAGTTGCCTTATGGATTTTCGCCTGCATATTGTCCTGGTGTTTTAAAAACGTTTGGAATTCATTCTGATTTGTGCGTGTTCTCTACACATTACAGTGTGAGAAGTAGATGAAATGTACATTATTCACTGATAATCTTCCCCTCCAGGGAGCTGTTGAGTCAGTGAGTAAACTCTAGAATCAAATCAGTTTACTTTGTGAATTAATCATTCTGACCAGTTTTGTGAACCAATTCAACTCAAAAGAAGGATTCATTCACAAATCAGACATAGCTACCTCTTCCATGAAATCCACCCCTTGTCAAATTCAAGATTTTCAATTAATAATGGCTTAAAATTCTCTCTTCTTCTCACAGAAAGCTATCATATGACTTGGAATTTAGTGTGTGATTCACATGGACCACTTTTATTATACTTTTATTGTGCTTTTTGGAGCTTGAGAGCTTTAGACTCTGTTCATTGTAATTGCTTGGAAAAGAGCATGGAAAACAGCCTTACCTTTTGTCTTCTGCGGAAGAAAGAAAGTCATGTGGGTTTGGAACAACATGAAGGTGAGTAAATGATGACAGAATGTTCATTTCGGGGTGAATTAATCCTTTAAAGAGCCTTGTGCCATGCATTGAAAACATTTAGAGAAAATCTGGCTTCAATGTTTGATCGAGAACGAGACAGGTTACCTGACTGTTGTAGTTCTCAAATGGAATTAAGGGCCTTTTATTGTAATAGAAGAAATATGCTATAGTATTTGGGCCAGGTAAAAATGTAGTGCCAGGTGAATTATTCATGAACCATCCAGTGGCTGTGCTGTTATTCCAAGGAATGTGGCAAATGGTCCAAATCTTGTTCAGCTGTATAAAAATCAAACTTCATTGTGAGTAGATCTATCAGTTTGGAACTAGAAGCCCTCTGGCTCATGAGATAGATAGAGGTTAGGCTCTTTTTTATAGCTTCGGTCTCCTGACAGGCTTGTGTGGAAGTTATGATGCGGCTTTGCTGCACTTTGAAGAGACTGTATCACCTGGTGAGAATACAGAGAATGAACAAGGAGGGAATGGAAAAATCCAGGGAGAGCTGTTCATTAAAAATTGACTGGCAGGCTGATTTGTTTTGTTGTCTCACTGGGAGAAAAAAAAAACACTGAACAGAGGAGTCATATTTTTCTCTGAGCCCATAAACCCTGCTGTGGGTCGAGAATATCTGAGAAGAAACTTACCTCATAGTTCAATAAAGGGCTAGTTAGCATGGTCCAGTTAGCCCCTGCAGGGGGCTAGCAGACTCTTTAAGGATATATATATCAACCAGGCATAATACAGGGAGTGCAGAATTATTAGGCAAATGAGTATTTTGACCACATCATCCTCGTTATGCATGTTGTCTTACTCCAAGCTGTATAGGCTGGAAAGCCTACTACCAATTAAGCATATTAGGTGATGTGCATCTCTGTAATGAGAAGGGGTGTGGTCTAATGACATCAACACCCTATATCAGGTGTGCATAATTATTAGGCAACTTCCTTTCCTTTAGCAAAATGGGTCAAAAGAAGGACTTGACAGGCTCAGAAAAGTCAAAAATAGTGAGATATATTGCAGAGGGATGCAGCAGTCTTAAAATAGCCAAGCTTCTGAAGCGTGATCATCGAACAATCAAGCGTTTCATTCAAAATAGTCAACAGGGTCGCAAGAAGCGTGTGGAAAAACCAAGGCGCAAAATAACTGCCCGTGAACTGAGAAAAGTCAAGCGTGCAGCTGCCAAGATGCCACTTGCCACCAGTTTGGCCATATTTCAGAGCTGCAACATCACTGGAGTGCCCAAAAGCACAAGGTGTGCAATACTCAGAGACATGGCCAAGGTAAGAAAGGCAGAAAGTCGACCACCACTGAACAAGACACACAAGCTGAAACGTCAAGACTGGGCCAAGAAATATCTCAAGACTGATTTTTCTAAGGTTTTATGGACTGATGAAATGAGAGTGAGTCTTGATGGGCCAGATGGATGGGCCCGTGGCTGGATTGGTAAAGGGCAGAGAGCTCCAGTCAGACTCAGACGCCAGCAAGGTGGAGGTGGAGTACTGGTTTGGGCTGGTATCATCAAAGATGAGCTTGTGGGGCCTTTTCGGGTTGAGGATGGAGCCAAGCTCAACTCCCAGTCCTACTGCCAGTTTCTGGAAGACACCTTCTTCAAGCAGTGGTACAGGAAGAAGTCTGCATCCTTCAAGAAAAACATGATTTTCATGCAGGACAATGCTCCATCACACGCGTCCAAGTACTCCACAACGTGGCTGGCAAGAAAGGGTATAAAAGAAGAAAATCTAATGATATGGCCTCCTTGTTCACCTGATCTGAACCCCATTGAGAACCTGTGGTCCATCATCAAATGTGCGATTTACAAGGAGGGAAAACAGTACACCTCTCTGAACAGTGTCTGGGAGGCTGTGGTTGCTGCTGCACGCAATGTTGATGGTGAACAGATCAAAACACTGACAGAATCCATGGATGGCAGGCTTTTGAGTGTCCTTGCAAAGAAAGGTGGCTATATTGGTCACTGATTTGTCAGAAATGTATATTTGTGAATGTTGAGATGTTATATTGGTTTCACTGGTAAAAATAAATAATTGAAATGGGTATAAATTTGTTTTTTGTTAAGTTGCCTAATAATTATGCACAGTAATAGTCACCTGCACACACAGATATCCCCCTAAAATAGCTAAAACTAAAAACCACTTCCAAAAATATTCAGCTTTGATATTAATGAGTTTTTTGTGTTCATTGACAACATGGTTGTTGTTTAATTATTAATGTTGTAAAATTAATCCTCAAAAATACAACTTGCCTAATAATTCTGCACTCCCTGTATTATGATGACAGGTGAAGTGAATTACACTGATTATCTCTTCATCATGGCGCCTGTTAGTGGGTGGGATATATTAGGCAGCAAGTGAACACTTTGTCCTCAAAGTTGACAAAGTTTTGTCCTCAAAGCAGGAAAAATGGGCACGCGTAAGACTTTGAGTGAGTTTGACAAGGACCAAATTGTGATGGCTAGACAACTGGGTCAGGGCAGCTCTAAAACTGCAGCTCTTGTGGGGTGTTCCTGGTCTGCAGGGGTCAGTATCTATCAAAAGTGGTCCAAGGAAGGAACAGTGGTGAACCGGCGACAGGGTCATGGGCAGCCAAGGCTCATTGATGCACGTGGGGAGTGAAGGCTGGCCCATGTGGTCCGATCAAACCGAAGAGCTACTGTAGCTCAAATTGCTAAAGAATGTCATGCTGGTTCTGATAAAGCGTATGGGGCTGTATAACCGCAGACCAGTCAGGGTGCACATGCTGACCCCTGTCCACCCACGAAAGGGACCACGGAGCAATGGAAGAAGGTGGCCTGGTCTAATGAATCCATGTTTTTTTACATCACGAGGATGGCCAGGGAGATGGCCATGCTTACCTGGGGAACACATGGCACCAGGATGCACTTTGGGAAGAAGGCAAGCCGGCGGAGGCAGTGCGATGCTTTGGGCAATGTTCTGCTGAGAAACTTTGGGTCCTGCCATCCATGTGGTGTTACTTTGACACGTACCACCTACATAAGCATTGTTGCAGACCATGGTCACCCTTACATGGAAACGGTATTCCCTGGTGGCTGTGGCCTCTTTCAGCAGGATAATGCGCTCTGTCACAAAGAAAAAATGGTTCAGGAATGATTTGAGAAGCACAACAACGACTTTGAGGTGTTTTCTTGGCCTCCAAATTCCCCGGATCTCAATCCAATCGAGCATCTGTGAAATGTGCTGAACAAACAAGTCCGATCCATGGAGGCCCCACCTCGCAACTTACAGGACTTAAAGGATCTGCTGCTAATATCTTGGTGCCAGATACCAAGACTCTACTGGAGTCCATGTCTCGATGGGCTAGGGCTGTTTTGGCAGCAAAAGTGGGACCAACACACATTATGCCTGATCTCATTTGAATAGTGCATTAGATCTGACAGCTTGAGACAATGACATGGAAGGGGTCAGATGTTGAGGGCAATCTCCTCACAGGCAGGAGGTTAAGTTCCCAGCGTTAGACCCGCCTCGTCCGTCCTGCTGCCGACACTGTGATATCTTCAGACCTGTCACTATCTGTTTCCTCACACTCAGCTGGCTACAGTGCCACCTCTGTTCAAGGGTCTGAGGACAAGGGTTGATGTGATCTGAATCAAAAATGCTTAAACTTCAAAGCCTTTTGCAATCTTTTTGGGTGACACCACCTCAAAAGGAATTTCGAACGGCTTTTATAACACAAAGGTCCTGCTAAATGTCTTTTGTATGCATGTCAGTCAACGCACAGAGCTTTTGCATCTTAAGGCAGCGTCCCACTAACCAGCTCGAAACTGCGCGATTTTGGTAAGGCATGTCATACTTACTGACTGTTTTACTGCCTCTGTCACGCTCAATGATTAAAGAAAAGATACAGATCACAAAAAATAAAATGATATCAATTTTCTTGCCTTCATGTAATTCCAAACCTTATTGAACTTATTGAGCAAACTGCTGTTTTCCCATACAATATAAGCGTAACTTTTACTTCCATTGTAAGAAAATGTAAATTGTTTGGGTGAACTGTTATTTTAATAATAGAAGTGGAGCAGCAGGCTAAATGACTGCTTCTGACATTTCCCTCCGATTTCATGTCATGGATTGCAACAGTTCTGCCAGCAAATCACTGTGAAGCACTCTGAAATAAGAACATGAGCACCATGAGGACATAAGCAATTGTAATAGACTGAAATAGGATGCAATTCATGCAGTAACTTTAAGTTGTGAGTGTGTGTGATGTATATTTTTCCCATCAGGGCTGTAATGCATTCATGCGGCGCTTCAGTGAGAAAAAAGATTCAGTTTCAGTAAACTGATACTCTTCTGCCTCCACCTTTTTTCTTTTTTATTTAATAGACTTCAGAAAAAACAACTTCTGGTTTTTAAAGGACTATGTAAATGAAGCTCATACCCGGTTCAATCTGCCTCCATCCAATCAACAGCCCAGGGATAGAACCCAAGTCTTTTTTTTTCACTCGTATGTACATCACAATACAGAAGAAAAGATCTGTAGCTACTTCCGTTACATTGCGACTTTAAAGGGGAGGTGTGTAATTTCAGCACCACTAGCATGGTGCTTTCAGCATGGAATAGGATTGCCTTATAGAGATTATATCTAGGTTTATTATAGTTAATTAACATTAAATCTAAAACCATTAAAAAAAACGTTTTTTTTACTTGAAATAAAATAAATGCTAAAATGAAATAAAATATAAAAACAGCATTCTTTTCTTCATTTCAGCTAGTTGTAAAATGTCTCATTTTAATTTAGTTCAACTAGATGCACTAAAATAACTAAAATTCAAATAAAAATGTAAAAATATCTATAACTATAGACTTTAAAAAACTACTACGTTAAATGACAAAACACTGAACAAAATTACAAAAACTTTGAAATTAAAAACTAATTCAAAATATAAATAGAAACTACAATAGTACCTTAAAGGGATAGTTCACCCAAAAATTTTTATTCTGTCAGAATCTGTCATTTACTCACCCTTAAGTTGTTCCAGACCTGTATTCGTTTCTTTGTTCTGCTGAACACAAAAGAAGATATGTTGAAGAATGTTTGTAACCAAGCAGATAGAGCAACCATTGACTACCATAGTAGGGAAAAAAATACTATGGTAGTCAATGGTTGCTCTATCTGCTTTGTTACAAACATTCTTCAAAATATCTTCTTTTGTGTTCAGCAGAACATAGAAAGTCATACAGGTTTGGAACAACTTGAGGGTGAGTAAATGATGATAGAATTTTCATTTTTGGGTAAACTATCCCTTTAATAACATACTTAAAAATTCTTACGTTACATCCATACTAACGTACTAAAATATATATCCACCTTATTTTTTAACGTGAGAGTGGGTGTGGCCATTCACTTAAATGTGCAAGGCTTCCTGTGAAATATGCTTCCAGTTATTGTAGCTGTAACAGTCCATTATACTGCTTAATATTGCAATCTGCAATTTCTTATCATCCATCCATTCATCCATTCTCCAAACTGCTTATAATTTGTAGGGTAATGGGGTATTATCATTAATTATTTTAATTTATTATCATAATCATAAACACTGGTTTGTAGCGCAAGTAGTTTTACTGTTTTCTGCACTGTTATGTCATTTACCCAAGCAGCTAATGAATCGGAAGTCTCGCACATTCACAAGAAAAAGCAAATAAGGTGAATATGAGGTATCCGTGAATTTACAAGTTTTGCATTCCTGCTGTAAACTCTCATGATCTCTTGTCTCTGAGGCATCCATTGATACGTGTATCACTGTAAATGCGTTTTCCATTCTTTTGGAGTTTAAATTATTTCCGTGGTAAATTGGCAGCATGCCACAGTTGCAGTCAATAGAGCTTATGTTATGTTGATCAACCCAGCGCAAGTTAACCTGACATTATTACGCAGGTCAACCTGACATTAACAAGAAATTGAATTTGTATTTGTATAAGAAGAGAAGATCTTGACCTTCCCTACTAATGTTCTCTATAATGTTCTCTCCAGTGCATCCCCCATTTCAGGCTTCCTGGATGACTACGCATTTGTGGTTTGTGGGCTGCTGGACCTGTTTGAGGCCACGCAAAGGGGCCGCTGGCTGCAGTGGGCCGAAGAACTCCAGCTGAGGCAGGATCAGCTCTTCTGGGATTCCCAGGGTAGCGGTTACTTCTGCAGCGACCCCTCAGATCCGACACTGCTGTTGGCTCTCAAACAGGGTGAGGAATGACATCATGTGTGATGGTACCCTGCACATAGAGGCGATAGGACTCCTAGGCTTTTTGCTCTGGGAATGTGTGGGTGGTTATGAGTCATGGAAAGGATGATGAAGATCTGTAGCTGTCAGTCTGCATTCTGCATCACTCCACCACAGAGCTCTGCTGTCACTGCTGATAGCACCACCACACTGCACTCTTATAGACCCTCGCCTTGGTAACTCTGTTTCAGCCAGACGTACCCTGCTGAAACCGCCCCATTCTCTCCTTACGTAACCTCATCGTCTTTCATTATGCTGTAATGTCTCTCTCTTTTCTATCTCACCCAAAACACACTGACATTTTCTCGCCATTTCTTTTCCAGTCCATCTTCTGATGAATTGTAATATTTCCTCCTCCCCCTCTCCATGTTTCTGGGTAGAACTTGACCAATATAGAAGACTGATCCAGTACATCAAAGCCTGCTTTGTTAAAGCAATTGATATTTCCTTGAAGAAACACCACAATCCTTTTATTTCACGCTGTACACCATTCATCACCTTCTGCGTGACATTGGTATGGAAGTGGAATGAAAGAGTGATTTTTCATCCTTTTTTGGTCTTCTATGACAAGCCAAAAAAAGAAAAAGATCCACACATACTTTTCGAAGTGTATAAGTGCCGGGGCTTAATGTCCCGAATGGCTTGGCTCCATATTTTCTCCCCAGGAATTGGAAGTACGAGCTGATGTGAGCGAATAGTCACACCAGTGTGCCTGGGCTATGACTGATGGCACTGTGAAAATGGCACTGACACCAATGAGATATGGATAAGGGCAGAGAAAGCTAACTGTTATGTTTTTGTTGTTGCTTCTGATAAATTAAAATGGACATAAGGCAGATTTTTCATTTTTTCTGAGTGACTGGGCCATTATATAGTGAGCCGAGCGTGCAGAGTTGTCTCCATTAGGAGCCGTGCAGTGCCGTCACGTGTCAGAACCAAGTCCCCTCACCTCTCTCTGTCGGTGGAAGACGGATTGCCTCCCAAAGCATCTGCCACTCTACATTTTACGCCTTGCTCAAACTAGACAAAACCAAAGGCAGTCAGCTTTGCTGTTTCAAAGAAACCACAGACCGTGTAGCCATTAGGTGTTTTTTTTTTTTTTTTTTGGAAAAATAAAGCTATTGGGTTTCTTTATTTTGGGCTCAAGAATCCTTCAAAGTTTTTGTTGCTGTGCAAATTTCCAATGCTCACTAAGGCTGCATTTATTTTATCAACAATACATTAAAAACAGTAATATTGTGGAATGTTATTACAATAACTACTTTCTATTTTAATATATAAAGCTGAATTTTCAGCACCCATTACTCCAGACTTCAGTGTCACATGATCCTTCAGAAATCATTCTAAAATGCTGATTTGGTGCTTAATATTTTTGTGGAAACAGTGATACTTTCAGGATTCTTTGATGAATAGAAAGTTCAAAAGAGCAGCATTTATTTGAAATATAAATGCTTTGTAATCAGATAGCAGAATGTCTATTCACGTCTTTGCATTGACTTAACATGTAAATCACTCGCGCTTAACGCTTCATTCCTGTCTGGTGTGAACGCACCATTAGAAGTGTCTTTACTGTCTCTTTTGATTAATTTATTGCATCCTTACTTTATAGAAGTATTCATTTCTTTCCAAAAAAATCTTACTGACCCCAGACTTTTGAACTGTATTGTATTTGGGGATTTTTGTGTAAATTCAGCATTAGATGTGCAATTGATGCTTTAACTATGCATTTGCTGCAAGAAAGAGAATGATGGTGAAACATAGTTTGGTCACAGTATACTTTCTCTTTATAAACTAGACAAATGAGTTGTATTTTGTGGCAAGATTTATCTCTGAACATCAACAGTACACAAAAGCCAAACCAATTATACTGTCAACATTCATAATTACAATTTATTATGATCAATACTTATTTTCTTCCACCATAATTCGTTAATTCATTACTCCCAACTTGTCAAGCTTTAAGAAAACCCAGATTTATGGTGCAGTTTATGGTCGCTCATTCTGAAATGACTGCAGTAAATGGCTACGCGTGGTTCTACGGAATGAGCTACCTGATAGCATCTGCATGTGTTTGGTTGGGACAGCATTGCTGCTATTCATCAGTCATCGCTTCCTTCCCTCTCAGCTCCCAGATGCAATCAACTCATTACATTGTGACACGAGGCCTGGGAACCCACTCCCAGCACTCCCTCTGCACACACACAAACAAAGAGCAGATAAAGTAAATCAACTCAGAGCTCTAGAGCCACTTCACTCGTGATATCAGGCACTTTTAGCTCTGTTTAACCTGATAAATGTGCTCCGGTTAAATTGATATTGTAACCATCAATGTTATGATGCCATTTTTTCCAGGAGCCAGACTGTTCAATGGAAAACATGGTTTCTGCACTGGATTGGTTATCTGACTGGAATGCCATTCTGACGTTTTTCTTTCTTTTCTTTTTTTCAGATCAGGATGGTGCCGAACCCAGTGCAAACTCTGTCTCAGCCATGAACTTGCTGCGGCTCTCCCACTTCACAGGCCGGCCGGACTGGAAACAGCGCTCTCAGGAATTACTGATTGCCTTCTCTGATAGATTGACTAAGGTGCCAATCGCCCTGCCAGACATGGTCCGCAGTGTCATGGTCCAACATTATACCCTTAAACAGGTAACTGGTCCACACAGCTACTGAATATGAAATTTAAAAGTCTGGTTTCACTTGTCACGTCATGTCCAACTGATGCAATTGCAATGAAATGTTTTTCCTACTTGAATTTGAATACAACCATAAGAAATACAGTCTCAAGTCTCTCAAGGCCAGGTCTCTTTTCCTGTTCCATCTGGTGTAGATGTCCTGCAGGTTGACCAATACACCCGTGGTGTTATATGCAGCTGGCCACACCACCCTCTGCATGTCCTTGCAGTCCAATGTTTTGGTGCTACTGTACCAGACATTAATGCAACCTGACAGGAAGCTTTCAATTGTGCACGCAAGTTTAATGATCTCAGCATCTGGGGAGCCATCCTGAACTTCCCCATGCATGTGTCGGCCAAGCCTTCTGCAAGATACTCACTTAGGGGCCCTATTGATCATTAAGTTGTCAAAACCAGCCAGTGAAGCTGGTGGACTACAAAAGTCTTGCTGCTTAATAAAACTGTTTGGAACAACAGGAAACCAGCATGCGAGACGCAACATGCTCTGGTGACATACCATGGCTGACTGTAATACAGTCCCACTGAAGACCTGAAAGTGAACTTTTCTCCAGTGGGGACTGTTACTTTTGAATGCATTAGCCTCCAGGCTAATGTTATGGCTAACGCCATAAAGTAGATTAAAAGGATTAAAAGGCCTTCTGAAGCGAAGCGATGCGTTTGTGTAAGAAAAATATCCATATTTAAAACTTTACAAACTGTAATTTCTAACATCCGCTGTTTAAAGATAAATGTTGGAGGATTTAGAGAGAATCAAATAATTAAAATGTAGAGTATATCTCAAACAACTCAATTCTTCACATGGATGTCCTTCGGTGTCAACAAACTTGGTTATCGCGAGAACTAGCATATTCTCACTGGAGAGAACTACATCATACTCTGGAACGCCAATGGCTTGAGGGTGAGGAAATCATGGGCTAATTAAAATTTTTGGGTGAACTGTCCCTTTAAGTTTGTTTGCCATTGTAACAAGGTATGTTGTTAAGGAGGCGGGAACCTGCGAACGTTCAACAAACTTTGATCTTAAAATAAACTAAATGAAAGTAAAAACGGCAGCCTCCTTATAGACGGCTGCCGCGCACACCCAAAATACAACGTAAACAAAACAACATAAAGTCCAGGTCTGGCCCTCCCTCGTCATTTACTGTCATCACTCTTCCTTTTATGCTTCTGTCGCTCCTCCGTGAGAGATCCGAGACCGGTGTGACGCGCAGCTGGTGCTCATCATCAAATCACGCACCGGCCTCACGCTGCTCTCACAGCTCTCGCCCGCCCTGCTTGTCACAACCATACTGAAGGATTTTTCTTAGTCCATGCCATATGCTCTTATATTACAGCCCTTTCATCTGGTCATTAAATGCTTTTTTGTATCCATTAATATTTCCAACCATGTTTAATGCTGCAATTATTTTTTTATTTATTGCTTATATATAAAATTGTGCATAATAAATTGTGTAATTTATTCCTATAATGACAGCTGATGTGTTAGCATCAAATGGTTGTGCTACATATTTTTTTTAAAGTCTTGATACTTTTTTTAGGATTATTCATTTTTTTTAACATCTTTTCTGAATAAAACCATTTCTCTAAAAATAAAATCGTACTGACCCCAAACTTTGAATGGTGTATGAGATCCCTAATTAGCTTTTTTGGGATGTCAGTATGACCCTTGCTATAGCCAATTCAGCAGTCCTTACTATGAGGACCGTTAGTACTCGGATCTGTCACATGTCAGATAGAATGATGCTGCTGGATAAAAGTTTTCCCTGTCAGGGTATTTTTACAAAAGTTTCCTCCTGTTCCCGGACAGTTATAAAAACTGTGAACGAACGTGGCATGGCCATCAGAGCTTTCCAGCGGCGGAGAAGTCATCAGAGTAGGAGGAATAACAAGCTAAAGGTCCAGCTAAGGGCAGCCCGCTCCATATCACACCTGCCCACCTCGTTACAGCACAATACGAGCAGCTCTGACCCTTTCTTCATCTCTTTCATTCTCTTCTCATTTGTTCATTCGGTGGTTCATATGTCTCTTTTGCTCACACGTTTGTTGTTCTGTTCTGTGTAACAGTCTCTTATTTTTTCTCGTAGATCGTTATCTGTGGCCAGCCTGATGCTGAGGACACTGCAAGTTTGATTTCCTGTGTCAACTCCCTATTTCTGCCCCATAAAGTAAGTGTGCTTTACTCTCTGAGGAAGAGCATTGTTATGACTATTAAGGTCACTTTAATTGGGTGTTTAAATCTGTCCACTCGACTTTGAAATACTATATGAAGACTAATAGCAACATAAATGTTTTGGGAATATATTTTTGATAAACCTTTGAAAAAAGTAAAATAATTAATTATATACATTTAAATTTTTAATTAAAAAAAAAACTATTTTGGGGTGTTTATTCCACATAAACTCATAGAACACACATTACACAATCTTACTATTTTATTTAAATTTGTCCATTAACAATGTCCAACAGTTGTCATATGTACCTCACAGGTCTTTTTTGTACACTTTTCTGAAATCATAAATATTTTCACCACAATCTCAAACCATGTTTTGTGTTTAATAGCAATATGTGATACTTATATTTCAAATGTTTTTTTGCAATAAAATAACTAATTCCATACAATATTATGTACTCCAAATGCTTAAAGTTAAATAATATACCCATTTTGGCATAATTCAAAAAAGTATATCTTGAATAAAAATGTCATGCTTATTTCTTAAAACATTACGTCTCATATCAAACATGCTTTTCGTGTTTTCTCTTTGGTAAAGTAATTCCTAAGTTCCTAATGCTCATTTGTAAATCTTAGCTCAGTTTAATCTCCAAATCAATTTTATGATAAAAACTGACAATTGTTGTTGCCAAAAATTCACCATAAAAAACGTCTCGGTTACGTATGTAACCCTCGTTCCCTGAGAGAGGGAACGGAGACGTAACGTCAGTGACTGACGAATGGGGGTTTCGCTTAGAAGCCAATTGCCTTTTAGCTCTAACAAAATAAGCCAATGGCATAAAAATGCCATGGGTCTGCGGAATTTGCATAATGCAAGCCCGCCCAACCGCGTAGGTATAAAGGGCGCCGCATAGCAATCTCACATTATGTTACCTGCTGAAGAGCCGATGCCTGAGTGGCCGGCCATTCCAGCGGTACAGCTGAAGTGGCTGAGGGACGTTATGTCTCCGTTCCCCTCTCAGGGAACAAGGGTTACATACGTAACCGAGACGTTCCCTTTCGTTCAGTCACTCCGAGTAACATCAGTGACTGACGAATGGGGGTACCAATTCAATCACGCCACTCGGCTGTCCTCCAGTGCCCTGCGTAGTGCGAGTTTCCTGTCGTAAACGGACAAAGGACTGCACTAACATAGGAATACCAAGGTACACTGGGAAGCATATCCCACGTGGAGAAATGCAACACAATGCCTACCCTAAGGGGGGAGACTTAACAAATACGCATATGACCTTTACAAGGAACTGCATATCGTCGCTGTCCGATGAAAACCACGTATGTCCATTTTGCCGATTTTGAGATTTTTCGACGGATTGAATGTCCAGGTTCATTTCCGTATACAGTATGCGTCACATATCTAAATGGCCAATGAAAAGTTGTGAAAACATGTCATCTGATTTTCACGTATATCCATTTGGTGTCAAAGCTGTCAATCACGCCGCGTATCTCCCGCCCTGTGGAAGCATCTCGCTGGTCTCGCCGGTCTCGTGAAATTGTTTCATCGAAGCTCAGCACTGGATAGCCGAAAGTACGACATTGAAGCTCTCCGCAGTTTAGTTCTAATCTAGTTCTTCACAGATTAGTTTGCTTGCTAGTATGTAAATAAACTCGGTCTCTTTGATAAGATTCAGCCTTTTTTTCTCAGTCAAACTGATCAAATTATAGCCTGTAATGCTACTGTCATGATTGTCACTAGAACATGCCTCACTCATACTGCTATCACCGCTTGCCAGAGGCTGAGAATATCCAGCATGTATTCCTCTGTATTCCTCACGTATTCCTCTGCTGAAACGCGACTTTGCCATTCTAATTAATGATCGTAAGAACGCGTATTGACCACCGTTACTGTAAAATATGCACGTATGTCCATTTAAACTCAATTTTGGTCAAATGTGGATTATATTATTACACTGTCAAGAATATGGTTACATGTAAAGATGCCGTACCAAGTATGACAACGCTACATTCAACTGCTTTTGAAATACAGTGTTTTTTTCACTTCCTGAAAAGTAAGCGTTTTGGACATACGTGAGTTTCATCGGGCAGCGACGATATGGAGTATACCGGGGTATCCAGCCGCAGGTGGAAAACATTTTAAACCCCAGGCGTGGCAAGGTGTCTTGCCAAGGGAAGACACATGCTCAGAGAGACTTACCGTGGAGATACACATGTGGGGGTTACCCAAGGGGGGAACCATGCACAACGCGAAAGCTGACCACTCTGGCAAACACTCTGGCGTCGACATCATAAGTGCTGGAGGAGCTCAGGGCCTGCTGAGAAGCTCACCTGAGTAGAATAGCGCATGTATCCAGTCCGTGGAGTGGAATGGCGCAGCAAGCGATGACACCTGAGCCTGTCCAGTTACTGGCCATTTGGGGCGAGTACACGAGCGGACACAGGCTCCACTCGGAGATTATAAAACCTGGCGAATGTGTTAGGTCCCAGCCTGCAGCTCTACAAATGTCTGTCAGCGAGGCGGCAAGCGCTAAAGCCCAAGAGGAGGCAACACTCCTAGTGGACTCACCCCAAGGGGGCATGGCATGCCTTGAACCTGGTACGCCAGGACAATGGCGTCCACTATCCAGTGGGACAACCTCTGCTTGAAGAGGGCCTTCCCTTTCTGCCGCCTACCATAACAGACAAAGAGCTGGTCTGAGGTCCTGAAACACTGCGTCCGGCCTACGTAAGCGCGAAGGGCGCGTACTGGACAGAGCAGTGCCAAGGCTGGGTCTGCCTCCTCCAACGGCAGCGCGTGCAGGTTCACCACCTGGTCCCTGAAGGGAGTGGCTGGGAACCTTGGGCACGTATCCGGGCCGGGGTCTCAGGATCATGTGAGAATCGGCCGGCCCAAATTCCAGGCACGCTTCGTCAACCGAAAATGCCTGCAGGTCCCCTACCCTCTTGATGGAGGCCAATGCAACCAGGAGCGCTTTCTTCATTGACAGGATTTTAAGCTCAACTGATTGCAAAGGCTCAAAGGGAGCTCTCTGCAGGGCTGATAAGACCACTGCGAGGTCCCAAGAGGGCATCTGAGGAGGGTGAGGCGGATTTAGCCTCCTCGCCCCCCTCAAGAACCTGCTGACCAGGTCGTGCTGTCCAACCGTTTTGGAATCCACTAGGTCATGATGGGCCGATATAACGGCCACATAAACCTTCAGGGTGGAGGGAGACAGCCTTCGCTCCAACCCTTCTTGGAGGAAGGAGAGCACGGACCCGATCGGGCATTTCCTGGGGTCTTCTCTGTGAGAAGAGCACCAGGTGACGAAGAGGTTCCACTTCAACGCATAGGCCTGTCTCGTAGACGAGGCCCTAGCGGAAGTGATGGTAGCCACCACCTGAGGTCCAGGACCCACACGTGTAGGTTCCACAGGTCGGGACGCGGATGCCACAGGGTGCCATAGGGTGTCTCAGAGGAACCAATATACCAATGCACCAATATACCTAAACTCTGCACCAATATACCTAAACTCACTTGTTCAGACTTACACACCTTCCAGGAGCTTACATTCTGCCAGTGAACGACGCCTTGTGGTGCCATCCCAAAGAGGCATGAAATCACTTTCACGGACCTTTTCCTGGACCGCCCCCACCTGGTGGAATGACCTTCCTATCTCAATTCGAGCAGCCGAGTCTGTAGCCATTTTCAAAAAACAGCTAAAGACACATTTCTTCCAGCAGCACCTGACCAATCAAGAATAGCACTTAACATTCCATTAATTTTCTGTCTGTCTAATTTATATATATATATATATATATATATATATATATATATATATATATATATATATATATATATATATATATATATATATATATATATATATATATATATATATATACAGTGAGGAAAATAAGTATTTGAACACCCTGCTATTTTGCAAGTTCTCCCACTTGGAAATCATGGAGGGGTCTGAAATTGTCATCGTAGGTGCATGTCCACTATGAGAGACATAATCTAAATAAAAAAATCCAGAAATCACAATGTATGATTTTTTAACTATTTATTTGTATGATACAGCTGCAAATAAGTATTTGAACTCCTGTCTATCAGCTAGAATTCTGACCCTCAAAGACCTGTTAGTCTGCCTTTAAAATGTCCACCTCCACTCCATTTATTATCCTAAATTAGATGCACCTGTTTGAGGTTGTTAGCTGCATAAAGACACCTGTCCTCCCCATACAATCAGTGAGAATCCAACTACTAACATGGCCAAGACCAAAGAGCTGTCCAAAGAGACTAGAGACAAAATTGTACACCTCCACAAGGCTGGAAAGGGCTACGGGGAAATTGCCAAGCAGTTTGGTGAAAAAAGGTCCACTGTTGGAGCAATCATTAGAAAATGGAAGAAGCTAAACATGACTGTCAATCTCCCTCGGACTGGGGCTCCATGCAAGATCTCACCTCGTAGGGTCTCAATGATCCTAAGAAAGGTGAGAAATCAGCCCAGAGCTACACAGGAGGAGCTAGTCAATGACCTGAAAAGAGCTGGGACCACCGTTTCCAAGGTTACTGTTGGTAATACACTAAGACGTCATGGTTTGAAATCATGCATGGCACGGAAGGTTCCCCTGCTTAAACCAGCACATGTCAAGGCCTGTCTTAAGTTTGCCAATGACCATTTGGATGATCCAGAGGAGTCATGGGAGAAAGTCATGTGGTCAGATGAGACCAAAATAGAACTTTTTGGTCATAATTCCACTAAACGTGTTTGGAGGAAGAAGAATGATGAGTACCATCCCAAGAACACCATCCCTACTGTGAAGCATGGGGGTGGTAGCATCATGCTTTGGGGGTGTTTTTCTGCACATGGGACAGGGCGACTGCACTGTATTAAGGAGAGGATGACCGGGGCCATGTATTGCGAGATTTTGGGGAACAACCTCCTTCCCTCAGTTAGAGCATTGAAGATGGGTCGAGGCTGGGTCTTCCAACATGACAATGACCCGAAGCACACAGCCAGGATAACCAAGGAGTGGCTCTGTAAGAAGCATATCAAGGTTCTGGCGTGACCTAGCCACTCTCCAGACCTAAACCCAATAGAGAATCTTTGGAGGGAGCTCAAACTCCGTGTTTCTCAGCGACAGGTCAGAAACCTGACTGATCTAGAGAAGATCTGTGTGGAGGAGTGGGCCAAAATCCCTCCTGCAGTGTGTGCAAACCTGGTGAAAAACTACAGGAAACGTTCGACCTCTGTAATTGCAAACAAAGGCTACTGTACCAAATATTAACATTGATTTTCTCAGATGTTCAAATACTTATTTGCAGCTGTATCATACAAATAAATAGTAAAAAAATCATACATTGTGATTTGTTTTTTTAGATGATGTCTCTCACAGTGGACATGCACCTACGATGACAATTTCAGACCCCTCCATGATTTCTAAGTGGGAGAACTTGCAAAATAGCAGGGTGTTAAAATAATTATTTTCCTCACTGTATATATATATTAAAAAAACTGTCCTGTGTGTTCTGTGCTAGATTAACTGAGACTTGTTACAGCACTTACATACTGTTGCCCTTAACTGTTCTAGCTGCTTCTATTGCTCTCATTTGTAAGTCGCTTTGGATAAAAGCGTCTGCTAAATGACTAAATGTAAATGTAAATGTAGGAATAGGCCAGGGAGGGGCTGTCGCAAGGAGAACCAGTTCCAAGAACCAGGTCCGGCCGGGCCAATACGGGGCGACCATGAGGACCTGCTCCTTGTCCTCCCTGATCTTGCACAAGACCTGTGCGAGAAGGCTCACTGGGGGGAACGCATACTTGCGCAGGCCCCGCAGCCAGCTGTGCGCTAGTGCATCTGTGCCGAGAGTCCTCTCGTCAGGGAGTAATACCAGCGGCAATGGGAAGAGTCGTGGGAGGCAAACAGATCTATCTGCGCGTCCCCGAACTGTTCCCAAATCAGCTGAACCGACTGTGGATGGAGACGCCATTCCCCAGCGTCTGAACATGTGACAGCTCGTCGGCTGCACGATTCAGTTCTCCCGGAATGTGAACGGCACGAAGCGTCCTCAGCTGCTTCTGACTCCATAGGATGACATGGCGGGCGAGTCGCGACATCCGGCGGGAGCGTAGATCACCTTGTCGGTTGATGTACGCTACTGTCACAGTGTTGTCTGTACGGACCAGTACGTGCTTGTCCTTCAGCAGGGCTCGGAAGCGGTGCAGGGCAAGACGTATAGCCAGCAACTCGAGGCAATTGACATGCCATGTGTTCTGGGGTCCTCTCCAGGAGCACGCGGCAGCATGTCCATTGCACATGGCACCCCAGCCCACGGCAGAGGCATCTGTTGAGACAACAACATGACTGGAAACTCGTTCTAAGGGAACACCTGCCCGTAGAAAACTGAGGTTCGACCACTGGGTGAAGGTCTGACGGCAGGTGCGAGTGACTGGGACCCGCAGTGTGCCTTGTTGCCATGCCCATCTCGGGACTCGATCGCGGAGCCAGTGCTGAAGCGGTCTCATATGAAGCAACCCAGTGGCATGACCACCGCTGCGGATGCCATATGCCACAGGAGCCTCTGAAAGTACTTCAGTGGAACCGCACTCTTGCCCTTGAATTGACAAAGGCAAGTCAGCAGAGACTGAGCACGCTCGCTCGTGAGCTGTGCATGCATGGCGACCGAGTCGATTTCTATACAGAGAAAAGAGATCCTCTGCACTGGACAGAGTTTGCTCTTCTCCCAGTTGACCCGAAGGCCCAGACGGCACCATGTCCCTGTGTTCGCACACCTGATCTCGAGAGTGACCTAGTATCAGCCAGTCATCGAGATAGTTCAGGGTGCGAACCCCGTGTTGCCTGAGTGGCACAAGGGCTGCCTCGACAACCTTCGTAAAGACGCGAGGAGACAGGGCCAACCCGAATGGGAGAACCGCGTACTGAAATGCCCGCACCTCGAAGGCAAACCGTAGGAACGGTCTGTGTCGAGGAAGGATGGAGACATGAAAGTACGGTCCTTCAGGTCGATCGCTTCAAACCAATCCACCGGTCACACGCATTCGAAAATGCGCTTGGCTGTGAGCATCTTGAACGGAAGCCTGTGAAGAGTTCGGTTCAAGATGCGCAGGTCCAGAATTGGCCATAACCCACCAGTTTTCTTGGGTACGATGAAGTAGGGGCTGTAGAACCCCGACTCCATCTCGGCTGGAGGGACGATCTCGACCGCACCCTTCGCCAGTAGGGTGTCGATCTCCGCACGCATGACAGGGGCATTGCCACCCACCATGGTATAGCGGACTCTCGGAAACGGGTAGGAGACCGCGTGAACTGAATCGTGTAGCCGAACCTGATGGTGCGAGTGAGCCAGCTGGACAGATTGGGAAGCGCTAGCCATGCGTCCAAAAACTGAACCAGCAGGGTCATGCGAACCACAGGCGTACCTGCAGTGGTCCTGCTACCATCTCCGAGCTGCCTGTGTCAGGACCGCCACTTTGACTGCCGTAAAGCGGGCTGAGGTGCTGAGACAGGCGGGGCCGCCATCCTGCAACGTCCTCTGCTCTCTGGCCCAGAAGGCCAGGCGGGAGTCGCTGGAGGGCGGTCTCGGCGGGGATCAGGCTGAGGCACCGGAGCAGGCTGAGGCACCTGAGCCGGCGGCTGGGTGGAGGCAGCAGCGGACCGTCGGGGCAGGATATGTTTAATAGCCTCAGTCTGCTCCTGAGCGGCTGAGAATTGTTTGGGTCGAAATTCTCATCCGCCCCGCCGAATAGTCCAAATAGTCCAGGAAATTGAGGAACCAGGTCCGCTCAGCTTCCCGCACATCGACCAGGTTGAGCCATAGATGGCGCTCCTGGACCACCGAAGTGGACATCACCTGACTTAGAGAGCGCGCGGTCACCTTCGTCGCTCGTAAAGCGAGGTCAGTGGCCGCACGCAGCTCTCGCATTAAAGCAGGGTCAGTACCACCCTTGTGCATGTCACGGAGTACCTTGGCCTGGTAGACCTGCAGCACAGCCATGGCATGCAAGGCGGACGCGGCTTGGCCCGCGGCTCTGTAGGTCTCCACCACCAAAGTAAACGTAAAACCACAGGCTTTGGCCGGGTGCTTAGGGTCACCACGCCATGTCGAAGCACTCACAACAGACCATTCGACAGGGGGCACCCCAGTGTACCCTTTCACTGCGCCGCAGTAAAGGCGGAGGTCGATAACGAGCGATCGCGGAAAGTCAAGGGAGACTCCCACGATTTCGTCACCTCCTCATGCACCTCCGGGAAGAAAGGTATCGGAGGCTGGCGGGCGCCTTCGGCGTGGGCCGCCCCCAGATACCAATCGTCTAGCCTAGAGCGCTCGGGACATGGCGGAGGGTTCCACGCAAGCCCGAGGCTCTCAGCTGCCCGGGAGAGCATGGCCGTCAGCTTTCATGCCATCGGGCAATGCTGGCGCTCCCGAAGGAGGCAACACCGCTGAATCCTCATCTTCGGAGGTATGAAGCCCGCCCTGTGATGCAGCGATCAACATAGAATCATCCGCCAGCGTGCCGAATGACACGCAGGGCCCAGGACGGGAAACACCAGCGCCATCATCCGACAGCACCATAGGTAACAGTGTGCTAGAAGGGAGTGTGGCCCGAGGAATATTCGTCGGGTTGTTCCACACCATCACCCTCAAGTCACCCTGACCACCAACCAAAGTGGTCCCACACGGGGTGGGAACAGATTGGGGTGTGGTAGAGGGGACCCTCTCTCCTTTACGGAGATCATTGAGTCTCGACCGCAACACTGAGATGGTCATGTTCCTGCAGTGAGAACATGAGTCATCCACGAAAGCACACTCAGCATGCACAAGGCCCAAGCATGCTAAACATGCCCGTCAAGCAGAGAAACCACGTGACCGCACCCAGAAACGTTGCAACGGCGAGCCATCTTGAAAAAGACGTGCCATTTGCGCTCTTTTTGTGAGGAATTTTGCTGCGCAGAGATGCTGAAGCGCCCAGGAAGAAACGCATGCTGTGCTAATAACTGCACAGATCAGACAGGAATACGAGTCTCGCTGGAACGCGCCATCACATCAACACTCTGGGGAGCTGCTCGTCTTGAAAGAGGTAAACACGCTCAGGCTGTAATGTCGGCTCTGAAGCAGAAACATAATGCGAGATTGCTATGCGACGCCCTTTATACCCACGCGGTTGGACGGGCTTACATTATGAAAATTCCACAGACCCATGGCATTTTCATGCCATTGGCTCGTTTTGTTAGAGCTCAAAGTGATTGGCTTCTAAGCGAAACCCCCATTCGTCAGTCACTGACGTTACTCGGAGTGACTGGACGAAAGGGAACTGTCATTAAGTGTTAATTATTAACAATGTTAATTTACCAAGCTATTTGAATGACTAAAATCTTGCTTTAACCCCAAACTGTGCTGATATCCACCACAATAATGCAGGTGGCACAATAAAAAAGACACATGATGAATCGAGTTCATCGTGAGGGGTCCATCCATAAAATGGCGGCATGACCAATACTTGTGTATACGTTGCACAGGGTCGTACATACAAAGACAAAATACCATCAGGGTAACACATGACAATTAAATAATGCAATAAACATTAACTAAATAACATTAAATGTATCACAAAACACTGTACATAACTAATAACACGAATTTGAAGAAACAAAAATGCCCTTTTACTGTTTTTCACTGTAAATTATATGGTATTTCTCAATGTTTACTTCAAAAACAAATGTGACAGGATTTTACAGTAGAAGTAGATATGATGTGATGAATAGATTCACTTGAAGCCACACTGACTGACTAATTTAACATTTTACGGTTTTTTTTTTTCATATCGTAGTGGCCCTTCGCTGTATGTAAATATTTTTCCTCGTACATGACACATTCATTGGTTTACACAGAATGCTGTGTGCGCCGTAGCATAGTCATGTTAATGAGTTCACTAAAGTAATCTCCAGCAAAAGGTCAAGTTGTCAGATTTTTTACCTATGCATGTTGACACACCAGGCAAAGGGCTGGGACAATGGCCTCCACACCACGTTTTAAATTTCAGAATAATTAGTAAATCGTTAGAGCTTTTTGTAGACGTTAGCCTTAGGCTTGGCTTTGTGGGGATTTTTTTCTTTCGCTAAAGGTCATAACTCAGGATAGCATTTGCACTCTTTCTGCCCTTTTCCCCAGTGCGTCTCTGAATGCTCTCTTCTCTTGCACGATGACAGAAAGAGCAAACACACACATGCTCAGCACACCTGGCTTTACAGGTTTTAAGTGTGAAATACCAATAGCAAGCACAACAGAAGACACACTGGGGTCTAACCTTTTGCCATTTATTACAGCAGTCTAACATCTTTATTGTATGTGAAAACCCCTAGAGAGGTAACCCTACCGTTCCTTAAGGCTGAAATAATGTGTTTGTTTTTAAGCAGAATGGATGAGAGTGGTTGTGAATGGAAAATAGGCCAGGGCCTTCCCGTTTCTCTCTATTTCTGTTGTTACAGTAGGTGGCTCTGTAGGATGGTGTTGGGAGGACAGCTGACGATGTTAGCATGTGACCTTACACTCCATCAGTGAACCCTGTATGTCACATCTTGTGTCAAAGGCTGAGTTTGATCTCCTTATGGTGCATCATTTATTAACATTGTTCCTCCCTGGTGGGGCAGAGGCTTTGGTCCATTCATCTTCTTTCTCATTATACCTACACTTATGTAATCTTAATGATACTGACTTTGTGAGTGAGGAATATAAGGTCACGTCACGTTCATTTATTATGCTGGCTCCATGACCTAGAGGTTTGTTTTTGTTTGTATTTTGTTTGAAGACTTAATTAAAGATTTATTCACTTTAATATCCCTCTTATTGTGCATGTTTTTGGTTTTCATAATCTTTCATTAGAATTTAATAACTTTCTTTGCTTCTAAAACAAATTTTCTGCTGACATAACGAAGTCTGCGTAGGCAGGGAAGATAATATTAGCAGTATAACAAAATATTATTAAACCTATTCAGTCTAATCCAGATCAATAAAATAAAGTCCTGTTCTACATTGCTTCCAATCTTATATTCTCTCACAAATACATCAAACAACCTTGAACGATATTCGTACTGCAATTACAAAATAATTGCAGTATGTATATCGTTCAATGTTGTTTCATGTTTTGTGTTTTATCCTTAGTAGACTATTTGTTTTTAGAAATGTACTCTTGCTCCTGGCCTGGTGTAACTTTTGGCTAGTTTAGTTATGATCCCTTGTTTCCATCTGCACAATATATAGCATGGTTCTTTTTCTGTCTTTAGGAGATACTGGAGTGTGTGTTCCATGATGTGATGTGTGAAAATCTGGCTGTTGGTTAATTATGGGAGTTTAAAAGCATAGTTCACCCAAAACTGAACATTTATTTGCTCACCTGTCATACCAACTGTGGGGCACAAAAGGTACATTGTTATAGAATATTGTGGCCATTCTATTCAATATAATGATAGTAAATTGAGGATCCGGGCAATCAAATTCTAAAATGAGAAAAAAAGTGTATCCGTTTCTCGTTTCCCTAACCCTAACTGAAAGATTATGTGATCTATAGGGAATAATGACTTCCATTGCAGCCTGTTTGTCACACAGCTATTGTATGATTTTAAAACTCATACTCTCATTATATTGCAAAAGTGGCCAGGATATTCTTTACCTCGTGTTCAACTGAAGAAAGAAAGTTGAACAAAATGATCGTAAGTAATGACAGTATTTCATTTTTGGGCGAATTGTCCTATTTTATAGCTGTTATAGGTGTGTTATTGAGCGTTAATCAGTAAAATAAAGTCATAAAGGTGATTAGTCTTGGCCAACTGAGTTAATGGAGTCTCACTCATTCGTTGTAAGAGCATTTAAACAAATCCATCATAATGACATACACTAGGAAAGAATCACATCACTGAAGCCCTCTGAGAGCTCCCCGTCTTTCACTATACTTTCAGATGCTGTTTCTGAATACAATCTCACTTGTCGTTTTGGTGCGAGAGCATCTGCAATGAGCATAAATTGTACAGTCTTTGGAAACTCAGCAGCCCAGTCCTGTTTTCATTTTCAATTTAAATTCAATCGTATGTGCTCATGTGTTCAATTCACATGTTAAACAGGGCTCATATATCACTTGGATTTGATACAAGGAGAGAAGAACTTGGCCCCGTATCCTAGGCACAGCAAGACAACAACCAGAAGAGGCTGCAAGTAATGAGTTAGTGTTAGTGAAGCCAGTTAGAAAAAAAAAACTGCACAGAATTTCATCTGGTCAGGGACTGATAAAGGAACAGCTCTCTCTCTTTTTCACACACACACACACACACACACACACGCACACACACACACACGCACACACACACACACACACACACACACACACACACACACACACACACACACACACACACACACACACACACACACACACACACACACACACACACACACACACACACACACACACACACACACACACACTTCTTATTGCCTGGCTGTGAGCCTCAGATGTACCCTGGTCTGAATTGTTTGTTTAATTGACTTGGACATGATCGAAAGATCGCCTGCATCAAGCCGTTGATTGCAAAGTCGGAAGGGCGTACTGAAAAATAGATGACTCTACTATTGAGTTGAACCTGCAGTCAAATCATCAGCCCTGCCTTAAATCCCTCGAGGTATCACTATTCTTAGACAAATGAACAAACTACTGCTTTACCATGTCATATGTTAGTGCTGGTTTTATACACAACAAAAATAGGGTTTTCGCAGCAAATGCCACAGAAGAACCATTTTTGGGTTCTTCAAATAACTTTTCACAATAACAGTTTTATTAACATTGTATTAATCTAACGGACATTTGTACAATGGAAAGGTTCCATGAATGTTAAAGGTTCTTCATGGAACTGTAGAAACTAATAAAGAACCTTTATTTTTAAGAGTGCACATTTGCATGTGCTGTAATTGAGCAACAGCTATATTTTGTGTAGTTGAACTACAATCAAATATTAGCCTTTTGCATCATAATATTTTGTTACATTTATATAGCGCTTTGCTCTGCACTCAAATCGCTTTACATGGAAGGGGGACTCTCCTCAACCACCACCAATGTGCAGCATCCACCTAGATAATGCGACGGCAGCCATATTGTGCCAGAACGTCCACCACACACCAGCTTATTAGTGGAGAGGAGACGGAGGGATGAAGCCAATCGTATACGGGGATTATTAGGAAGCCATGATGATAGTCAAGTCAAGTCACCTTTATTTATATTAGGGATGCTCCGAATCCACTGGTTAAGATTCGGGCGAATCCGAAACCGAATACCGAATCCTACTCCCATCCTGAGTCCATTATCACAGTAAACACATTAATGAAGTAAACAACGTCCACAGCAGTGTAGGGATGCTATTGACCGTTTAAATGTTTTTAACGCTTTTTTGTTTTTGTTTTTTGATGCATGGTTAAGAAAACCACAAACCAGATATAGCCTATCTCACAAAATGAAAAAATGGAAAAGCGTACTGTGTGGGACCATTTCGACAGAACAATACAGCAGCAGTATAAGCTCCTTACTGGTGGAAAGCAAATGAACGGCGCGCCGCTCTAGCGAGGCGTTATCTCTGCATTCCCGGGACATCAGTGCCATCTGAAGCCTTTCGTAGTGTGGTTTTGGTCAAGTTTACTAAAGTAAACATTGTCGTGTATGTTCTTCTCGCCACTGTTTCCTGATGGTTTATAGAAAAATTACCCCGAGTCGTCCTCTGTCGTTTCAAAGAACAGCACAACGGAGAGCGCAGGGGACGTGCGTGCTGTCATTGGAGGCTCGCACGCTGCGGAGACAGAAGGATTGAGAAGGTGTTTTCTGCCGCGGGTTTAACTGTCAACAGGCTGCACTCCTGACTAACACTCATCACTTAGACATGTTACTTAAAAAACAAACAAACAAACAAACAAAAAAAAACATACAAGGTGTGGATTGAGGTAGTCTAGGCCTTCTATTTTTATTTGACAAAAAAAATTAATTATTCCGGTTATTCAAAGCTTAAAACGGATTCAGTGTATTTTCGTTTTGTCATCTTAATTTGGTAATTATTTAAGTGAAAAATATTTAGTGTAGGCCTATTTATTTTATTATTTTTTATTTATATTTTATCTGATCTATATGCGGCTGTTTGCACGGTAAAATAAAATAAATTTTGGTTGCTGTCTGTAGATTCCTTCATGCACAACTCGTATTCTCTCGGATGTTTCATACGCAAATGTTTTAACAGCGGCTGTTGTTTAGGGTCCTTGCCACCACGAGACAAATCGGCATTGCAAATCGACTTGAATCGCCTTCTTTTGACTTAGGGTGTTTTCACACTTGGGTCCTCTTTAAAAGAACCAAACTCAGACTCCTTTAAGTGAACCAAAAGGTGAACCAGGTGAAAAAGGACCCAGTTCTCTTCACGTTCACACTGTCTCTGTACCTGAAAGAGGACTCAGATACTTTTTTGGTCCACTTTAGTAGGAATGGGGTCTCAGACCCCTTTGTGTTCATACTGTTGCTTTTTGGATCTAGTCCAGTTCAGTGTTTGATGGCTGACCCAGTGGCCTTCAACATTTGATCCCAAAGTAAAGTAGTAGTTGTAAAGTAGGTATGCCTTAAAACAGCATTCAAGTAAGAAATGGAAAACTGCAAAGGCTAGTAATGCAGATGTTTACATTAACTTAAAACAAAACTACCTGTTTATGTGAAACTTGTGTGTTTTTGACACTTTAAAATAAATGCAATAAGACAACAACAAGCGCTGTTTTGTTTCGAACAAGCGCTGTGACAGCTGGCGTCTCTCCACGTGCTTTTGGTGTGTGCACTCGTAACACCATTTTAAACTGGCAAGGCGTGCAGCTTCTCTTTTACACTGTTTGGAAGCGGTTGAAATTGCAATAAACAAGTGTAAGTTGTGAACGAATAATTTGTAGAGATTTGCCAGAAGCATGAACAGGCGATTTGTACGGAGGCATCTGATGACCAAACTACACTGGAATTCGCGAACAGAAAAATCAAGTAAGCCCAGAGTGGTATGTGTTCAGATTGCGTGTTTTTAGCAAACCGTACCATAAAATCAGATCGAACCGTACCCAGACCACCTCTCGAGATGGTCTCGGTTCGGTTCGCTTTAAAGGGGTCTGAGATCGTTTGGAGTGTTCACATATGGGCCAAAATCACGCAAACCGCGCTCAGACCCCCTGAAAAGGACCAAGTGTGAAAACAACCATAAAGTAGCAAACTGCCACGTTTTCTATTCATGAGTTCCATTTTCACTTTCAATGGCGGTGTCATTACGTTCGAGCGCGCATAGTGCAAACCTAGGGTTCGGTTCGGTGGAAAAAAATTCTGAGGTTCGGCAGAAACTGAACCCCGTCAAAAAGCCCAATATTCGGCCGAATCCGAACCCGAATCCTGGATTCGGTGCATCCCGAATTTATATAGCGCTTTTTACAATACAGATTGTTTCAAAGCAGCTTTACAGTGAAAACAATAATGCAACACAGTTTGTTTCGGCTGTACAGCAGATCTAGAGGAAAATAATGTCACAGTCCAGCTTAAGTAAGTTCAGTGATGGAGGCAGATCAATAATATTGTTGAATATTTAATGTCCCCAACTAAGCAAGCTAAAAGCCAAAGGCACCAAAGGCGACAGTGGCAAGGAACCAAAACTCCATGAGGTGACAATGGAGAAAAAACTTTGGAGAAACAGGGGGCCAGTTCTCCTCTGGCCAATGAACAATCAGTGCATGATTATGATTTAGACAGCATTACAGAACATTCTGAATATTTATCCAGTTCCATCTGGTTGAAGATCGGAGTCATCACGCCGGAGACGGGTTTGTTGAGGATCAATGCCACAGGGGAGAGTCTAGTTAACACAATCTCTGCTGACAGTTCAGGTATGCATTGTGGTCGTGTCTAGGCACAGGTCCACCATCTAATCTGTATAAGGCCCGTATCCGGCTGACTACATCATACATTGTGGTCGTGTTTAGGAGCAGGTCCACCTTCTGATGTGGATACGGCCCGGATCCAGCTGACTATAGTAAACCTTGGGATAAACATAGAGACTAATATTACCATAGATGCCATTCTTCTTATTATGTAACAAATACATGCTGACCTGCTGACCTAGTTAAAGGGATAGTTCACCCAAAAATGAAAATTCTGTCATCATTTACTCACCCTCAAGATGCTGAACACAAAATAAGATATTTTAAAGAATGTTTGTAACCAAGCAGATAGAGCAACCATTGACTACCATAGTGGGGGGAAAAATACTATGGTAGTCAATGGTTGCTCTATCTGCTTTATTACAAACATTCTTCAAAATATCTTCTTTTGTGTTCAGCAGAACAAAGAAACTCATACAGGTTTGGAACAACTTGAGGGTGAGTAAATGATGACAGAATTTTAATTTTTGGGTGAACTATCCCTTTAATGCAACGTATCAATCATTTAACCGATTTAAATGATATAAATTGATCATTTGTTATGTGTATGCCTGGTTAAAGAAATGTGTTTTTAGTGTAGATTTAGTGTAGAATGACAGTGTGTGTCTGCTTCCAAAACAATGCTAGGAAGACTATGCACTAAGAGCTCGCTCAAGTACTTGGAAGCTAAACCATTTAGTGCTTTGTAAGTATTTAGCAAGATTTTAATTTATGCAATGTTTTAATTTTATAAATTAGTTTCATTTAATTTAATATAAATTTAATATAAATTAAATAATAATTTAATATAAATTGACATAACCGGGCTAATATTGTCATACTTCCTGGTTCTAGTAAGAACTCTAGCTGCTGCATTTTGGACCAGCTGGAGTTTGTTTATTAAAGGTCCCGTTCTTCGTGTTTTTTTGAAGCTTTGATTGTGTTTACAGTGTGCAATATAACATGTGTTCATGTTTTGCGTGTAAAAAAACAGTATTTTTCACACAATTGACTTATCTGTATACCGCTGTTTTCACTGTCCTAAAAACGGGCTGATGAGTTCCTTGTTCTATGAAGTCCCTCCTTCAGAAATACGTAACGAGTTCTGATTGTGCCAGCGGTTCTCGTGTTGTGATTTGACCTCAGCTTAGCGCACGTTGCACGGTTCCTGTGTTGTGATTCGACAGCAGCTTAGCGCATGTTGCACGGAAAGGTCACGCCTCTTAACGGGGAGATGTATGCGCTTAGTGATCTCTAAGTACAGCGTCCCTGTGAAAGCCAAACAAAGGTGATTTGACTCCGGGATGAAAATAACAGCGTCTCGACGACATGCGACAAACACAATCAAACGCAACACTTCCTCTTCTCCACGCAACACTTCCTCTTCTCCACGTGGGAGAGCAACAAGACCACGCCCCTTTTTTCACATATTCTTGTGGGCGGAGGTTAGTCTGTTCTACTGTTCTACTGACGTCATTTATGAAGGAAGTACCAGGATGTAGTCCAAGCCGGCCGTTCGCTGTAGGCTTTGAAAGGGAACTTCTGTTAAATAAAATATCTCACTTGGCATTGAACTTTGAGCTTTATAATTTTACAGGTATTATTTATGCTCTAACAGCAACATTACACACTAACTAAAGTTTGAACAATGGGATCACGAAGAACGGGACCTTTAAGTGTGCAGGGTGACCACCCAGTAGAGCATTACAATAATCTAGCTTTGAGGTTATGAACGCATGAACTGACTGTTCAGCATTTTGCATTGAGAGCATACATTGTAATTTAGATATATTTTAAAGATGGAAGAATGCGCAGACAGAAGCAAATGGGCAAGTTTGGCCAGGATGCTAGGGTTAATTCCTACGCTTTTTTGACAGTATAGTGTCCCCATCACTATACTGGGAGGACCCACACAGACCACAGGGTGAGCACCCCCTACTGGCCTCACTAACACCTCTTTCAACAGCATGATAATAATAAGAAATATTTCTTGAGTACCGATAACATATTAGAATGATTTTTGAATGATCATGTGACAATGAGGACTCGAGTAATGGAGACATTTTTAAATATATTAAAATGGAAAATGGTTATTTTAAATAGTAAATTAATGTTACTGTTTTTCAGAATTTTTTTATCAAATAAATCCAGCTTTGGTGAACATAACAAACTTCTTTCAAAAGCAGTTAAATAATCTTACCAACCCCAAACTTCTGAACGGTAGTGTAGATGTGGTTACACTTTAAAAATATGAATTATTGCTTTAGTGTCCAAAATTGAACTTTTTGAATTTTGTCAGGAACATTCTATCAATATAAACAGAGAGTGATGTTAGAGGGCCCTTTTAATGTATGGAGAGCTGGCGTGTCTGCTTTCAGTTATATGGTGAGATTAAGCTACATTTCTCTCTCTCTCTTTTCCTAATCAGTTTTTTTCATTTATAATAAGAGAGACACGTAATTAGATAGGGATAAATGGTTCTCACCTGCAGAGTCAGGACATGAATTAAATGTAATGAGAGCCATCATCTTAAGTCTCTGAATCAGCCCGACCCCAGCGCTTTGTCTCCATGGCATTGGGTATTCTTTATAAACAAAGGAAAACAGAGCTTGCTCTCACTCATTATAGTCATATAAATCCTGGCAATGGAAAGATCATGCATCAGTGTTCCTCAAATACACACACATACACACACACACTTCCATACATATTACTTCCAAATATTAAAGGCACGATCTTTTTTCCTGTGTGAAAAATGTGAAATTGAATCTGAGGCCTGGAGACTGTGGAGTTGATGAGATTTCCTGCTCGTACATTGCGAGAGCGTTTAGAGTGGTGTTGCGCTCCGCTTCCCTCTCTAACCCAAGACTGTCCGTGTGACACTGGCTCACCTTGCGTGTTTGTATAGATATAGCTGTGATAGATTTAACCTGAATTCACCAAGGGTTATCTAAACAGCATTGTCATTTAAAGTTGCCCTGTCTGGGTTGCCTATCTGCAGTAAGAGGCTGTCTTTTGTGTGCTACAGATAGATCTATCTGTCTGTCTATTTATATTCTATTCTATTCTATTCTATCTATCATCAAAAATTGCAATTATATATTATAAAATTATAAAATAAGAATTCCATTTTATTCGTAATTTAAAATTGAGGTAGCAAACTATGCACCCAGTTTGCTACCTCTAATTAAATTCAAGAATTGAATAGAAATTTCAATAGCATTCTTATTTTTTTGTTCTTGGTGCACAACTGATATTTAAAATGGTGGGCGCTAGTCTATGTAATCTGATTTGGGTTATGATGTGCGGCCCTGCAGTGATCTGAGAGACGCAACTAATTCTCTGTTCGTGACCCGAGACCTTACTAAATGCTTCACTGAGTTAGACAAAATGAATTATAGCCGTTCCACTGTAAGTATTCGGTATCCCCCGATCGGCTCTCGCTGTGCCTTCAGTGCGATAATGGAGTGTTCAACATCATTGAGCATTTGGTGCGAAGTATATTAAAGGTTTATGAACACAGACATAGAGAGGCTCGAGAGTGTGTTGGAAGGACTGGAGCGAAAATGCATTTCTCACGATACATTAGCCAACAAGACTAGAAAATCTTTTTTAATTTAAATCCAATTATTGTATCATCTGTTCCTTCGTTTTGGAGCACAGGGTTTAATTGTGGGGAATTCACTGTATAAGAATCTCCTGCTTTTGCAGTCTCATCTGTTCTTACTTATTTAATTCAAAATTGCTAGAGGACTCTTGAATTCAACACTCTTCGAAATCAATTAATCCCACCCGCTGCGATCTGTAGGCATGATTAAAATTGTTGGAATAAATTTATCCGTACTTTAATTAGGCTAAAATCTGTGTTGATTATAAAGGTGGTATGGTACGAGTGCGAATCCTCGTGGGGCTTGTTACAGTAGAATACGAGGCATTAGAAAAGCCACTCCATATCCCTGATGATGGCAACCAGCTGCTCACTACAGTCATATGATTTCCTTGTGCTCAGAGAAAGTCTGTTCTGAGATCAATTTAGTCCATCCAAATACATAAGCATATATTAACGCTGTCCAGGTGTACTGTTGCCCAACAAAGAAGACGTTTGTTCGTTTCAAAGTTTATTTAATTATAACTATAATCCAGGGATGTGGTTTTCATACAATCATTTCTTTAAGTACAGAGGAGACTGGAACCTTTTAAGTGCTAATATTTCTAGTGTTCATCTCAGATGGGATTTCTGCAGTACAGTAGAGCATGGCCCTTTGGACCGAGAAGAGTTCTCGACTTCGTCTGATTACTGAGACAAATGGTCCTGAATCCCTAACAAGGCCGCTGAGACATGACAACAGCCAGAAAGGTCCAGAGGCAGCCTTACGAGAACGAATGAGTACAAAGCAGAGGTTTAAAAAGGCCGTAGAAACTCAGAAACAACACAATGGAGGATTACAGTAGATCTTAGAACACTGTGTTGTGATTCGCGTTGTAGAAGCGGTTAAAGCACATTGTTTTAAAACGAGCATTATTGTTCCTGAGCATTGATGAGAGCAACTTCACATTTTCAGAAAGAGATTGAGAGTGTGATTTCTCTTTGCCTTGTCTTTATAATCATAATTAATGTCAGCTAATCTCCTGTCTCATATTCCCAAAGTCAGGTCACACATCATCATCATCACTCATGTCTAATGAACAATATAACTATGCATCTTCTTCTTCAGGGGAGATGCTAAAATACACCCACGCATACTCTGCAATACTGGCAGTTACGTCTGTCACACAGATTTTGTGTTTAGAAACAGTTCCTGAAAGTAATACGTTTAGCTTGTAACGTCTCTTTCATATAAAAGGTTGATTAAACTGCTGCTCAGAGTGTGCCATGTAAAGTGGTCTCAATTTGAGGATTGGTCACCAGTCTGACTCTAGACACAGTTTTTATATATTTTATTTAGTTTTTATGTATTTAGATACTTGAGGGTTTGAGTAAGATTTATCATCTCAGTGCGGTATTTGTTTTATCTTTTAGTGATTTCACCAAATGTACGGTTGGCCACCAAGACGAGCACACCAAGACTGCATTGGCCTGATGTACTAAGATAGGGGTTTCGTAGAAAATTTGAGAAAAGCACAACAAACAAATAAATAAATAAATAAAAGTGCAAAATATATATTTACACCGATATTAATTAAATATTGTATAATGTAATTAATTAAATATTGTGTAATTTTTAAAACTCATTTTCAGAATTTGAAACTATTATTGCTTCATTCTACTTCATAAGATTAATCGTGATAATGTTATTTTGGCAGCTTTCAACGTAAGAAACAACAACGGAGTGTCTTTAAAAACCATCTTTTGTGTGGAACTACTTCATTACGCCATGGATTCAAATCTCAAGTTAACAGTTTAACAGATGAGCCCAAGCCTTCGTTACTAATTCTAAAACATCACTTTAAAACTAGCATCCTAAGAACACTGAGGTGTAGAGTAGAGTATTATCGAGACATCGACTAAGTGAGTGTATTTATCTGTGTCTGATATAGTATTTATTCTTCAGTTCAATTTTAAATTCATAATAAAAAGTTTAATAAATAAATCCGTTTAAATCGCCAATATCGCATGGCTGGAAAAGACTCTCATCCAATCGAGAACCAGAACCAGAACCTAACTGTTATGAATATATGTCTAGAATTTATAAAATATATTTATAAATATATAGGCTACATATATAATTACAGTATGCATTTAATTGTTTAACTTTGCATTTGTCTTTAATATCACGCTTAATAATTTTCTCATCAGCATTATTAGATCTATATATATGAAAAATATTAAACATAATTTATATACATTTTTAGAATATGTTTTACAATGAGGTCATCCTATTTTGGGGTTCTGAATATGAAACGATTAAAAACCCTTTTACCAAAGCATGATTGGATATTCTTGATGCATGTAGCGTAATTGAGCTGTTTTACACCAAATTGAAACAAATTAAACAATTAAAGGTTGCTTTCAAAATCAAATTGGACATTATGTCTATTTGGAAATAACAGGCTGTGTAATAATAGGCTCAGCATTTCAGCTCAGCATTTGTCATATGTCACTAGCTCTCTGAATTTAACACACTCACACACTAGACAAAATTAGGCTATAAAATAACCTTAGATGTGGCCGACCATGATGTGGCAGACGGATGGCCCCTGAAGGGATGAGAAGTTGACGTGTCTTTGTCCATCTTCTTAAAATCAACTGCACTCAGATTAAACAAGGTCTTTGTCTGTGTTAATCAGCGTCATGACGAAAAATTATTCTACTCTAGTCTGTCTCAAATGTCAGAACATTTGTTTCTCAGAATGTTTTGAGATGCTCTGAAGCAGGTAATGGGAGTGAAAAGTGAGCAAAAAGCTTCTAGAAATAATTGAAATCAAATACATTTGGTACCATTAGTTTATACTTCCTCTAAAAGTAGAGGGGAAAATCACTTTTTGGATATCGCTTTCCAAATCAAACCTTTTTACTGAAAGTGCTTGATAATATACACCTCATTCTGAAGAGAATTGTATAAAATTATTGCCCACCATGCAAGATACTTCCATTTCCTTTAATTTTCCACAACTTAGTTGAGAACTTAATGATTCGATTGCCTGAACTCACCCTGGAAAAACCTCAGAGAGAAAGACTTTTAGCCTAAGACTACAGTCAGACAATTAAAACAAGTCTTTCTTCCTCCTTATGAGAGTATTTCCGCAGGTACTCCACCTCGTGGGAAATTGTCACTTTAGAGTTTCTTTGCCACCGGATGAATCCCTGACAAGCTTTAATGAGCAACCCTAGAGAAAACTGAGTGCTTACGAGTGCTTACGGACAAGCTAACGTTCTTCAGTTTCAGCTATCTTATGCTCTTACAAAAAAAAAAAAATGCATTCTGATTTATGCTTGCTGTATTTCCCAATTGGGATCTAGGCGCATTTTGAGTCAGGGTAAGAGGTGCTTTGACCATCTTGTGAGTTGATCTTGATGTATGCGTAGACCCGACCTATGCATCAGCCTCGCAGGAATAGTCAACCCTTAACACCATTAAGTCCCCCACAGGATCATGAGCACTCAGACCAGAGGAGCAGAGTCTGCAGATGTCATGCACTAGATCAGATGAAATAGAAAAGAAGAAAATGTTCTCATCTTAGGTGGTTGCCCTTTTCACACTTTGATTGTGGTTGTATGTTGGAGGTCTTATTGTCCACACTTTTACAGATTTTTCTGGTTTTGTAATCCTGTCCATCAGTGTTTTATCACAGTTTCACCATGCCATATTCTAAACTCTTTGACTAAAAAGAGTTTTAGGGATGCACCGATGTTTCAGCCAATAAAAGCATTTTTTTTTCTACTATCGGCCATCATCCAATTGTTTAAAAACAGCCAATGATCCTGATGATTATCGATGAACAGGTTATAGCCTGTCAATCAAAAGGGGTGGGAAAATTTGTCAGACTGCAACTCATACTGTGTGTGAAGAAAATCTCTCGTGTTAAATGTAGGGTGTTAAGTTAACATGACAATAATGCATTAACAGTTAAAGGGGGGGGGGGGGGGGGGTAAATCGTTTTTTACACTGTTAAAGCATGGACAAAGTTTAAAAAAAAAAGTTGGACGTTTGATGGAGTATTTCTGTGCCAAAAATACTCCTTCCGGTTTCTCATAAGCTTCGGAAAGTTTTTTTTGAGTATGGGTATGTGTGACATCAGATGGGGCAGAATGTCCTTGTACGGGCTCTTCTCCCGGAAGGGCGCGCACGCGACTAGAGTAGGGATGTTAACCGATGACCGTTTGACCGATGGTTGACCGTATCAACGTTAACCGATCAAAGTTGTCGGTTGTCGGTTAAAAAAAAAAAAAAAAGTGATCTCTAAATTAGGCTATTTATAGAGAATGGGAACGTGACGTCACCAACGCAATGCATTCGCGGACTTTAGGACACAGACACTACATTAGAAAATGAGTAATAGTGGAGGTAGACTTTAAAACTTGTATTATACAGTTAAAAACACATTAGAATGGTGAACGCTTGCTGTGTTATGAACTGTCATAGCCTCTCTTGCAACCTGCGTGGAAAACATATCTCAAATCATGCGCAATATTTCAGTTTACCAGCTTGGAAATAACAAAAGTAAGTGAAAGTAATGCTGCCTTCACGTGCTATCGGAAATTTGACAATTCCCACTTCTAAAGTCGTGATTATGAAGTATGAACTCATCTCGTTCATATTTCGAGGGGTGGAGCGCGTTCACGTGCAATTTTTACCTAGAACTCCTATTTACAATAATTCAGAGAGCACGTGAAGGCAGCATAACACTCGGAAATAAACAACTTAGCCAAAATGTGTCTTTATAATTTGTATTTATTATTTATAACCGATATTACAGATGAATATTTTCTGAACCGCTTGAATGTGCTCACACCATAAATAATGCATGAAACGCGTCAGCAAATGCTCATTGTTCAGCTTCAGATGTAAGTTGCAACTTGTGTGATACAGTGCTTAAATACAGTACTTAGCACATCATCTAAATATATTACATCTACATTTCAGTGGTAACACATAAGGTGTTGATCATCATCTTTCTTTATTATTGTTAGCACTACCTCGAACTAAAGCGGCGTCTCTTCGGAGCTGTCATTATCTTAAATGAGTCGCGGCAATGTTTCAAATGAGCTTCTAACGCTAGACAATAGCCTTTATTTTCAACGCGATCACCTTGTGCCCAAACCATTTCGAAACTAAGGAGCCATTTGTCCTCCGATTACAAACAAGCTCCTCAGCGCCGCGTTTGCGGGACTCATGTTTCGCGCTGTAGGGGATTTTAAAAAATTGACGTGAGTGGAAGGCAGGTGGCGGCGCCTGGACAGTGTGTGTGTGTGTGTGTGTGTGTGTGTGTGTGTGTGTGTGTGTGTGTGTGTGTGTGTGTGTGTGTGTGTGTGTGTGTGTGTGTGTGTGTGTGTGAGAGAGAGCGGGAGGCAGAGCGGCAGAGAGATGCGACAGAGTTGCGAAATTGCAGGCGCGGCTCGCGAGTTGCGGCTGTTATTTCAAATAGCGCAGCATATTTTTTTAACTAATCGGTTAACCGGTTTCAACCGGCTAATGAGGCTCGGTGGTCGGTCAAGAAAATGTTTAGTTTTCGCCATCCCTAGACTAGAGTGAGAGAGCAAACGCTTTAGGGAAGCTGGCTGCGCTGCAGTCACAGGACTTCACGAAATCAACAATGTCACCAAAGATGTGTGTTTTTGGCAAGACAATCATGTTTTTCCGGAGCAGCAACGGAGTTGTGCAAATGTTTGTTTGTTCCCTGAATCTCGGCGATGATGGTTTATAAACAAGGTACAGGTATTGCACACATTGCAATCAGAAAGCTACAGATACATACATCCATGCAACCTGGCACTGCACTCCAATCAAACACTTTTGGGAAGAGGTCACACAGTCACTATCTGCTACAGTGGGTTGCCGCATCCCACTATCTTTGCTTGCTGGGGGACCTCACAATAATTTCTGATAAAAATATAAACTCTAAAATGCTCCTCACAGCTCTAACCATCGCCAAGAAAACTATCTTCATGAACTGGAAAACCCGTAACAAAATACACATTAACCACTGGAAAAACATTATTACAGACTTTATTTCAATGGAATACACATCTCCCCACGTGTATAAAGTCAGAATATGCGTGTATAAAGTCAGAATTGCGTGTATAAAGTCAGAATTGTGTGATAGTCAGATTTGAATTGTGTGGTATAAAGTCAGAATTGCGTGTATAAAGTCAGAATTGTGTGATAGTCAGATTTGAATTGTGTGGTATAAAGTCAGAATTGTGTGTATAAGGTCGAAAGAGAAAAAAGGAAGGGGAAAATAAAAAGAGAAAAGGGAGAGGGGAGGGATTTTTTTTCTTTCTTTTTTTAGCCTTTTGACATTGACTTGTGTTTTTAAATAGCCCCTTTCTTTCTTTTTTTTGTTTTTGTTTTGTTGTTGTTTTCTGTTTAGTTATTAACTTTTATATTTTGACAACATTTGTAAATATTCCCTTTCCCCTATGAGAGTTTTGTATTTTGCTGTTTTTTGTCAATAAAATAAATAAATAAATAAATATATAAAAAAACAAGGTACAGTTCAACTCCGGATTTGTAGCTCGCCTAATGCTGAAAGATGAAGCAATCCCAGCGATTAAGGTTCACGGTCGAGTGTTGGTAGCAGGCGGTGAGTAAAAATGCTTCAAATGTCTTTGTGTTGTTAGCTATCGACTCCATTGTTTTTCTATGTAAACATGCATAGCTCAACGCAATAGCTGCACGCGCTCGTCATTCTTTAGCTCCGCCCACACAATACGCCCCCAGCCGCTCTGCTTTTTTCGGAAAGACTCGGTACAGCGTATCTTTCTTTTATAAATATAATAAAACTAAATACTTTTCGGAGATATGAAAGATGCAATAATTCTCTATAGGTACTCAAGATTGATATGAGATTGACTGTGAGTGTTTTACCCCCCCCCCCCCCCCCCCCCTTTTAAAAAAATAGCGATGTTAAATCAGTCTTTGACCCCATGACTCACCTGTAGTTCAAGCCAGGGATGCCAGGTCTGCTGTTTTCCCTACACAAAACATTATTTGAAGCATGTCTGCCATACAATAATCGCAAAGAGCTTGTGCTGTGTTATTTCTGATAAAAAACAAGTTCTCAGATTAAAATTCTGTCCATTTGTCCACAAAATTCAAATAATAAATGCCGTTTTGACTCTTATAAATCAATGTGGAGTGAGATCACTGCGCCTCAGTTTAAGCGGCAGCGAGGAGTGTTTTCTTCCACTTTAATACAAGTTATAGCATTAAAAACATGCATGAACATCAAAGGTATATTACAATATACAGTTCAACTTACCAAAATGTATCATGTCTCATGTAATCGCTTAATGAGTGATGCAACCGCGGGAAGGCATCAATAATCTCTTCCACACCGGTGGTGTTATTTTTGTTTTACAGGGTTTTTTTTTTTTTTTTTTAAATGAAAATATCCTACATTTTGTCTTATTTTTATAACCAGTTTCATTAATTAAAAACAGTTTTCCCCCTCATTTTTGTTTTAAAATCTTTTTTATTATTTTTTAAATTAAAGGCAAGACACCCCAGGTTAATAGGGTAAAAAATAACTAATAGATATCACCATATTTCCCCAGTTAATTGATTACATTAAAAAATGCACCATCTTTTTTGTATTACAAGTTTTCTGAAATGTTTTATTTAAATATGCAAATTAGACATGATCTAATTAAATATGCACTAATTTACATACATTTCCAGTACAGAAATCTGAACACTGGATTAAGCCAGATTCAAAATTCCTTTTAATTTTGTTGACATATTAGCGTTACATGTTTTTACAAAGGGGATTTGGGATTTCTCTTTTCATGCAAAAAAATTCTGACTCTACCATCTGAATGTCTCAACAGAAATCGAGACTCATCAGACCAGGCAACATTTTTCCAGTCTTCAACTGTCCAATTTTGGTGAGCTTGTGCAAATTGTAGCCTCTTTTTCCTATTTGTAGTGGAGATGAGTACCCGGTGAGGTACCCGGTGGGGTCTTCTGCTGTTGTAGCCCATCCACCTCAAGGTTGTGCGTGTTGTGGCTTCACAAATGCTTTGCTGCATCCCTCGGTTGTAACGAGTGGTTATTTCAGTCAATGTTGCTCTACTATCAGCTTGAATCAGTCGGCCCATTCTCCTCTGACCTCTAGCATCAACAAGGCATTTTCACCCACAGGACTGCCGCATACTGGATGTTTATCCCTTTTCACACCATTCTTTGTAAACCCTAGAAATGGTTTTGCGTGAAAATCCCAGTAACTGAGTAGATTGTGAAATACTCAGACCGGCCCGTCTGGCACCAACAACCATGCCACGCTCAAAATTGCTTAAATCACCTTTCTTTCCCATTCTGACATTCAGTTTGGAGTTCAGGAGATTGGCTTGACCAGGACCACACCCCTAAATGCATTGAAGCAACTGCCATTTGATTGGTTGTTTAGATAATTGCATTAATGAGAAATTGAACAGGTGTTCCTAATAATCCTTTAGGTGAGTATAGAATACAACTGTTAAGGTTGGTGTATGTAAGTGTTGCTGAAGTGGAGATTTCTGAGTTGTTTTGAGAAAACAGCCTTTAAAGATACCTACTGCAATTGAAATCTACATAAGCAAATAGATAAAGTGCAATAAAAACAACACATAAAAGTGTATTTTGAATGTTTTCCACTAGTTTGAAGCAACACTTTTTGAAAAGCCAAATAGCCCAAAATCTCAAAATTGACTAATGCCAACATTTTTGCATGTAGTGTCTAGCTTTAATTTTTAGTCAATATTTAGTCAATTTAACTGACTGAAAACATTTTTTGCCCTCCCTCTTTTACACAGTTTTATTTCTTATTTCTTATTTTGTTTGGACAAAATATTATTTTCTATTTTTATATGCTGTAATTATCTAGTGCAAAGCTTCTAGGCACTTCCATCTAACACATTTTATTTTTCAGCTGATCAGACACAACAATTTATGTTTAATCAAAATATGAAAAACTCCCATTGATGTTTTATCATTTAGGGCCAGGTTTACTAAACAGGGCAAATTAGCATGAAAGGGATTTTCCCATAGAAAGTTCAGTGTGATCTACTGCAAATTAAAGAACACGTGATTCAACCAGATCATTTACATAATGACAAACGCAATCTACCAAGAGTAGCATAAATTAGCGTCTGGTTTAAGACATGCTTTTTTTGGGTGGTAAATAATGGCGCAAATCTTAGTAAATCACCTTGCATGATTCATTTAAACACTCCTCACATACATTTTGGGGCTGAAAGGAAAACTCCTGCAAATGCATATGGAATAAGGTCAGCCACAAAAATAACTGTCCACACATTTTCAGCACTCATTTTTCACTGCGTGTCTTTAGTAAAGGCCAATTTATACTTCTGCGTCGAGTGCACGCAGAGGGTACGGCGTACCCTACGCATAGACGCGTTGGATACGCCGTACCCTACGCCGTACCCTGACGCGCACCTCTCCAAAAATGTAACAACGCGTCAATTCTACGCGGACTGCAAGCGCTGTGATTGGTCTGCCAGAACCCTTCCCTCAGGTCAATAAATAAATAAAAAATCTGCGATAGGAGTGTGTGTGTGTGTGTGTGTCCAGAAATTGGATGATAGTTCCTTACGTCTGCTATAACACAATATTTTGCAGTCCAGCGATTCTTTATGGTAGTAAATAAATACATAGATCCGCTGAGTATAGTTTATTTATTTTCTCATTAAAACCAAAGATGTTAATCAGTAATTGTATATCAAGAACAGGGACACATTAGGGTATATTTCGTGAATGAAGTCTCCGCAACAGCAATCGCTCGAGCCACCGCTGCTGAAAACAGCGGCCACGAGCTCGGCATGATTTCACAAACACATTCCAGCGCCAGATCGCCTTATTTAACTTTACTAATCAACTAGAGATGCTTAATTTGCTTTAGATACAACAACTCAAGCTGCAAGAAAAGCCGCTCTCTCACTGCTGCTGATATTCCGACATGAATGTACAGATCATAGACCGTAAAAGGTACAGATTCTCCACACGAAGCTGCTTCTTCTTCGGCTGTTCTCTTGATTACACCAACATGCCCGAGGACAGCGCCTTCTAGCGTCTGCATGTGTAACTGCACATTGACGCAGACAACAGCGCAGAAGTATAAATGCTCACGACGGCGTCGGCTACGCGCGTAGCCTACGGCGTACACTACGGCGTACACTCGACGCAGAAGTATAAATTGGCCTTAAATCCTGACAGTAGTTTTTGAATTCCAAAAGAGGGTAGCGCTGGTGAAAGCTGTTAGTAAATCTGGCCCTTAATCTGTCACAGAACCTCTGACAATACCTTGCACTGCACACATACTTATTCTGTACAGTGGCCTTTACCTTTGAGGGGTATAGACGAAGACACCGGAATCAATGAGGTCATGATGCTCCATTCCTCTCCAACCTAGAAATAAACTTACGGCAGATAATTAAATGACTAATGGCTGTATGCTCCACTTGTGTGCGCTGACAGCCTCAAACTCTCCAGAGGGGCTCCATCCTGCCAGGAGTAGAAGCTGATGAAATTCCCCAGACTAATCAACTGTTTGTGTGTGGTTGAGTGTTTGTGCCTGATTCTGTGTGTTTTTAGGTGAGAGTAGGTAGGAGCTGACAGTCTGGAAGAAGAATATCCGTGCATGGTAGCTGGGATGGAATCATGGCTTAGCTTCTGGGAATTTGTGAATCAGAAAACAGAGCAGTAGGAGATAGATTCATGTGCGGAACTTGGGTTTATAGAAAAAGCACAAAACACAGAAGCTGAGATGTAATCCAAACAACCAGTAGAGCCAGCAGTTAGAGAGACACTAAAACACTACCGGACTAATCCAAAGGACGTGAGACTATGAGTTAAAATAGGGGTTCAGACAAGAGGTCAGGTAACAAAATAAATAACAATGTTCACAATTGCTGCCATAGTACATGCAATACATCTAAAAGGCTACTACATCAGAGTATATAATATATACAGGAGCAGTAGACATAAATGAGGAAAAGGTGTAGAATACACTGCACGACTTTTAAAATCGGAACACAAACATGTGCCTGGCTGGGAGACGCATGACAAATGAAAACAATATGTGTCTCAAAATATCAAACATGGAGGTAATCACAGTTCGAAGCTAAGTATGCCCATATGCGGGTTTGTATGAAAATGGTCATTTTCAACTGCCCAAAATCTATAGATTGGCTGTGACTTGCACCAGCTTGCATCGACTTGTCCAGGCTGCAAATCGGGGCAGAAATCTGTACAATAGTGTATTCCAGCCAATTCCAGTGTAGATCCAATCAATTCCTGATGGACAAAATCAAATCCTGTCCTATATTTTTTCTTGTCCGAGAAGACATTTCACATGGATATCACAATAGGGAATAATTGACGATTGCAATTTCCATTTCATGCAGACTTTAAGTTGAAAATCCAACATCAAGCACCATTCACATGGCAATTTTTTTTAGGAGTTGTCTGGAACACAACATAAAAGCATGATGGGAAACCACTCCCTAAATTTTAACAGTGCAATCTCCGTAGAGAGTGCAGCAGCAATGATGCATTTTTGTAGGCCAACCTAGAAGTTGGCATCAGCCTGGTTCCCTTGACAAAAAGCCAATGTGATTTGTCCATTGACTTTTGGATCATTGCAGAAAATAAGCTCTGTGAGCAAAAAAAGTTTATGATTCTTACACATATTGTTCATCATGATAATCTTCACAACTTTTATGATTTTTAAAGCCTAAATGCAATCGCCATAAGTAAAAAGATAAAAACAACTACACCCAAGTCGCATGACTTCAATGTCACCACCATTAGGCTTTAAACAACTCTTTCAGTCTCTATTTAAAAAAATAATAATAATAATTTTCCCTAAAAGTTTGAGTTAGAATAGTTTGCAAGAACATGATTATAAACACAACGAGTATGAAAAAGTGTGTAGACCTGTTCGCCATGGTCCCAGATAACTTGTGTAGTCCCATTTACCCACTTGTTAAGAAAGATCTCAAAAGTCACAGGGATATTACTGATGTTTTATTACTCATGTTTTATGTCACACTATAAAACATGAAAATATCCACACACCTTATTTCAGGCATTCAACCAAAAACCCACTCAAAAAAAACCTTGACTTCAGGACAATGGCACTCTATATAATGTTATTTATTAGAACTCTTTTAGCTGTGTTTTATTCCTCATGTAACTTTTTGGGAATAAAGACGTAAAATTAGAAGATTATAATATATTCTGAGACTTTATTCTTGAAATATTACCTCTTTAATCTTGTAATAGGACTATTCTATTCCTGACTTTACTCTTGTAAAAGGTCTATTATGAGATTATTCTCAAAACATTATGGGCCCTATCATACACCCGGCACAATGCGACAGCAGGTGTGACGCAAGTTTTTTTTGCTAGTTTCAGCCCGACACAGTTATCATTTTCACGTCCAGCGCCATGTTGTTTGAATAGCAAATGGACTCACGCCCATCTGTTAGCCCTTGGGCTAGTCTGAAAACGAGGTGTGTTCAGGCGCATTGTTGGCGCGTTGATATTTTGAGGCAACTGGAGCAGTAACAAAGCAGTATTTTTTGTTATTTAAAGGGCGCGTTAGTAATATGTGCCTATACATTTACATTTAGTCATTTAGCAGACGCTTTTATCCAAAGCAACTTACAAATGAGAGCAATAGAAGCAACTAGAACAGTCAAAGGCAACAATATGCAAGTGCTGTAACAAGTCTCAGTTAATCTAACACAGAACACAGAGGACAGAACTTTTTTTTTTTTTAGGCGATAGGAGTGTTGAAATTAATCGTATCATTGTATCGGACGTTGGCGATTCTGAATCAATGCAGTTATAAACCATAATTGATTATAGCCTACTGACATTTCTCTGACATCATTCGCATACGCGGAGGGAATCGAAACACAAAAGTGAGTAATAAAAATGCACCCACTATTTTAACATTTACAGTGTGCGAGTGTGTGTGTGTGTGTGTGTGTGTGTGTGTGTGTGTGTGTGTGTGTGTGTGTGTGTGTGTGTGTGTGTGTGTGTGTGTGTGTGTGTGTGTGTGGGCTTGCTAGTGTGTGCTTGCGAGCATGTGTGTGTTTGCGAGCGTGTGCTCGTTATTGCAACTTAAGTACACTACTTGACAGTTTTATTCGCCTTTAGTAGCCTATTTATTAGTTCTGATGCTCCTGTCTGCTGTGTTCAGACTTAAGCGTACTTTGGAGCAGATAAAATAAAAAGGGAGTTCATATATCTTACTGCTTGTATTGATTGACGAAAACATAGCCATGTGCAGTAATAGTGAAAATTGAGGATGCAATGAATCGTGATGCATCGTGATATCGAAACGAATCAAATCGTTGACATGATAATCGTAATTGAATTGAATCGGGAGACCAGTGACAATTCATTCCCCTAATAGGCGGGTGCACAATGTGTACACTCTGCTTATTACACACACAGGGACGCGCAGCAGCCCACAAACATGCCAGATATTAAAAATAAAAGGATTACAATGTAAATTATTATTATTGTGTACATAAAGGTAAAAATGCCTACATGTCATAATGGATGATCATTGCATGTATAACCAATTGTGGCAATACACACATGTATTTACTCGTCAGGTTGAGGGTCTGTATATTCCGCCATGTAAATAGTGAATTTGTCATGGTGCAATTGCAACTGGCTTTTAAAGGGTAATGGGAGATGAGACTCTGATTGATTTATTGCTTGTTGCGCCCAAAACGTCTCGGTTACGTATGTAACCCTCGTTCCCTGAAGGAGGGAACGGAGACGTACGTCGGAACTGACCGAAGAATTGGGATCTGTCTTCAGAGACCAATCTACTTCGAGTGTATTAGAAACGAGCCAATTGTATTGGTATGCGGTCCACGCACCGCCCCGCGGGTATAAATACGGAAGTGGAGTACCGCATATTGCTTTTCCAATTGAGGAGCCGAAGAAGTGACACGGCCCTTCAGCGGAAGCACAGCACCTGGCGACGGGACGTACGTCTCCATTCCCTCCTTCAGGGAACGAGGGTTACATACGTAACCGAGACGTTCCCTTTCAGTCGGTCACGTTCGACGTACGTCGGAACTGACGACAAATTGGGATCCCTACCAACACGCCAGGAACCTGGAACCGCTCCACACGGAGGCTATCAAATCTAGCGAACGTGTTAGGTGTCGCCCAGCCCGCAGCTCTACAGATGTCTGTCAGCGAGGCGCCTTGAGCTAGTGCCCAGGAGGAAGCTACACTCCTTGTGGAGAGCGCTCGCAACCTGAACGGGCAAGGCACGTCTTGCGTCTGGGACCCGATACTAGCCGCTCTGCTACGCCCACCTCGGGACTTGGTCGTGTAGCCAGCTTTTGAAGCACATATGACCGCGGCTACAGATGCCATATGCCTCAGGAGCCTCTGAAAAATTTCAGTGGGACTGCCGTCCTGCCCTTGAACGTATTCAAGCAGTTCAACACTGACTGGACTCGTTCCTCTGTGAGGAAAATGCGTTTCTGTGTTAACATTTTGAACGTAATCTTGTGCAGGGCCCGATTCAGAACACTCAGGTCCAAGATTGGCTGTAACCCACCGCCTTTCTTGGGTACAATGAAATAGGGGCTGTAGAACCCCGACTTCATAGTGGCAAGGCCCGGGGGCGTCTCACACAGCCGACTTGAGCCTCTCTGGCCCAGGGAGGAAGAAAACTGCTCTGAGAATGTGGGTACCACTGGACTCCGGAGAGCCAGCGGCAGGACCGAAACCGAAAAATCCCTGGGTCGGGACTACCCTCGTGCATGCAGGACAGAGGGCAGTGAGAGAGGGGAAAAACTTATACAGATTATGGCCCTTTTGGTGTTCCATATTTTGGCACCAACTAGTTACACACTGCTAAGTTTTTCCAATGCACATCTGGGCAGCCACCCCAGAAAGCATGGCTGTCAACACACACTATTATAGTGGGAAACTCAGCGTTATCATTTCCAGCGCATAACAGCCCTCTCTCTGATGCAGCAATTGACATCTGTCCTCCGCCAGAGCCCCAAATGAAATGCTAGATCGCCCCTTTTTTTGAAATAAGGACCGGCAATCCCATTTGTAAGCTACCAGCAGGCATGTGGGACAATGAGCATGGCCGCCCGACTTGACGGCACATGGCTGCTGAACACTCAAGCCCCTAAGAAAGAGGCACGGTGAACAACGCGCCAACGTGGTCATGTTCTCATAAGGGAACATGAACCACCCACGAACAAGTCTCAGCATGCTTGTGATGCGATAGAGGAGTGGGGGCCCACGGGGTATGGTTACCCGACGGGGAAGCCCCACTGTAATCCTCAGGTCACCAAGGCTTATTAGCCAAAGTAGCCCTTTTCTGGTGCACCAGAAAAGGAACTAGATCGGGGTATAAGCAAAGGGACTCGTTTGAGGTTTCACAGTCTCGACCGCGCACCAGAGCGCGAGTGACGCGCTGAGTTGCCGTGGCAACCCCCACTGTCAGCCGCGCCAGATGGCACACGGCGCGCTGAACACTCAAGCCCTTACGAGAAAGGCTTGAGACGAACAACGCACCGACGTGACCACGTTCTCCTGAGAGAACACGGATCACCCACAAACGCAGTCTCACTTGTTTATATGCAAGAGAGATCGTGGCCGTCAAATGAGGACAGGAAACAACCACATCCAGAAACACACAGTTTGGATGACATCTTGAAAAAGACGCAGGGTCAAACCGTGTTGCTCTTTTTAGATGGAAATGCTCTTTTAGAAGTGCTGAAGCACCCAGGGAGATGACCGCGGCTCACAGCAGTCCGAATGCAAGCCTGCGTGTGAGCACTCATGAACGGAACGCCCAGCCAACCAACACAGGAACAAGTGTATGTTGCAGCGGCCACTCGCTGACTCGCGCCGTCACACCAGCACCCAGGTAAGAGAGCGATCCTCCTCGAGACTCGTTTAAACACTCTTCACAGAAACAGCTTGATACAGTACAACGGTGCGTGGACCACATGCCAATACAATTGGCTCGTTTGTAATACACTCAAAGACAGATCCCAATTTGTCGGTCAGTACCGGCGTACGTCGAACATGACCGACTGAAAGGGAACATAATGTGCCTGGCGCACCGTCAGTTTTTTTCCGTTGTTAAACTAGAAAGAAAAGTGGATTCAGACACGCCCTAAGTGCACCTGCACCATGCGCTTAGATGGTTAAAATAGGGCCTTTCACTTTATTCTCTGAATCTTATTTTTTTATTTTAATGTGGCACTAAAATGTTGGGATTTTACATTGAGAATTAAACTTTGCGAATGAACTGCGAGAAAGCCCAGCCTTTGCTTAACCCCAGGCCCTATGCATCTTTTCAGTCTATGTTGTGTCTGCTTGTCATTTTTTATATGTTGCCTCAGTGGACTGTCACAGTTCTTTGAGTCAGTCTGGAGACAGCCCGTGTGAGGTCACGACAAATATGACAGAAAGCCTTGCCATCCTGCTAGCGGGAAAGTAATGATGCGGAATTGTCTCGGCCCCTGAGATGCAATAAAGGCAAGATCCTCGCAAACAGACAGTAACAATATATTGTGCTCAGAAGTCCAGGGACAGGTTTCGCAGAGTTGAGTTGTTAACCATGCCTGTCAAAAATCACACTGAGTGTGTCAAGACTAGAAAGCAGAGAGAACGGTCTGGCTCTTGGTAGACCTGAAATATCCTCCAAAAAGCTGGGTCTAAACTGAGCCTCGAGAGCTGTCCTAAGATTTAACCTCTGTCACATTCACAAGTCCTTTCTTGTGCCCTCCTCTTGGATTTCACTGAGCTTTAGGCTTGGCAGTAAAAGCGTCTCGCTGAGGAAAAGTAGATTTACTCTTTCATCCTTTTCCCTTCGGTAACTCTTGGCCACTGGGAAGCTCAGCCTCTTGCTTTTCTCTCTTTGCTGTCTACCATCCTGCTGTGGTATTGTTCGGTGAAAGGTTTTTACTTCCCTGCTACAGGAGGAAGAATCCAGTGTAGCTACCACAGTGTCCTCCCCTGCTGCTGTGCCAGTCAGCCCCCCTGACTGGACATGGCCCTGATTGAGTTATTTCAGACTTTCCCCCCTCTGAGAGAGGTGAAGGAGCAGGAGGGGTGTGATGCTACAGTCTGCATGGATCAATAGAATTTAATTAAGACATGCTTTATTGCACATAGCTTTTTAGTTCAAATTAAAAGAATCAAAGATTTTGAAAATTGCATTTTTGTAGCATCTTAGATTGAAGATATTTGGTCAATCAAATCCTAAAGAATGATTTAGCTAAATCCATCACATCCATTTCTTGGTTTGATGAAGGTTCTGTTCCTATTCCTGTTGTGATAATTATGCTTTTTTTTCTATTCATTGTTTCCCTTTCTCAAAATAGTTATTTATACTTTATTCACACACACCTTTATTGTTTTAATTTCATGACAATATTCTTGTAAAATTATAACTGTATTCTTAAAACATTACAAATTAATTCTAAGACTAAACAATACTAGCAAAGTTTATTCTTAGCATTGATATTTTTCCTATCGGAATTTATTTTATACTTTATTCACACGACTTTAGTCTCTTAATTTCATTACTTTTATTCATATAACATTATAAAACATTACAACTTCAATCTCAGAAAATTAGGACTTATTTTCAAAACATTACTAGCAAACTTTATTAAAACGTTTATTTTGAAAATTAACAATTAACTTTATTCTAAACATGATTTATTCCTCCTCTCAAAATATTTCTTTATACTTTATTAACACTTTCAATCACCTAATTTTATGACTTCATTCTCAAAACAATATGACTTTCAAAACATTACACATTTATTTTTGTAACATTACGACTTTCAGATTTTCAGATCATTACAAACATTACGGTTTCATTGTCTTGGTTTCTGAGTTTATTAAAGGGGTCATGAACTGCGTTTTTTTATTGTTTTGTGATGTTTCCTGGGGTGCACTTATAATGTTAGAATGCTTTTTACATCAAAAATGGTCATAATTTATAAATAAAAGGCATTTTTCCTACCCTGATTTTAGCCCTCTGCTCTGAACGCTCTGTTTTAAGGGTTGTGTCTGCTGGGAAACTTCAGTGTAAACACCCACTGCTGTGATTGGCTAATGTCTTTCCATTTGAAATAGTATTTCTTTCTCTTTTAGCGCGTTTTTACTATTACATTTACTCATGGTTAACTAAACGTGAAAAGTGTTGCATTACATTTAGATCTATGGCATTATATTAAGATCTATGGCATTATATTTAGATTGTGGCATGAAAGGTTGCAGTGATGATCATTGTAGCCAATCACACACATTAGAATTAACACTGTTACTTACGTGTTGCACTGTAAAAAATGCTGGGTTAAAAATAACCCAAGTTGGGTTGAAAATGGACTAACCCAGCAATTGGGTTGTTTTAAGCAAACATTTAAACCAACCACTGGGTTAAAACAACCCAAATGCTGGGTTAAATCAACCCAATTGCTGGGTTAGTCCTTTTTCAACCCAACTTGGGTTATCTTTAACCCAGCATTTTTTAGTGTGCATTACTGTCGAGCCCAGGCACTGCACAATATTTTGTAATCCTCAACGGCATGTTTATTGCTTGGTAGCTTGATCTGGCTTAACTCTAGGCCTATGTTACATGTGGTGGGCGGGTTAAACAGGCAGTGATGAAGTAGGCGTTGATCTTCTTCTGCAGAGGCGGTGTTTCACTACACTCAGACGTCACAGCCTGGCACATTCTGAGATTGAGCGTTTGCTGGACCTGGTGTCTATAAAAGCTTTTCTTTGACTAACAAGGACGTTTTCAGCTGAAGAGAGGAGAGGCACACAATCCACGGTGCTTGAGGCCCAGTGTAAAGTTTCCACAGTCAGTGATGGTTTGGGGTGCCATGTCATCTGCTGGTGTTGGTCCACTGTGTTTTCTGAGGTCCAAGGTCAACGCAGCCGTATACTAGGAAGTTTTAGAGCACTTCATGCTTCCTGCTGTTGACCAACTTTATGGAGATGCAGATTTCATTTTCCAACAGGACTTGGCACCTGCACACAGTGCCAAAGCAACCAGTACCTAGTTTAAGGACTATGGTATCCCCTGTTCTTAATTGGCCAGCAAACTCGCCTGACCTTAAAGGTCCCGTTCTTCGTGTTCTTTTGAAGCTTTGATTGTGTTTACAGTGTACAATATAACATGTGTTCATGTTTCCCGTGTAAAAAAAAACAGTATTTTTAACACAATTTACTTATCTGTATACCGCTGTTTTCACTGTCCTAAAAACGGCTGATGACTTCCTTTATTCTATGAAGTCCCTCCTTCAGAAATACGTAACGAGTTCTGATTGTGCCAGCGCTTCCCGTGTTGTGATTTGATAGCAGCTTAGCAAACGTGGCACGGTTCCTGTGTTTTGATTCGACAGCAGCTTAGCGCACGTGGAAATGTCACGCCTCTTAACGGGAGATATATATGCGCTTAATGATCTCCACAGCGTCCCTGGGAAAGCCAAACAAAGGTGATTTGACTCCGGGATGAAAATAACAGCGTCTCGACGACATGGCGACAAACACACTCAAACGCAGCACTTCCTTTTCTCCACGCGACACGTCCTCTTCTCCACGTGGGACAGCAACAAGACCACGCCCCCTTTTTTCGCGTATTCTTGTAGGCATAGGTTAGTCTGTTCTACTGTTCTATCGACGTCATTTATGAAGGAAGTACCAGGATGTAGTCCAAGCCAGCCGTTCGCTGTAGGCTTTGAAAGGGAACTTCTGTTAAATAAAATATCTCGCTTGGCATTGAACTTTGAGCTTTATAATTTTACAGGTATTATTTATGCTCTAACAGCAACATTACACACTAACTAAAGTTTGAACAATGGGATCACGAAGAACGGGACCTTTAACCCCATAGAAAATCTATGGGGTATTGTGAAGAGGAAGATGCAATATGCTAGACCCAACAATGCAGAAGAGCTGAAGGCCACTATCAGAGCAACCTGGGCTCTCATAACACCTGAGCAGTGCCACAGACTGATCGACTCCATGCCACGCCGCATTGCTGCAGTAATTCAGGCAAAAGGAGCCCCAACTAAGTATTGAGTGCTGTACATGCTCATACTTTTCATGTTCATACTTTTCAGTTGGCCAAGATTTCTAAAAATTGTTTATTTGTATTGGTCTTAAGAAAAAAACATTGGAAATATATCAGTCTGTGTGTAATGAATGAATATAATATACAAGTTTCACTTTTTGAAAGGAATTAGTGAAATAAATCAACTTTTTGATGATATTCTAATTATATGACCAGCACCTGTATATGACTCTCCCACCATCCCACCTAACTGACTTCACAATGACAGTTATGACTTTTTCTCTGTCTCTGTTTTTTTCCCTTCCCCCTCTTTTTAGCCTCTCTCTTTCTCTTTTTCAGGTCCTGATGTTGGCAGATGGTAACACAGAGGGTTTCCTTTATCAGACGCTGCCTATTCTCTCCACACTGGTTCCGCAGGATGGCACAGCCACTGCGTATGTGTGTGAGAACTTCGCCTGTGCCCTCCCAGTCATCTGCCCTCAGGAGCTGAGGAGACTGCTAATGGAGTGAGAGCTGCCGTCACACCACACAAACATCACTGTGGGATCGTTCCGTAGTCGGACCGCTATATATCTCAGATTATTACACCAATAGCAAACTATAGCCATCAAAACACAGTCATGAATGAAATGCACTGTAAGGCATTATACAGTGGCAAGGCAAACCTCTAGGGGATGCCCGAGTTGATGTTCTGCCTCATTCTAGACCTATCATACAAGACAGTAGTCTTGAGGGATGGAAATACAATAACGTTGTAATGTGTGGAGGAACGCTGAGACTAAACCTTTCATAGGTTTGTCTCGTGGGCTCAGTTGATCTCTGACAGCCTGCTTTCTAAACGATCAAGCATGTTTAATTGCTACCTTTCTATGCAGTGCAGCTGATCAGCCCTGGATACGCAACATGCTGCTGAACACACTAGATTTAGAGTGGAATGAGACATACAATGTATGTATGCTAGAGCTCAGACTCTATTAGTGGAATATAATAAATACTCACTGAGTAACCTTTTGTGATCTGGCTCATCTGTGCATCCCTTAAACATACTGCTCAAACTTATGAAAGTCTCACTCCGGACGTGAAGGGCATCTTAAAATTCGAAACCATTGTTTTCTATAATTGTAAGCATACCTCTGCCATCTTTCGATTTTGGAGGCTGCTCAAAATTCTCACACACCATAGTTTTTCATTTAAAGGAGTAGTTCACTTCAGAATTAAAATTTCCTGATAATTTACGTCATTCAAGATGTTCATGTCTAAAAGTAATAAATTTTTTTGAGGAAAACATTTCCAGGACTCATTTTGTCCTTCAACTTCAAAATCGTCCAACATCGTTGCTTTACCTTTTTTTGGGAAGAGTGTTTGACTTAGTCTTTGCACGTTCTCTTTGTAAACACTTGATCAGTACTTTCGCATAAGTATATAATTTTTTTATATTTTTTAGAAAATGACCAATCGTTTAGTTAGATAAGACCCTTATTCCTCTGCTGGGATCCCTTTGAAGCTGCATTGAAACTGCAATTTGGATCTTCAAACCATTGTACCCCATTGAAGTCCACTATATGGAGAAAAATCCTGGAATGTTTTCCTCAAAAACCTTAATATCTTTTCGACTGAAGAAAGAGACATGAACATCTTGAATGACGTGGGGGGTAAATTATCGGGAAATTTTTATTCTGAAGTGAACTACTCCTTAAACTCGATCCAAACAAAGCATTACAAAATTGTTTGAAAAAGTTTAGGGTCAGTAAGTTTTTTTTAATGTTCTTATGCTCACCAAGGATCAAAAATACAGTCAAATATTTCACATTAATATTGTGAAATATTATTACAATTTAAAATAATTATTTTCTATTTAATATATTTAATATATATTAATGTGATTACAAAGCTGAATTTTCAGCAATCATTACTCCAGTCTAAAGTCACATGATCCTTCTGAAATCATTCTAATATGATGATTTGCTGCTCAAGAAACATTTCCTATTATTATGAATGATAAAAAAGGTTGTGCTGCTTAATATTTTTGTGGAAACTGATGCATTTAGAATAGCATTTATTAGGGCCTGAGCACCGATGGTGTGAGGACCCTATTGTAATTGCTCAGTTAATTATTATTTTTTATAGAGGTATGAAATTCGGTAGACACATGTAACAGCCCAATACCTACAAAAAAAGTCTCCTGGTGTGGAATCTGAAAACCAACAGGAAGTGAGATATTTTGAATAGTCTTTGGAAAACTTTAGCAAATTTTGCCATTTCCAGATATTGTACTTTAATGAACTCCGCCTAGAGATTTCATCAGATCAACATCATATTTGGTCAGTCTAATCTAAAGGCCTTGGCGAAGTTTTAGCTGGAAAACATGTCCGTGGCAGCCTGACAAAATTCAATGTTTCGCCATGAAAGTTGTTGTTGTAACTTGGGCATACAATGTCCAATCTGCTCCAAACTTCACATGTTTGATAAGGGTCCTGGCCTGAAGGCTACAAGCCACTCCACAAGACCAGGGCGTGGGACGGAACTGTTGCGGAGGAAGGCCTTCTTCTCCTTCTCTGTCTCGGGACAACCGTAACAGGGTCCACCGGAACAGGGACCACTGGAACTGGGCTGGAGGGAGCCTTTCTCCTCCTCCTCCTCCTCCTCCTCCTCCTCCTCCTCCGATTCGGGACCACCGGACTCAGGACCACGGGAACTGGAACCACCGGATTTGGGAGCACCGGAACTGGGACCACCGGGCTCGGCGTTCAGAACCCCTCAGATGATAGACAAGGTCCCAAAATCCCAGCTTCCCCAGCCTCTCCATCTCTCCCGGACAGAGTGGCATGTCCAGACAGAGATTAAAAGTCTCTTTACTCTCTGCCTCGTTGAGTAAATGATGGTCCACCTCCACCAGGAACTGACATGCGAACTCGCTTACATCCGTCCCCTGCTGACGAATGTACTTGGAGTTCACATGTCGCATGACCAGCAGGCGTCTCGAAAACTCCATGGGGAAAGACGGGGATAGCAGTAAAAAAAACAACTCCTGCTGAGACCTCAAGTGGTCGGTTCGTTATGTTGCATGAAATCAAAGGAAAACTGGAGTGAGGACTTGCAGGGAAAGGGAATTTATTTATTGAATTGCAGGGAAAGGGAATTTATTTAAAAAAATAAACAAAATACAAAACAAAACCCACCAGGGGGAAAACATACAATCAAGAATAACAAAAACCAACTGGAAAACACCACATGTGCTCCACGAGACAGGACAGGCATGTGACACTGTAATTCACTCTCAGAAACACATTTAAATGTGCCATGAAGTACCAAACATGCTAGAAACACATTTAATCATGCAACACTCAGCTAAGTGCAAATGTATGCTATTTACGCCACGAAAGAGGAAGTTGTTGTAACTCAGGCATACAATGTTCAATCTGCCCAAAACTTCACATGTTTGATAAGAGTCCTGACCTGAAGAAATCTACAAGTCAATACTCAGTTATAGTAAAAAAGCCCCACCTGCTGGCAGCAGGAAGTGTGACACATCGAAGTGACTTACCCATATTTTTCCTATATTTACCCGCTTAAATGCATGTCGCCGTCCATTCTGTTTTCCTGAGGCCACCGGGTGGCGGTGGCCCCGGGTGCGAGGGCCCTTTCATCGCTGCTTGCAGATTTAATTTGAATTTGATTTTTTTCGTAATGTAAAAGCCTGTCACTTTTAATCAGTTTAATCCTTTTTGAATGTAAAATTTGTTGATGTAAAAGTATCAGTGATATGTACTCGAGACTCGGTCTCGGACTCGGACTCGGTCTCGAGACCATATTTTAATGGTCTCGGTCTTGTCATGGACTTGTGCACATTTGGACTCGGTCTTGACTCGTACTCGAACATATTAGGACTCGGACTTATTCCCGAGTCCACTCGAGTCCCATTCAAAATATTAATGATTATTACTCTATTTTAATATTTCTTTAAATTGATGTTTGACACGTCCAATGATTGGTGAATTTGTTTGATATTCAAGCATTAATATATATATATATATATATATATATATATATATATATATATATATATATATATATATATATATATATATATGATTGGTGAATTTTTAAGCGCAACTGCGCATGACTAACGTAGTGCAAAGGTACTGGTCATGGAGGATGCCATGTGGAGCGAGCCTCTAGCCCTTAACTATGTGTGAAAATGTCTTCTACATCATGTTATTCAGTTTGCATATAAGGGCCATAAAGAGTTAATATGCATTGCAACATTCTGCAATTTGTAAATTTTGTGGTACATCAATTACCGAAGCAAAGGGAACAACTTCCAATTTCCATCGACATGCGGAGCGAAAGCACAAAGATTATGAACCAATAATTTCTTTATATGCATAAAATCTCAGCATTTTGACAGCTAATGCTTAGTAGTTACTATTTCTTTGTAGAAGTCTGCAAATGACCGCGCTCGTGCTCTCGCTTCTATTTTACGTGGTGTCCACCTGGCATCCGCCTGTAGTGATCGCCGTTTCCAGAAAGTCACATTGCTGCTACATTATTTGTCTCAACGGTGTTGTTTTAATTTATTTACTGTTTACAAAGTAGGACAAAAGTGCTTAATTAACAATCCAAACATTGTTTAATTAATAATAAAATGAGCATCTCCCACAAAAATGTCTAGCAGAAGGCCGCCCGCCCTCTTCCCCTCCGGCACGTTCACACTTTTGCATTAAAAAGACAGCAATTTTTCTGCCATCACTCTTTTGCACACCCTCCGTAACTAAAAAGTTAATACAATTGAGTTCTAATGTTGTTTGTGGATTGTCCATAGTTTAAGCTTAAACACTGGTTTATTAAAAAGGTTTTTGACTAGTGTGTAGATTTTATCTTTACCCCACATTAAAATATACCACCCAGTAAAATTGAAGTATTCGATTATCCGCTGCTGTTACACAAAGTGATGATGAGAAAGTGGCTCTAAAACACAGAGTGACTGCACACACAGAACCCTTACAGTGAACAATAGGCGTGACCATACTGCAAATATAGCCTATATTTCTCTCTATTATTTTTATTGTATTATTGATTTAAATCTTGAAAGAGAAATTATAATTTTTTGGTGCTCATCATATTTGCATGTACATGACAGCGTAATATTTGATTATTTATTATTCATATTAATATTACAATAATTAGGCACATTTTAGCTCAGAATAAACAGACATTCAGTATGCAAAGTGCTCCCTGCTCCATTATGTTTCCTTCAATTCAAAACTTTAAACTTAGCAATAAAATAGCACAGTCAAATGAGTTTGATCTGCATTAATACTTTTTAAACATAATGACATACCCAAAGCTCTTTTGTTGTAAATATGGCTGATTAGCAATATCTGTATGTAAATTGTTAATGTTTTGTGGATAAGACCACTTGTCACTTGCCAGTATTAAGTCACAATTGTAATAAAAATACCTTTACACCACCTACTATGTGATCTTTTTACCTTTAATATTTTTAAACCAATATCACTCTAAGTAAATAAAACACTGTGTACATGCCATGGTATATGTACTGTTTGAGTATGTGCCAATTTTATTGTTTCCACCAAACATTTGACATATTCTTGAAGATTTCTTTAGGTCTTGTCTCAGACCCAACCTTATGTGGACTTGGACTTGTCTTGGGCTCTCTCTGGTCTCGACTCGGACTCGACCCTCTCTGAACTCGGACTCGACCCTCTCTGAACTCGGACTCGACTCGGACTCGAATGAGCTGGTCTCGACTACAACACTGAAAAGTATTGTCCCCTTTTCAAACTTATTGACCCCATTGTTGACTTTTGATTGGTAGTGTATATAATGCAAGCTAAATTATACACTGTGCAAACAATTTTTTTTTTGTTTTTTTGTTTGACAGCTTGAATAAAAGGTGCATTAAACATTGCCATTTCTAATCTTTCGATTTGGGCAGTTGCACCAGTTTTTACGTGTAAACGGCATGTTTAATTTTTAGCTTGGGTAATAGGCACTTAACATATTTTCATGATTAAGAAGAAATACACTGTAAAGTAAATCCATCATTTCTTATCTGGCAAAAATAGTAAAAAAAATATCCCCATAAAAGCAAAAAGGTTCCATTGGGGTCCAAGGAGGATAGGTCTCTTCGGGTTGATTGGATCCTGCATGACACCGGCAGACTTAGGGAGGGATCAATGCAGTGTAAACATCTAATGCTAAGCAAAACGAGGAAGTGCCAAAAAAATGTGCCATTGCAGTCACACTGAGTAAATGTGTCTAATTATAAAGGACGTTCAGATCTGTGGAGAGGGAACACCACTATTTAACTTGGTAGGATTTCTTGAGAGCTGTTGAGGGATGCGTCTGTTTCACAGCGACAGCTCCTTCCTCTTCCGCCCACGCGACTTTACCAGCCGTGGGTGACACAGAAAGACAAAATTAACCCATCTGCAGAGCTACAGTACCAGTCCATTGTGAAAAAATGCTCAGGTTTCAGTGTGCTGAATACTTCCTTTGTTGTCAGTATGAGCTCTGCATTGTACAGATGGCTGTATAGCAGTGGCACTGCGATTACAATTATAGCCCAATGCTAGGAAGTAGACAACAAAGGCAAAAACTCCACCATAATCCAATTCCTTGTGCGAAAGAAAAGGAGAAAATCTGCCCTGCCCATGCTAAGCAACCCAGCTAGCTAACGCAATGCCGTCAATGCATGCTGATTTTAGCTGCCAATTCCTCTCTTGTAGATTTGCCAGGAACCACGTTTCCCAGTATTTGTGTGCAGACGAGTGCAGATTTTTCTGCAGAGGAGGAAGGTGAAGAGGGGGCTCTGCTCCAGTTATGTCGAGTCCTGTCAGGAGTTTGTACAACCATGCTTTCGTCTGTCTTATCATTTTTTCTCATTCTTTCAACCAGCTCAGGGTGATGAAGAGATCATTGGAAGCACAGTGTCTGCTTTTTCAGAAACCTATGGAACCTCAGTTTGGTAACATCATGGTAGGACATCTTTTGTTGCGTCTGCGGTCCCTCCAGCAATCAGTATTTTGTTTACAGCTATTCGATGACAGGCTAACCTCTGTTCCTACCACATTAGGGGCCTCCATGTACAGCTCTCTTTAGTTTAAGTCAGTTTTAAAAGAATATCTGCCCTGTAGCTTAAGGGCCGGGACTCTAAAAGAAAAGTCCCTTTGGAGATCATTACTGCATAAGATTTGTGAGTGTCTCCGAAACCTCCTTACCTTTACAAGATAGCTGAGTAATAAGGCCACATGAGGCTCACTGTATACCCACAGTCTTTGACCCAGCCTGGTAGACAGAACCTACTAGAAATATAAAGTATGAAATTATATTATAGTTTAAAATAGAAAATACAATATTAATAGTTTTATTTTTATTCATTAATAGAATAATATAAAACTGAGAAGTCATAATTTGAAGAGGTTTAAAGATTTTTTAATAATAATAATATAACTTGTATTTTGATATTTTCAGTTTTCATTTTAAATGTACATTTTAGTCATTTCACTATGTGCATTTATCATTTTTATTAGTTGTTAAGGTATTTTTTTATATATCTTTAATGATGTTTTATACGTATTTTATATGTTTGAATAATTTTAGTAATTCAACCTAAACGTATTTATTCCAGTAATTGCCAAGGCAACATTTCTAATTTTAGCATGAAAAGACATAAACCCTGACTGAAAATTCTGGTTTTCTTTTTTGTGTATGAGACATGCTGTAAGCTATTTACAACATTGTGTGCAGAATGAATTCATCATCTCAAATGCTTTTATTGACAACCATAACTTTACGTTAATGATCTCTCTTTATCAACCTGTCCATCTGTTTCCAGCAATCCCATCTTTTAAAAACAGGCATCTTTAAGCAGCTTCCAGTGGCTCCGAGTCCTCATCAGGCCAGACCAGAATCGCTCTTCGGCTGCTGAGTGTATGAGTGTGTGTATTGATTCTGCTCTGTTTGAGTCCTTGGTTTATTGGCTGATGGCTGGTAGGATACCTGCCCCAGAGAGAGGAACCAGCCGCTCACAGTTGATTGATTATGGACCTCAGTGCCGCTGATTGCAACTACACATTCACACAAACAATATACATACTTGCATTGTATGACCTCAACATCATAAAATGATTGTGGACAAAAATGTACAAATGAGCAATAGCGATTAATGCGTTTTCAACATTAATGTCACATTATTTCTAACAGGGATTTGAAGATTTCAGTATTTCAGCCTTAAAACTTCCAGAGATGTATAAAGTACTAGAGACCCAGACTTGAGTAAAAGTACAAGTGCTCTATCAAAAAAGTGACTTGAGTAGAAGTTGAAGTGCTCTTTAAGTACCACACACTTAAGTAGAAGAACTAAAGTATTCAACATTTTTTGTACTTAAGTAGTTTATTTTAAAATGTACTACTCAAGTACTGAAAGTAAAAGTACAAGTATTGTGTTATGTAGTTATTAAAGAAAGTAGTCAAAAGTTTGAAAATCATATTGTTTTTATTAGTTTAAATGATTAACCTAAAGGACAATCACAATGTTGTTAGGTCATTTTAGGTAATTGTTCTACACATTGTCATATAAATAACCTGAAAATATTGTAGTTCATTAAGATTAAATCTTACTAACCACTCTTACTTAAAAAAAAATGGGGTAAGCACACTTATATTCTCATTTCAAGAGGTGTTCTAAGTAAATTATTTGTTTGTAACACTTTACAATATGGTTTAATTTGTTAACATTTCATTAGTTAATGTATTAGACTAATAACTAACATGAACTAACCATGATCAATACATTTGTTGCTGTATTTATTAAACTTTGTTAATCTTAGTTAATTCTATTCTACATTACTCACCAAACAAATACGGTTTTGGCGGCTGCCAAAAACATTTCAATGCAGGAAAACTACCTAGTGGCCACTTTCCTTTATATGGAATCCATTAGTAGAGGACAATTAATCAGTTTCTATTTTCAAAGTTAACTTTTTGTCTATGCTGAAATGTCCTACCCTTGCTAATGTGAAGACTAATCATAACTATAAGTAAGCCATTTGTTGGCTCACATCATTTGCTCAACCAATGGTGTGAGTTTGGGGCGGGGTAAATATAGGTTTACATTTAGTTTTTATTCATATTGTATTTTCAGTTTGTATTAGTTTTCATGTTAGTGTTAGACTAGTGTTTGTATTTTTTTAATGTTTGAGTTTATTTCTTATTTATTTTGGTATTTTAGGGCTTCCAAAGTTAAAATGCAAACCTGTATCATTTGAGTTAAATTCCTTGGTTTAGTGTTATTGGTATCTAGTGGCATTTTCAAATTTAATGCAGGCAGGTTGGAAAAGTTTAAAATTTTATAATATGTAAGAAAAAAAGTCAAAAAAAAAAAAGAATGGGTCACTCTCAGGAGCTCAGTCAATTCAAGAGTGGTACCATGATAGGTTGCCACCTGTGCAATAAGTCCATTAGTGAAATTTCCTCACTGCAATATATTCCACAGACAACTGTTAATGGTATTATAACAAAGTGGAAGCAATTGGGGACAACAGCAGCTCAGCCATGAAGTGGTAGGCGACGTAAAATCACAGAGCGAGGTCAGCCCATGCTGAGGCACACAGTGCACAGAATTCACCAACTTTCTGCAGAGTTAATAGCTACAGACCTCCAAACTTCGTGTGGCCTTCAGATTAGCTCAAGAACAGTGCGTAGAGAGCTTCATGGAATTGGTTTCTATGGCCAAGCAGCTGCATTCAAGCCTTACATCAACAAGTGCAATGCAAAGCATTGGATGCAGTGGTTTAAAGCATGCCGCCACTGGACTCTAGAGCAGTGGAGACATATTCTCTGGATTGACGAATCATGCTTCTCTGTCTGACAATCCGATGGACGAGTCTGGGTTTGGCAGTTGCCAGGAGAACGGTACTTGCCTGACTGCATTGTGCCAAGTGTAAAGTTTGGTGGAGGGGGGATTATGGTATGGGGGTTGTTTTTCAGGGCTTGGGCTTGGCCCCTTAGTTCCAGTGAAAGGAACTCTTAATGCTTCAGCCTACCAAGACATTGCACCAGTGAACATTGCAAGGTCCGTAAAGACATGGATAAGTGAGTTTGGTGTGGAGGAACTTGACTGGCCTGCACAGAGTCCTGACCTCAACACCATTGAGATGAATTAGAGTGGAGACTGCAAGCCATGCCTTCTCGTCCAACATCAGTGCCTGACTTCATGCGCTTCTAGAAGAATGGTCAAAAATTACCATAAACACAAACTCCAAAACCTTGTAGAAAGCCTTCCCTGAAGAGTTGAAGCTGTTATAGCTGCAAAGGGTGGGCCAACTCCATATTAAACCCTATGGATTAAGAATTGGATGTCATTAAAGTTCATGTGCATGTAAAGGCAGGCGCCCAAAAACTTTTGGCAATATAGTGTACCTAGAATATCAAAATCAACTGCAGGCGGTAAATCCTTTTCCTATTTAGCACCCAAACTCTGGAACAATCTTCCTAGCTTTGTTTGGGAAGCAGATACACTCTGTCAGTTTAAATTTAGACTAAAAACACATCTCTTTAACCTGGCATACACATAACACATTATCACATTTCAATAATTCACATCCGTTAAAGGATTGTTAGGCTGCATAAATTAGGTCAACCAGAACAGGGAACACTTCCTTTAACAACGCTGTTACATTGTAAGAATAATGGCATCTACGCTAATATTAGTCTCTCTATTTATCCCGAGGTTACTGTAGTCAGCCGTATCCGGTCCGTATCCTGATCAGATAGTGGGCCTGCACCTAGACACGACCACAACACAGCTCTGCATGTCAGCAGAGATCCTGTCAACTAGACAATCCCCTGTGAAGGCCTCGTCTACACACCAGCCATCTGCACAGATCCTCAGCAAAGACCACAAGTTCTCTGCACAGACCTATGACCAGTTAGTCTCCATACTGGCATGATGAGTCTGATCTTCAAACCAAAGGAACTGGATGAAGTATTAAAATGCCACCAATCCTCAATTGGATTTCTTACTTGTGATGCAGCCTGAATCATAATCACACCGTGTTCGTTCATTGGCCAGAGGAGAAATGGCACCCTAACTTGAGCCATTGAAGGTTTTTTTCTCCTTTCTGTCACCTGATGGAGTTTGGGTTCCTTGCTATGTCGCCTCTGGCTTGCTTAGTTGGGGACACTTAATATTCAACAATATTATTGATTTGACTGCATTGACACTATTGAGTGAGGACTGAGCTGGACAATGACGTCACTGTTTTTCTGTAGAATTGCTTTATAGATTAAATGAACTAATTGAATAATTGATGATTTTTACAATGGAACTGAATCAACATTGAACTGACTTCAGCTGAACAATGACACTATTTTCCTTTAGAGCTGCTGCTCATCCGAAATGAACTGTTTGCATCATTGAATCCTTTTCCTGTACACATAAAAACATTTCCTTTCTCAGTTGAAAACAGTGTCGTGTAAACAGCCCCTTAGTTTCATTTTTTTGCAGTTAAGTTTTATTTTTATTTAATTTAGCTTGAAACAAAAATAAACCTGAGCAGGAATCAGGACCAATGGAAGATGGTGATTGTTTGAGAAACCTGTTTTTTCAATTGCTTTTAGTGTGCAGAAAACAAATTTCACATTTATTAAAGTTAATATATTTGTCTTTCCCAAAACCACTTTCTATTTTTTCTCTTGCTGGCTGATGATTGGTTGTTTTCTCTTTCAATTTTGTAGGCCCTTTTTGCAAGCGCATCAAAGCTAGTTGGCCTGTCTTCACAGTGGAGCATTTCTACCCTGGTCTGCTCTTCCCAGAGGAGACAATTAGCCATCCTTCTGCCACATGCTCACATACAGTACTCACTCCCTGACCAACAGCGTATGTCATCCGATTGGAAAATTGCTACCATAGCGGCAACAATGTGACTCTGTGTGTCATCAGCTGGTTGGTAGCCTAATTCTTCAGCATGTAATGTACTTTCTCTTCTTTCCAGTGTTTTCAGCTAGACCGAGTAGATGTGGTCTGGCACTGACACTTCCAGTGATTGATCTGATTTTAGTATTCTCCGTTGCCCCAGTGCCCAGCGCACGAAATGTTGTTGAGGAACGGACCTGGCCATACATATTCATCAGTGAAGAAGGTCAGGCAAGAGAGGAAGAACACAAACACAAGGGACCGTGTTCAGGCAGTAAATTCACTCCAGTGCACCACGGCGGTCGGTGGTAGACGTGACATTTCATAGTGTACACACTGAGCGGCAGGTGGGGAAGGAGAGGTCTTTCATTTTTGCTGCGTCGTAATTGGGTAATGATATACAGGAATACACGAAGGAGCTGATGTGGTCAAGTGAGGTCAGTGTGCTCATGCCAAAAGATGTCTACTTTCACTCTGCCTCCCTTTAGAGTTTAGAGGCTGCCTCTGTTTCCTGTCCATTGTTTATATCCCACTACATAAATCAAATGCAGCCAAGGCTCACTCTCTCTCCCCTGTTCCTGGCTCTGTTTCTGATCAGTTTTGGTTATTACATGTCTGTATTCTTGATCACCCCCCCCCCCCCCCCCCCCACATCCGTTATGTAGCAGCCTTATAATAAAATGTTCCGTTTTTTCCTCTCTCACGTCAATATACTTTCCATACCCCATAATGACAAAGCAAAAAAAAAAAAGATATGTGATAACTGAACATTTAATCAAAAGAAAAACCTGAAATATCCCATTGACCTAAGTATTTAGACCCTTTGCTTTGACATTTGAAATTTAGCGTTCAAGACGCTTTGGCATCACTTTTCAAGACTTGTGCGGCACGCTTGGGTCAAATTTGGAAACAGGATTGTGTCAAGGCACCAATCTGGAGAAGGTTAAAATAACTTTCTGCTGCACTGAAGATTGCCAAGAGCACAGTGGCCTCCATAATTCTTAAATGGAAGAAGTTTGGAAAAACCAGGACTGTTTCTAGAGCTGGCCATCCGGCGGCCAAACTGAGCAATTGGTGGAGAAGTGCCTTGATAAGAGAGGCGACCAGGAACAGGAAAGGTCAATCGGGAGGAGCTAGGAGCTGTCCAAGATAGGACAACCATAACTGCAATAATCCACTGATCTGGGCTTCATGGCTCCTTAGTGAAGACAAATGAAACCATGTATGTATTGCAACTATATAACTGAAGGTCTCACTGTCTGAGAGAAACAAGATTCTTTGGTCTGATTAACCTCAATTCCAAGAGTTATGTCTGGAGGATACCAGGCACTGCTCATCACCCGTGCAATACCATTCTAACTGGTGGATTGTTCAGGGTAAAAGGAAAGCTGAATGCAACAAAATACAGAAACATCCTGGTCCAGAGGACCTCAGATTGGATAGAAGGTTCCCCTTCCAACAGGAAAATCACCATAAGCACACAGCCAAGACGACACAAGAGTGGCTTATGAGTGGCCAAGCCAGAGTCCAGACTGGAATACAAACAAATATCTCTTGAGAGACCTGAAAATGTCTGTTCACCATTGGTCCCCATCCAAGAGCTTGAGAGGATCTGCAGAGAAGAATGTCAGAAAATCCCTAAATCCAAATGTGCAAAGCTTGTCACGTCACACCATGATTTGACTCATTGTAATTGCTGCCAAAAGTGCTTCGACTAAGTACTGAGATAAGGGTCTGAATACGCAGGTCAATGTGATTTCAGTTTTTATTTTAAATAAACTGGCAATATCACAAATCTGTTTTTTGCTTTTTTTATTATGGGGTATGAAGATTGATGAGAGTTTTTACAAATATTTTAGCATAGGCTGCAATCTAAAAAAAAATGTACAGCATTTATTTGAAATTTTAATTAAATTTTATTTTATTTTTTTGGCAGAAATCTAAAAAGTCTTTACTGTCACTTTTGATCAATTGAATTCATCCTTCCCTAATAAAAGAACAAACAAAAACATTTTACTTTTTTTGAGCCTGTCTGAATTTGACATTCTTTGCTTAAGTGTCTTTGGGACTTTCAGTAAAAACTGCCAAGGAACTGCGCATTATTATTGAAAGACTGCAAATTATAATCATTTTTAAAAAAATCTATTTTTGTCCATTTAAACAGATATTTGGGAAAATTGTCTTTACTAGAACAATGAGATTTAACAAAAGAGTGAAAATGTAATTATTATGTAATTATGATAATATTAGTGGGTTTTTTGTATCATACCCGTCTTCCGTCGTCCTTTACATATGCAAAGCATGTCCACATGCTTTTTTACATATTTTGGCACAGTCATTTTTTCTGCATCAGCGATGTTCCCATGGGCTCAGAGTTTGTGTTGGGTCTGTTTATACAAGGTTTGTCATTCAGGAATGGTTATACATGTATGATCCAAATGTCTCTAATTATTTCAAGTTTACTCTATGTAGCTCCCTCTTGGCCATATTTATGTGTTGATTATTAAATAAATATTTATCAATAATATGAATTGATTACACTTTACATACACAGAATTAACTTTAGTAAGAAAACCTCCACATTAAATTAGCCACAGATATAACCAGACAGGATCTCTCTTCTCTAACACTTGTAAGATTTATTGGGTTTGACCAGAATGTTTTGCATGCAGGATTCATGCTAACTAGAGCAACGGGGGCTAGTGGGAAAAATGGAGAGACTAGTTCATCATGTTAGCCTAGTTACCTGAGGCAGACAGAGACGGCAGGAAAATCAATCGTGCCTTTCATATGCAGCGTCACTGCCTTCCTCTTACATATTCTGCCCTAATGATACAAATGACCACAAGGCACATATGGAGCATGACCCTCTTTCCTACTTACTCACATAAATGTCATATTTAGTGAACTCTCTCTCCTTTTCTCCAGAACTGTTCACTGGGGTAATTATTCCTCGCTTACACCAGCTTATTTTAAAATAGGTCATATGCGTTTTATCTTGTGTCCAAATCTCTGCTGAGTATATTTACAGATGTGGCAGAAAGCATGTTGCTTTTCTTTATAGTATTTTAATGATAGGATGAGGTTAACCAAAGCATCTAGGATGCTTTTATTTGTTATGTAGAGAGATCCTGATTCCTCATATGAGCTCATTCTGTTATTGTCATCCTTGGGGTTGTCGAAGGTCCCAAGACACTTTGAAAATTCGTGAATGAAGAGACCAGGCCAGTGCTCGACCAGAAGTGTGGCCTGGCAAAACTAGCCCTTGACATTTCCTTGACATTTGTTGACATTTCTGGACCCATGTAGACAAGGAAAGAGGAGTTAATCAAAACTAGGAGTGAATATTGATGTGCAACTGTCAACAGCAGTGCCATCTGTACCCTCATGGTCATGGAGGTTAACTGCATGAGGTACAGTTGCTTTACTGTTGTCAAGAATGGGTGACTGCACACGTCAAGACAAAGAGTTAAAGGTACAGTTTATGCACTGCTGGTGTCACCAAATTTATTTGTATGTCTTCTGCTGAAAAAGTAACAGTGAGATAACATTTTAAATCATTTTTAGATATAAAGTCACTGTAGGATATTCTACTCGAGCTCCGATTGCCCCCCTATAACACAGGCAAAATTGTACAAAAAGGGGAGGAGGATTGATGCCAAAAAACGAACAACAGGAAGTGGAAAGAGGCTGTTTTTTTACCTTGAAAGATTAGATGGGCGTACTCCTCCCGAAATTACGTTTAATAACTTCACTTCATGCATTCTGACTTATTTACACTGTTAAAGAGTTGGATTCTCATGCTAAACATGGCCAAAATAAAATAAAATAAATGAGTTGGACGTATGAAGTATTTCTGTGCCGCCGGCAGCGCTGTCATTTTGTTTTTAGACCACAAAATCAACAATGTCACTAAAGAAGTGTGTTTTTGGTTGTGAGGGAATGATAACTTTGCTCAGCTTCCCAAATAACCCAGCGATAAGGAAGCAGTGGATGCAGTTTTTTTCGGAGCAGCAACAGAGCTCTGCAAGTGTGTTTGTTTGTTCCCGGTCATGAGTCGAAACCGCAAGCGGTGAGTAAAACTGCATCAAATATCTGTGTTTTGTTGGCAAAATAATGTCAACAACATGACGTATAGTGAATCGAAAGTTATCCAGGGATAATGCCGTAATGTACTGTGTGTATGTGTGTGTGCTTTAGCTCCACGAGTTTGGGAAAGAATCGGTACAGCATATCTGTCTTTTATAAATATGATAAAACTAAAGACTCCTTAGAGATATGAAGGATACAATACTATTCTTTAGGTACTGCTCTTTTTGAGGAAACTGTGATAGGATTCTTTGACGAATAGAAAGAATAACACATTTAGATGAAATGCTAATTTTTTGAAACCACGTATAACTTTGCTGTCACTTTTGATCGCTTAATGTATCCTTGCTAAATAATAATGGTAATAAAAAATGACTGACCCAAAATTTTTTAAAGGTAGTGTATAAAGTCTTGCTTTATACATTGTATACATATTAACGTCAACATAATGAGGAATAAAGTCACAATTGTGAGAACTAAATTGGCAGTTATGATTGAATTAATTAATTGATTTTACTCTGATATATTGGCTAGTCGATAGTTTCGACTAGTTCTAAGTGAATGATTTCCTGATTATTCTAAAAACGGCCACATCTAAAACTGTATTTCAAGAAAGCACTCTTTGGAAGCAATTTCATGATCTCAAGCTAGTTCAACGAAATCACTATGAAAGTGGTCAGCATTCTTTCCTGATGTGCTCGCTTGGAAATTATATCACACCAATTAAAAGCAGCCGATGCCCTTTGTACGAATATGGAGGAAATTATTTTTAAGAATTTAATCTAGGCTCTCTTATCGTCATTGGTAAATAATATGACTCATTCGGGCCTGTTCAATGTGCGACAGAATGCATGCACATTTCAGCTTCCCAGAGTGTTGGCTTGTCCTTGAGAGAAGATCTGAAGATATGGTTGAAATGACTTGGCTAATCGAACGCAGGGATCTCCGGGAGAAAATCACTTCTTTTGGCAACACTTCCTCTCTCCATATCTCCTCTGACTGAATCACTGCATTCCGGCCTTCATACCAACTTACATGCAGTGAGAGAATATACCTTCAGTGATAAGGCAAGGGATAAAGTCATAGATCAAGCTGTTGCCCTAATACGTCCTTCCTCAGAAACATTTACCATCTTTTGCTTGTAGCCTATTTCTGAGGGTTTGATAACAGGGTAGTGGGGTTTTATCGCATGTCTGTGTAGATATAGTAGCCTACATATGGGGAATCTCCTAGAAAACGTGTGTGGTAAAAAAATCCAGATTTGCTTAAGAACTATGTTACTATTATCATCACGTCCATAAATCATCTTTAATAGAAAAAACTTTTAAAATATGCTGCATTATAAAACAATTTTTAAGTAAATTGTCATTTTTTTATTATTTATTGGGAAAACCTAATGTTTATAAATAAGCATTAAAATATTATAAGTATATTAAATATTTAAATAGTATCCTTCGATAGTTCCATCTAGAATGCTCAGCAGAGTTTACTGTGAGCAGCAATGAACAAAGCTCCACTGCGCCCCAAATCGTATACTGTCCAACTATAGAATGAAAAAAAAAAAATCAGTATATACTGCTTTTGTGAAGAAAAAAGCTCTAATGCTCCATATACATTAAGAGCCGGGGGTGAAAACTTTTTGAATTTGAAGATCAAGGTAAATTTTACTTAATTTGTCTTCCGGGAAACATGCAAGTATCTTCTGTTGCTTCCCAAGGTCATTTCATGTTACTAATAAGTATTTTTTGTTGACATATATGTATATATATATATATATATATATATATATATATATATATATATATATATATATATATATATATATATATATATATATATATATATATATATATATATATATATATATATATATATATATATATATATATACATATGTACATAATCGTGAAGGTCTCTAGAATCATCCAAACAAAACAATTCTTACAACAAATCTATAGTTTTTTGTACACTTAGTCAAAAGTCCAAGCAGCAAATGACTTGTAAGTACATATAATGGGGAAATGGGGTATACTGTGTTAAGAGGTTAATAAATCAAGATTTTTGGTCTTTAGTGCTTTTTGCTTTCATAATATTCCACCTAAAACATAACCTAACCCTTTATCTGACATCTCTACTGTACAGTAGACCTTAATTCGATAGGGGAAAATATAATATTTTACGATATTATGTCTTGTAAGGGCCAAAATATTGAGGACCCTTCATCCAGATTGGAATGGATGTGTTTCATTCTAATCGGTCAAGGACTCTAATTCTCTTTATGACTAGTAGCTTATGATTCCATTATAATGTGGAAATTCAGACGAGTGATGAGTTAACATTTACATTATTATATGAAATCACCTACAGTCAGCCATTGAATATTATTATTTTTTAATAATATTTATTTTTGTTATATAGATGTAATTTTTTCGTCATTATATTAATTTATTTTCATTTAACTTTTTGATACAAAATGCCCTGTTAGGGCAACTTAATGGCTGCACTTTGTTCTGCACTATGTTCCACCACTTTAAGACAAATGTATTTGTTGTTTGTTGTATTTTCATTTTCAACAGATTATAAGATAGATGCAGCTTTTTTGAGTTTGCATCGAATGTTCTTCGACTTTTATACACAATAAATTTGTTTATGAATAAAGATTGATCTGTTGAAAGAAGTTATTTTGAGTTAGATGCCAAATGTTCTCCTCCTAGTCAAATTTGTCATTGAAGGGGTGCATACAACATATTTGTCCACCGGCAACTATAGTTGCCGCACATTCAAATACGATTTTCAAGAAAAAAAAACTAAAAACTTGGGAAAATAAATGCAGAACATGTTCACATAGGACACTATTAACATGACTATATGCATGAAACTATTCAGAAATATTTGGGCACAAATGGGTTAATTACTCACCCTCATGTCATTCCAAACCTATAAGACCTTCCTTCATCTTGGGAACACAAATTAAGATATTTTTGATGATTGCGCACAAATTGTTGTCGCTTCATAAAATTGAGGAAAGGTTGAACCAATGTAGTCACGTGGACTATTTTAACGATGTCTTTACTACCTTTCTGGACCTTGACATTTGCCTATGGGTGGTTCAGAGAGCGCTCCGATTTCATCAAAAATATCTTAAATTTGAGTTGAGACGAAGGGTTTGGAATAACATGAGGGTGAGCAATTAATGACAGAATTTTCATTTTTGGGTGAACTAACTCTACATCATGTTTCCTTCTGGAGCATCAATAAATGTTTGAACCTTTTTTAATAGTTGTTTAGTCCCTCAATTGTCCTCAATCAATAAGAATTATACAGTCACTGCTGGAAAGGGTTCAAATATGCAAAGGACCTAAAGGATTTTTCTAAAGAACATTGGGCAGTTTAACTGCTCAGGACAAACAAGGGACTCATGAACAACCATCACTAAAAAAACGAAAGTTATCATCCAGGCTCACTACGCAATGGGACACTGATTACTCTATTTCCGGCGATGATCCAGCTATTCACATGAGCATGTTGGATTTATATTTTCATTCATTCATACACTACTCCACATAGGAAGAACAGACATGCCAACTAGTTACTGACCTGATGCAGACACATAGCTGAAGTGGACTGATATTGTATTGGTCTGGAGCGAGGTTTACGTGAAGTCACTTGAAAATATTCACCAAAAAGTGGCTGCATCTGGAAGAATGAAAAATTATTCCTAGGCACATCCTGTCCTGATATGATCCATTTTTGAAGGCAACACAGATGTATCCTTCTTTACCTATTATATCCCATTATCCTGTGCATTTTGTTGCTTGACAATTGAGCTAAAAAAATAAATATGAATCCGAAAGTTGGAGTTGGTAGTCAGTTTGTGTGTTAATGTAAATTTTATGACCAACCTTTCCACTTTTGATGTCATTTCCTGCAAGAAATTAGTAATTAAATAATCGCTAGTTATCACCAAAGCTCTCTCTATTTTGCCGTAGATCATTAAACCGTACTGCCACAGAAGTCTGTCCGAAATCATTTGTGGTGCGGTATCTTTGGTAACACTGCCTGCGAAGTCATTGTCTGATAAGGCAGCAAGGCAACACGTCAGCTGCCTATGCTTTCGGACGCGGCCAGTCTTGTACTTACAACTGAATACACAGGGAATTGTTCTGAACCATTACTGAGATTGCAACTGGCTCCTTCAATAAAAAGAATCATTCTTCAGTAGTTTATCATATAAATAAGAATTATTCATCAAAATAAGAATGATTACAGTATAATTTGTCAACTAAAAAGTAATTGTAGCTCCTAAAAAAATTATTTCAGAAGATAATAGTCTGGACCTAATGAAATTATGATTAAAATATAACCTCTTTCTATTTTTTAATCTCTTGTTTTGCAGAAATAATCACATTCTCCTATAGAGATCCCCCATGAATACACCAGCTGGTGAGTCTTTTCTCCACATGATGAGGTTGACTACAAAAAGGTTAATCCTTTGTCTTTTTTTGGCTTCTATGCACTTTCCCGTACACCTCATACGCTGTTCACATTCTGTACCTTAAACAAGTTGGATTTCATTAACTTTATATGTATTCTTTTGATCATAAATACTCAAAAACACCAACCCCAAATAACCATAAGTCACACAGGTATATTTGTGGCAATAGCCAGCAATACATTGTATGGGTAAAAATGATTGATTACCGATTAAAAATTAAGATCATGTTCCATAAAGATATTTTGTACATTTCCTGCCGTAAATATATCAAAAACTGTATTATTATTAGTAATATGCATGGCTAAGGACTTCATTTGGACAACTTTAAAGGCGATTTTCTCAATGTTTAGATTTTGTTTTGCACCCTCAGATTCCAGATTTTCAATAGTTGTATCTCGGCCAAATATTGTCCTATCCTAACAAATTATACATCAATGGAAAGCTTATTTATTCAGATGATGTATAAATCTCAATTTAAAAAGAAAATTATCCTTATAACTGGTTTTGTGGTCCAGGGTGGGTCACATTTGGTTTTTGTTTGGAAATATGAGTGCCTTGTGCAATACTTTGATCACATTAAAATGCACATGGAATGGAAATTATTTTAACACAAATATGACTTCTTTGCTTCATTGTAGGTTTATTCAAAAGCTCAATCATTTTATGCCACTATAAATATTCCCTTACATTCCCACACACTCTATTGACCAATAAAAAGCTTAAAAAGCACTAGGTGGGAGGCCTGAAAGATGTCCTGTTCAAGCTTTAGTGTGTTATGTGCAATAACGCCAAATCGTACATATGTATCTAAGAGCTGAGGAGTCTGTGCGAGTGATGTAGATTATATTCTACCTATAACATCTGCTCAGCCTGCCCTGACTCTCTGATCTGCTTCCAATTTACATTCCTGCCTGTTGATTTCTATCGCTCCACTTTGATAAATCATAGAGTGATTTACATTAAGGCAGCCCCACGCTTGGGCTCAAGGAGTCACGCGATGGTGACTGAGGTAAAGCTCAAGACTGAAAGGAGAGTGACCCTGTATAGATATATATCCTGTTCTAAAACCTATACAGAGGCAGTACTTTAATCCATCAAAACTGTAATAAATGTGCACTGGAGGCGAACATATAGTGAGAATCCAAGTGCATTTTTATTAACATAAACATGTACAAAATACAAAATAAACAAAGGCTTGGCTTGAATTGACTTGACCCTCCCTAGCTTTGACTTAATAACAAAACAAAAAACCAACCCTGTAAAATAACGGCGTTCTTTTGGAATTATTCAGTCTTTGTGAACAAGAAGAAACTAATGCACAAACGGCAATCTCATTGGCTGGCGTTCACCTATTACTGTCTGTCTGTTTTGATTTCAGCAAATCAGTTCGAGCGAACGCTGACAACGTGATTAATATTCATAAACCCAGCAGCTCATCAATCCTTTATTTGAATTTGTAGTATTATTATCTTATCAGTATTATGTTTAGTTTAGTTTTTTTTTACAGCAACACTGAATGACCAACCATGTCTTAAGCTCCACCACCAGTCCTGAGTTCAGTTAAAATGACAAATATGCATTCATTCATAATTCATGATTACATGATAAGTTTTAGTTCAAATTGCTTAAGTTCTATCATTAAATGCAATTTAATTGCAACTTTTTTGTAATCTTAAAACATGGTTGGGTTTTACTTTTGCTGTTTGTGCTATTGTTTCCACTGTTTGCACCATGAGAGTATGAATAAATACAGAATCTTAGGTTTACATTTAAAACTTGTCACTGATTGAATTATTATTGTTTGTATTGTGTGATGTTTTTCAGCACAGTTGCACTATTTAAACATTACCTGTACTTTTACAGAAGAAAATTATATCTACAACTTTTCCATTTCTGTAAAGGCTGGTGTGGATTTAATTATTATTATTATTTTTTTAATGTATTCTTTTATGTAGCTATTATGGAGCCTATTTGATGACAGGTACGTTTTACTTTAGATCATTGTTTGTTTCTCTGAGGCTCTCAAGAATGCATACAGCTCTCACTTGTAGCCAAAAACATGGCGAATGGTACTACCTTTATCGTCATTGATATCTTTATCGAAATAAATACCAGAAAAACATTTTTAAGTCCATATCGCTCATCCCTAGCAGTGTCATTAAAATCCACCTGAGAGCAAAGTCCACAGAAGTCCTCCACGTAACTTTCCAGGACCCTGAGAGAGCCGAAAGAGCTGAACTGCTTGGCGTTCAATAATAACTGACACTGTATTCATTATATATTTATTAGGGCTGTCAAAAGATTAATCACGATTAATCACATCCAAAATAAAAGTTTGTGTTTACATAATATATTTGTGTGTACTCTGTATAATTATTATGTTTATATAAATATTCATGTATATATTTAAGAAATATTTGCATGTATATACTGTATACATTTATATAATTTATATTATATATAAATACAAATATTTTATATAAATATATACATGCTTGTGTGTGTTTTTATATATAAATAATAATTATACACAGTTCACACACATATATTATGTAAACACAAACTTTTATTTTGGATGTGATTAATCGTGATTAATCTTTTGACAGCCCTAATATTTATCATTCATATTTGTATATGTTTTCCCCTTATGGGAAACAAACCCACAATCTTGACATAATAGCATCGACCAGTCTACCACTCACAATCTCTTCCTCCCACTTTTCTGTCTTACACTTTGCTATCCTTTAAATAAATACAAAAACCACCAAATAAATCTAACATAAAATAAAAACATAATAAATAAAATAAGACAATGTGCATGCCGAAGCAAAAATATAGACCCTCTAAACTGGTAGGGCTCTCTCTGCCCTTGATGTTCACATGCAAGAATGTGCAGCAAATGCTCCTTTGTTACTGAAATGAAATTTATTGACTCTATTCTGTGCACCTGCACTGAGACAATTGCGATGCTTTATTCAATCTTCATTTCTGTCAGCATAGGCCTATGTCCAAACCAGTTCTTTTGTTTTCTTTGATTTTTTTCTATATTGTATAAATACAATATATTTTTACTTGTTTAATAAAATTGGAATGTGAATGGGAAAGATCAAAATTCTCAATCTCAAAATGAAAGGCGTTTAATGGATGTTGATATGACAAATGTGCCTATTAGGCTATAGGCAGGGGTGGATTTAGTGATTTGGGGGCCCCAGGCAAAATATAGGAATGCACACGTTCCTGGATCATCCTTGATGTTGCTTTCTCTGTTGTGATGCTTGCTGCTGCACTGCAGGTTCCCATAGTTGTGTCCAATTTTTTTTTTCCTTCCATTTTTCATGTACATGTTATAATGGCTTTTATTCTCGATTTAGACCCCGAAATAGCAACAGTAATGGTGAAATGTGACTACCCATATCATAATTTTCAACTCAATGCAGTTACGGTGTTTAAACAGTTAAAAAAATGATTATCGTAGGTTGGATACACAAGGCTATTGTCACGCTCTGGCAGAAGAAAGTGCTTGACGAAGGAAATGAGGGTTACAAAAAACGTCTTTTAATCTCAATAACAGACAGAGAGAGTTCAAGACATGATCTCACGAACATGTGTGGACAAACAATAACTGACCAGGACTGAACAGAACAGGGAGTATAAATACACAAGGTAATGGAGGGAACTAGTTAGACACAGGTGGAGAAGATAAACTAATCAGGGCTAAACGAGAACAGGTGAAGACAAGACAAACTTAATTGTGACAGCTATAACACACATAAATGATTATTTAAACCAAAAATGCAGGACATATGTGCAGTTTCAGAGTTAATCGCCTCTGGACAGTAATGAATAAATTAATAAAATATGTTAAAATATAAAACAAAACAATTCAGAATGCAGTAGGGCGTGATGCAATATGAAATGAATGCATCACCTTGAAGACAAATTTATCTTTTTATTGTTTGTTTTTTTGTACTAAATAAGATTTTAGTTTGCTATACAGTATTTTTGTTTAGTTTTGTTTGTGGCACAGAAAGTGTTTCAGTTTCTTTCATCTTTTGCTTTGAGTTTCCTCCAGACTCCAAGATCTTGGCTGTATTGGGCTGTGCTGTTCCCCTCTGGAAGAGTCAGGAACTTTGCTAAAGTGATGCCATGATCTCCTGGGGGTGAGGTGAGAAATTTATCATGGGCTCTTAGATAGATTATGGTCAATCTCTAAAACTCATCACTATTTTTTTTATGAAATTTACTTTAAAAAAATGTGTTATCTGTTTATTTATTTTTTTATTTACTTTTATTTTATCATCAAAATAATTCAGTTTTCTGGCAGAACAAAATATTGTAATACACCTTGATCTATTTAATCAGTCTCTATTGAATCTATATTGTTAGTATACAGTAGGTTAAAAAAGGTTTTAAAAATGCATTACAAAAGATACTTTACATTATAATGTAAACTAATAAATTTTTATATTAGCTAATAAATCATTATAAGTCTGAAAATGTTTGTATATGCCTCTCAAAATTCACTCTAAACACATGAAAAAGAAAGACAGAAAAATTCAATTGTAATGACTGAATATATATTTTTTGGACCACATTTTTCCATATTATCAAATATTTTGATCAAATCTATAAACCATATGCTCAGACAAGGCCATGAAAAAAAAAATCAGTTCAGTTTTAACTATGTTATATCTCTGATTGATTGATCGATTAAATAAGCGATATACCTCAGATAGCTATTAAAGATTTAATATAAAATATATCAAAATCTTACAGTTTGGCCATTCATCTAGCCTGTAGCTTTTCAATTGATATATTTTTCCTTGTCAAAAATGTCATTTCTGTCTCTTTTTTTCTTCCTTTGAATGCAATTTGAGATTTAGATGGAGAGACTGGTAACCCTAACGTGAAACGCAAAGCCATCCATGACAGCTAGAGCACAGGAATGAGCAGGGGAAAACTGGGTGTGTGGCTGGGTTATTGTAATCTTTGACCTCTGTCTTTCCTCTCTCCTCATTGCTTGACTTGAACAGAGCTTCTCTCCAATGGGGCTCAGCTGGGCTTTATAAATAAAAGCAGAAAGGTCAAAACCTGCCTTACAGAGAGAGGAAGATCATTCCAACGAGAAGATTTTGATTTTCAGATCTCAAAGATCTAGATGGATTATAAAATGCCAACATACTAGAAAGGTAAGTAGGGACAAAACTGTGTAACGCCTTAAAAACAAGTATTAAGATCTTATAGTTAAGTATTTCCAGAATCGGCAACCATTTAAACGATTTTAAAATCGGACTAATTGATTCGAATTTCTTAGCTGACGTAAGCATTCTGGCAGTAGCATTTTGGATTTTTTGACGACGCGCCATTGCTTTGTTGTTAATTCCAAAATAAAGTGAGTTGCAATCCAAACAATACAGAATACACAATAAACGTTTTAAAGTTTAGAATTACAGCCTTGCACATCCAACCTACGCTAATACTGTTATAACCTGTTTAAATGTGAGTACCGTAACTGCACTGAACTTTATATGGAAAGTCTAAGCCACACCACACAGTTCCATGACATCTCACCACTTAGCCTATATACTGTTGCTATTTTGGGTCTAAAACAAGAATAAAAGCCATTATAACATGTACATTAAAAATGTAGAGAATTGAACACTATTATGGGACACTGCAGTGCGGAAGCAAGCATCGCAACAGAGAAAGGAACCTCAAGGATGATCCAGGAACATGTGTGCAATTGTATAGGGCCCCATTCCTATATTTTGCCTGGGGTCCCTAAATCACCAAATCCACCCCTGGACATGACTGATGTTGCAAAAATAAATAAATTGGTGAAAAGGTTAGAAATATACTGTCCGGAGTTCATAAGATTTCACCACCTTAAATGCGAATGCTACACAAAAGCATGACCATTATATCATCTTAACTGCGTTCCCTATTCCAGATATGTACTTTCAGACATCCAACATTGAACGATGTAATTAATAGATCAATATAATTACCTTTGCTGGATGGAGTGCAATAAAAAGACTTTAGCATAATCCAGTGACTGGTCATTATGGAGTAATCTATATAAAAAAAATGTTTAATCAATTTCATTTACAAATCAGTTGGGGAAGCAGATTATTGACTGTTTTTACAGACACAAGATGAGTCACAGCAGGTTCACAGTGTCAGTGTTTTTATCATGTTCAGTCAATCGTTTTAAATTAGTTTATTGCTATATTCTACCTAATAAAAATTATAATTAATGTTTCAGTAAACAGTTTATGCGAAGCCTGAGGATAACATACGGTATGATCCAAAAAAAGAAAGAAAGAAAGAAAAGGAACTGACAGACTGCCATTCTTAAGTTCCCTTTCAGTCGGTCACGTTCGATGTACGTCGGAACTGACCGACGAATTGGGATCTGATTTCAGAGACCAATCTACTTCGAGTGTTTTAAAACGAGCCAATGAAGATTAGCATGCGATTCACGCATTCCACGCACCGCCCCGCAGCGCGGGTATAACTAAGGAAGTGGAATGCATGATCATTGCTTTATACTTCGGAGCCGAACAGTTAATGTTTCCTGTTTCCTACGAAGAGTGTTTGAGTCTCGTGAGAGGACTGCTTCTGCCAGTGTGGGTGTGACGGCGCGTCTCAGCGAGTGGCTGCTTCAACGGACATCAAAGTGTTGGTTCGCTGGGCGTTTCCATTTTGAGTGCACACACAGGCTTGCACTATTGTACTGTGTGGTGCCGCGGTCATCTCCCTGAGTGCTTCAGCATATAAAAGAGCAGTTTCCTTTCTAAAAGAGCAACACGGTTTGACCCTGCGTCTTTTTCAAGATGTCATTCAAACCGTGTGTTTCTGGATGTGGTTGTTTCCTGTCCTCATTTGACGACCACGATCTCTCTCACATATAAACATGTGAGATTGCGTTCGTGGGTGATCCATGCTCTCTCAGGAGAGCATGGTCACGTCGACGCGTTGTTCGTCTCAAGCCTTTCTCGTAAGGGCTTGAGCGTTCAGCGCGCCGTGCGCCGGCTGACAGCGGGGGTTGCCATGGCATCCCAGCGCGTCACTCGGCGCTAGAGATGCGCGGTGGAGACTATGAAACCTCAAACGGGGTTGAGTCCCTTTGCCCATTCCCCGATCTAGTTTATTTTCTTGCAAAAGCCAGAGAAGGACTACTTCGGCTAATAAGCCTTGGTGGCCTGAGGATTACAGTGGTGCTTCCCCACTGGGTCTCCGTGGGCCCCAACTCCTCTGTTGCATCACAAGCATGCTGAGACTGTGTTTGTTGGTGGTTCATGTTCTCTCATGAGGACATGACCACGTCGGTGCAGTGTTCGTCTTGCCTTTTCATAGGGCTTGAGCGTTCAGCGCACCATGTGCCGTCGAGTTTGACGGCCACGTTCACTGTCTCACATGCCTGCTGGCAGCCTACAGATGGGATTGCTGGTCCTTTTAAAAAAAACAAGGGACCTAGTGTTTCATTTGGGGCTCTGGCAGAGGACAGATGTCAATTGCTGCATTGGAGAGAGGGCTGTTATGCGCTGGAAATGATGCTGAGTTCCCACTATAATAGTGTGTGTGCTCTTAATGAATCAGATTCAGAGTTGACAGCCATGCTTTCCCGGGTGGCTGAGGCATAGTGCAACACGTAAAATCTTGCCTACCCCCGTGCCTTTTTTCCCGGATGGGCATTGGAAAAATTTGCAGTTTGGAACTATTTGGTGTCAAAATATGGAACACCAAAAGGGCCAAAATCTGTATAAATTTTTCCCTCTCTCACTACCCTCTGTCCTGCATGCATGAGGGTAGTCCCGACCCAGGGGTTATGCAGGAACTGGGTCAGGCGACGTCCACACTAGTGGTCCAGGAACCTCGGGCTAAACCTGGCAGATATGTGTGAGTCCGACTAAGTTCGGTTCCTCAACGCCCCTGTCTGTCAGGCTGGCCTCTTCGGCGATGCCGTCGAGAACTCTGCCCAGCAGTTCTCGATGGCCCAGAAGCAGACAGAGGCGGTTAAAAAAAAAAAGAAATCCTAATTCGAAAGGGCGCCTCTACCTGCTTGTCGCCAAGGGCACCCCCCCCTGCGTCCGCCTCCGCCCCTGCGAAACCCAGGCAGCGGGGTGCTGGATGTAAGGGAGGCGCCCAACCCGCTCAGGGCTTTGCTAGTCTACAAGCAAGTGTAAGGGCAAGCGGCCCTGAGACGGGCAGCCCAGAGAGAACAGGAGCTGTTCTGAGGGACTGGGTGTCCGCACCCCTCCCCCACCCCCCGGAGGAGGACCGGGGGGCCCCGACTGGTGTCATACTCTGCCGCTGGCTCTCCGGAGCCTTCTCATTCCTTCTGATGCCTCCGGGCCTTCTCACTCCTTTCCTCCCCTCCCCCCGCCACGGGGCAGCAGTGTGGGCACCGAGAACGCCCCCGGGCCTTCTCACCCACACTCTGTCCCACCCTGGAATACTCAGACAACACTCCGGGCCGCCTCTGGGCCTTCCGAGTCAGGTCTGTCTATTCCACCTCGCCGCCCCACCCTGGGTACGTCTGTGGTGCCGTTGATACCGCTTGTACGGTCCCTGGGGGCTTGGCTTCAGCTCCCCAGGCCGTCTCGCTGACTCATCCGTACCATCAGGCTACGCGATTCAGTTCGCTCACCGGCCTCCCAAGTACAGGGGCATCCTCTTCACCTCAGGCGAAGCTGCGATGCTCAGGTCTTGCGGTCAGAGATCGAGGTCCTGATGGAGAAGGACGCGATCGAGCCGGTTCCTCCAGCCGATATGAAGGCGGGGTTCTACAGCCCCTACTTCATTGTACCCAAGAAAGGGGGTGGGTTACGGCCAATCTTCTACCTGCGTATCCCGAATCGGGCCCTGCACAAGCTCCCGTTTCGGATGTCAATGCAGAAACGCATTTTCGAATGCATCCGTCCTCAAGATTGGTTCGCGGCGATCGACCTGAAGGACGCGTACTTTCATGTCTCTATCCTTCCTCGACACAGACCGTTCCGACGCTTTGCGTTCGAGGGGAAGGCATATTAGTACAAAGTTTTGCCCTTCGGCTGTCCCTGTCGCCTCACGTCTTCACGAAAGTCGCTGAGGCAGCCATTGTTCCGCTCCGAGAACGCGGCGTTCGCATCCTCAACTATCTCGACGACTGGCTCATACTCGCCCAGTCTCGGGAGCAGTTGTGCGAACACAGGGACATGGTGCTCAGTCACCTCAGCCTGTTGGGCCTTCGGGTCAACCGAGAGTAGAGCAAACTCTGTCCCACACAGAGGATCTCTTATCTCGGTATGGAGCTGGATTCGGTCAGCCAGGCTGCGCGCTTCACGGGTCGGGTCGGCGTTGAACTGCTTGAATTCATTCAAGGGCAGGACAACGGTCCCACTGAATTTTTTCAGAGGCTCCTGGGGCATATGGCATCTGCAGCCGCGGTAACGCCACTCGGATTGCTTCATATGAGACTGCTTCAACACTGGCTCCATGGCAGAGTCCCGAGGTGGACGTGGCAGAGCGGCCAGTACCGGGTCCCAGTGACTCCTTACTGCCGCCAAACCTTCAGCCCGTGGACCGACGCTTCGTTCCCCCAGGCTGGTGTGCCCTTAGAACAAGTGTCCAGGCATGCTGTGCTCTTCATGGATGCCTCCTCCACGGGCTGGGGGGCCACGTACAACGGGCATGCAGTTTCAGGTCTTTGGACGGGACCCCAATTGCATTGGCATATCAATTGCCTCGAGTTGTTAGCAGTACACTTGGCACTACGCTGCCTCAAGGGGCCGCTACGTGGCAAGCATGTACTGGTCCGTACGGACAACACTACAGCCGTTGCGTACATCAACCGCCAGGGTGGTCTACGCTCTCGTTGCATGTTCCAACTCGCCCGCCACCTCCTCCTTTGGAGTCAGAAGCAACTGAGGTCGCTTCGTGCCATTTATGTCCCAGGTGCGCTCAACCCGACAGCCGACAAGCTCTCACAGCAGCCTGCACCTCCGGGAGAGTGGCGACTCCATCCCCAGGCGGTCCAGCTGATATGGGACCTCTTCGGAGCCGCACAGGTAGACCTGCTGCCTCTCCGGACTCAACCCATTGCCAGTGGTACTATTCCCTGACCGGGGGCACCCTTGGCACGGATGCACTGGCGCACAGCTGGCCCCGGGACCTGCGCAAAGATGCGTTTCCCCCAGTGAGCCTTCTTGCACAGACCCTGTGCAAGGTCAGGGAGGACGAGGAGCAGGTCTTGTTAGTTGCGCCCTACTGGCCCAACCGGACCTGGTTCCCAGAACTAACTCTCCTCGCGACAGCCCCTCCTTGGCCGATTCCCCTGAGGAGGGACCTTCTTTCTCAGGGACGGGGCACTCTATGGCACCCGCGTCCAGACCTCTGGAAACTCCATGTCTGGTCCCTGGACGGGACACGGAGGTTCTAGGTGGTCTACCACAGGCAGTGGTGGACACCATCTCTTCGGCTAGAGCCCCCTCTACGAGGCGCCTCTACGCTTTGAAGTGGAACCTGTTCGTTGAATGGTGCTCTTCCCACCGGGAAGACCCCCGAAGGTGTTCGGTTAGTGTCGTGCTTTCTTTCCTGCAAGATGGGCTGGAGCGAAGGCTGTCTCCCTCCACCCTCAAAGTGTACGTCGCAGCAATAGCGGCGTATCACGATGTAGTTGAAGGTAAGTCTTTGGGAAAGCATGACCTAATCGTCAGGTTCCTCAGAGGTGCGAGGAGGTTAAATCCTCCTCGTCCAAACTCGTTACCCTCTTGGGACTTGGCTCTAGTGCTCAGAGCACTTCATAGCCCCTTCTTTGAGCCTTTGCAGTCTGTGGAGCTTAAAATCCTGTCGATGAAGACATTGGCCTCTATTAAGAGGGTAGGGGACCTGCATGCACTTTCAGTCAACGAATCATGCCTAGAATTCGGGCTGGACAACTCTCACGTTGTCCTGAGACCCCGGCTTGGATACGTGCCCAAGGTTCCTACCACTCCCTTCTGGGACCAGGTAGTGAACCTACAAGCGATGCCTTTGGAGGAGGCAGACCCAGCCCTGGCTTTATGTCCCGTCCGCGCTCTTCGCGCTTACGTTGACCGAACTCAAAGCTTTCGGACCTCAGAGCAACTCTTCGTCTGTTACGGAGACCAGCAGAAGGGAAAGGCTGTCTCCAAGCAGAGGTTGGCCCACTGGATAGTGGATGCCATCGTCTCGGCTTACCAGTCCCAAGACGTACCTTGCCTGTTCGGGGTGCGAGCACACTCAACAAGGAGTGTTGCTTCATCCTGGGTGCTGGCTCAAGGTGCCTCGCTGACAGATATTGTAGAGCTGCGGGCTGGGCGACACCTAACACGTTCGCTAGATTTTATAGCCTCCGTGTAGAGCCGGTATCTTCCTGTATCCTCGCCCCCAGGGGCCAGTAGCGCTAAGTACCCGTTCTAGTGTCGGCTTGCAACCCCACTCCCGCCCTCTGGGCCGGATACGTGCGTCTATTTTCTCCAGTTGTGTTCCCCGGAAATGGCTAACCCTGTCGAGCTCCTCCGTCACCCCTGCGGTGCCAGACGTTGCGGCCGTCTGACGCCAGGCCTGCACCCGTATGCTTGTGTAGCGTGTGTGTAGGCTGGGTTCCATATGTAGCGGTTCCCTCACGGCAACCCCATATGTGTATTCTTCCACGGTACCTGGTACGCTACTTGGCTAGCCCTGTGTCTTTCCCTTGACAGAGCCCGCTCTGTCGTCTCTGGGCGTGTTCTTCCCCCCCTGGAACCAGGCTGGAACCACCCCAGAGACTGCCATATGTTGCACTACCCTGCTAGGTTAGTCCTTATGTGTATTCCGCCACCAGTCCTTCCACTGAAGGACGTAGCTCCGCAGCGTACCATCTCCCGAGACGGGCACGCTTTCCCAGCGTTTTCCAATAGTTACACTGTGTGGGTCTTGCAGAAACAGCAGTGACTGTCCTCCCTGCTTGGAGCCCTGACTTCCGTACCATCTAAGACGGTCCAGTGCGCTCAAGCAGGACGCTGGATGGGCCAGCGCCCTGACGTTTTGGTAGAGATCCCAATTTGTCGGTCAGTCCTGTCGCCAGGTGTTGTGCTTCCGCTGGGAGGCCGAGTCACGAGTTCGGCTCCTCAGCAGAGAAAAGCAATGATCATGCATTCCACTTCCTTATTTATACCGGCGGTGCGTGGAATGCGTGAATTGCATGCCAATCTTCATTGGCTCGTTTTAAAACACTCGAAGTAGATTGGTCTCTGAAATCAGATCCCAATTCGTCGTTCAGTTCCGACGTACGTCTCCGTTCCCTCCCTCAGGGAACGAGGGTTACATACGTAACCGAGACATTTATATTAGACTACATTTTTACACAATATGTACATTTTAATATAATTTTGTTACAGTAGATACCTTGAGATTAATATTTCAGCCTCTGTGTATTAAAGGTCCCGTTCTTCGTGTTTTTTTGAAGCTTTGATTGTGTTTACAGTGTGCAATATAACATGTGTTCATGTTTCGCGTGTAAAAAAACACAGTATTTTTCACACAATTTACTTATCTGTATACCGCTGTTTTCACTGTCCTAAAAACGGCTGATGAGTTCCTTGTTCTTATGAAGTCCCTCCTTCAGAAATATGTAACGAGTTCTGATTGTGCCAGCGGTTCCCGTGTTGTGATTTGACCGCAGCTTAGCGCACATGGCACGGTTCCTGTGTTGGGATTCGACAGCAGCTTAGCGCACGTAACTTGCACGGAAAGGTCACACCTCTTAACGGGGAGATGTATGCGCTTAATGATCTCTACAGCATCCCTGGGAAAGCCAAACAAAGGTGATTTGACTCCGGGATGAAAATAACAGCGTCTCGATGACATAAACGACAATCGAAACGACATCGACGACAAACACACTCAAACGCAACACTTGCTTTTCTCCACGCAACACTTACTCTTCTCCACGTGGGACAGCAACAAGACCACGCCCTCTTTTTTGCGTATTCTTGTGGGCGGAGGTTAGTCTGTTCTACTGACGTAATCAAAGAAGGAAGTACCAGGATGTAGTCCAAGCCGGCCGTTCGCTGTAGGCTTTGAAAGGGAACTTCTGATAAATAAAATATCTCGCTTGGCATTGAACTTTGAGCTTTAAAATTTTACAGGTATTATTTATGCTCTAACAGCAACATTACACACTAACTAAAATTTGATCAGTAGGATCGCGAAGAACGGGACCTTTAATATACTGTAGCAGACCTTGTAAATTATTTTCTGTAATTGCTGCTGCCACAAGTCATGTTTTTGCTGTAAACATGTTGTTTTATTTTCCATTTAAACCATGTTTTACAACCAATCACTTGTTTCTATTGTAGCTGGCAAAACTGTATTGCATCAATATAGTATATACTCAATTACTTTTCTGTGTGTGTCCCTTTGATGTGTTTTTATTGTTTTACCATAGGTGGCAGTGAAGAGAAACTTGGGGTTTACCCACTCATACTATAGCACTTTAAAGTTTCAATGCAAAGTAGAGCAAGAGCTGTGCAGAAAGTGGGTCTTTTACAGTTGATCATATTTTACAGACATGATTAAAGACATTCTACCTCTGTGTTACAAGGTGTTTCATAATGTGCAGCCATAGCTGTGAAGTACTGAGGCGCTTCTCTGGAAGAAAAAAAGGCATTTCCAGACACAGACACAGACACAGACACAGACACAGACACAGACACAGACACAGACACAGACACAGACACAGACACAGACACAGACACAGACACAGACACAGACACAGACACAGACACAGACACAGACAAACCAAAATTTATTCAGACATATTTTTCAACATTATCACATTATCACAGTTTATTTGCTATAGTTTAGGAAATGGTAATAAAATATGATAAGCATTTAGAGTTAAACTGTGTCAGAACAAATTCATCTTGATAATGTCAGATAATTTTGATAGAAAGGTATGTAATGGATTACAATCAACCAATCAGCTGTCAGCTGTTAAATTTAAGTACACAATTAGATAATACCAATTTAGGTCAACCAATTACCAAGCAATGCTTTATTTTGTCCAGTCTGTGGCGTAAAAGGTCACATCAGCAATTAAAGAAAAAACACTTAAGCAAAGCATGGTCAGGTCAAAGTGTCTGAATAGTTTTGGTCCCAAATGTTTATCAATTTTACAATGTTACTGGTAGTCCACTGTATGAAGATTTTTTGGGTATAATACGTCACAGTTTACTTTATTTTGCTAAGCCTGTGTGTAATAATTGGTTTAAAATGCTACGTTTGACTGAAGAACATTCAAAATTGTGTTTTAATATTTAAATAGTGGTGCAAAGTGTGTTAAAGTTTGCACGAAAAGTCTCCATTTCAAGTAACAATCTAGGAAAGAACATTAAAAGTTATAAATTCATAATTATCACCGGTAGGGGTCCCTCAAGGGGCCACAAGGAGGTGCTGAAAATTTGAGACTTTTACAAAAGCCACTTTTTAGGGACATCAAAGCTAACATGTTAACTCACAATATTAATTAAATATGTTTAACAAAATATTTTTGAATTTAAATTTGCTTTCTAAAGCAGAAATAATGAGAGCAAAAAAATGTTGTGGTTTATTTATTTAATTTAACAGTGCTCCACTAATTTGCTTTGACTTCATTACAATTACAATATAAAAGCTAGTTACAGTATTTTGTTTAGAGAAACAATTATGAGATCATTAAAAAAGCTTATTTTTGTTCTCATACTGTATAAATGAGTCTTGTGCAGCTAGCCTACCTACATTTTAGGAAGGGGTCCTTGGCGTCAATAAGTTTGAAAACCCCTGCTGCACTGGTCGTTCTCATCATAAATATGTCTTTTTCTTTTTGTCCTTTGACAAAAAACGAGCTTACAAACAAACAGCATATAGCGGGTTTAGCCCAATCCCAAACTTTTCCTAGTTTTATTGGTTCAGTGTAAACAATAAGGTTCCAGCTGTTTCACCAGACATGTTAGTGCAGTGTTGACTGGCATTCCTTTAATGCAATCAAAAGAGATGCTGAGTTATCGTCGCCTCTGATTGGCGGACGCGTCTTTAAGGGGTGGGGATTGGAAGTTGAATCCGAATCCAGCTGTGAATTGGTTCGCATGAGCGGATTCGTGCTATAGACCGTTTTGCCGACTGGGAGAATCATTGGAGACTTGTGTATTTTCGCAATAATGGACAAGACTTCAGCATAGGGAGCTCTCCTGCGCATTCTTTCAGCACGAGATTAAGGTTTTCCTTTTCATATGCAGACAGAAAATCACTGCCTGCACCTTTAGAAAAAAATTCTGAAGGATTTTACTAATTGTCTAAGGATCTATAAGTGTTATTGTTGTGAATACTTTTGAGCATTAGATCTTGCGGTTATCTAATACAAAAAACCATTGAATTAAAACCATTGTTGCATTACTTTTTAAGTGCGCGCACACGGAGAAAACGAGCGGAGCGCACACTTGGGGATTGGGAAGCAGTTTTGCAGGACTTGTCTTGTTTGTATCTGGTTGTTGGTCATCGAAATACAATGTTGATATCTTGAGGCATGATGTCCAAGTCACTGAGATGCCCATAAACCTGCTTGCGCTGTAACTGCCACCTGGAAACTGCCTGCGAGCTCCAACTGATCCTATTTAATACCATCATTTGGACTGCTTTTGCAACAGAAATGATCATGCGATGAGTAAGCTCGATTTGGGCATATTTTCAGAAGCAATTACAGGTAAGAAATCAACATTTACAATATTTGACTGAATAATTGCAATCACGCTCATTTGCGTGTTCATTGTGTGGTGTTTAATACATTAAAAAGGTACAGCCAAGTTTTAAAGTCATAGTATTTATTTAAAATGCACATTTTTTTAAATAAGATGTTATTGATTTAATGAGAATACACCAAAGTACCACATTGTTTAGGTGGCTTATTGTTTCCCCCCTCAGTACAGTTCCATCAATCATTACTGAATACCAGCCTGTAAAATTCCAATAGTCTCAAAAGTATTGCCTATTTTAATTGTCTATTGTTCAAATGCACCGACCTTAATAATTAATAAATGCAAAATACAGTTATCTTTAGTGCATTTTATTCAATATACTTTTATTTACAATCATGTCAGTTACATTGAATGGACGTGTACGCTCTTTTACCATGGCATATGCATTTTTTTAAAATATATTTTTCCAGCATTTTATAATTGCGTAAAATCAGAATTCTTTTTCTATTGTACTGCTAGTAATGCATGCATTGTCTCTCCTCAAGGGGGTGAATGATGGCTGAAGATGGAGGAAATATCTCCGAGGACCATCAGTTGAGGGAAGCAGAGGGTAGCTCCTCTCTTCCAAGGACTTTTATACGACTTAACGACCTGTCCGGTGGCGGGGAGCGCAGTGAGCTTGAGGCTGATGGAGGCGAAAGGCGAGAGAGCGCAGCCGGAGCAGCAGCGGCGGAGGAGGCGTCCGCTAGCGGCGGGGAAGCCTTGCCCTATCCGTCTTTGGCACCGGTTGTGTTTTTCTATCTGAAGCAGACCACGCGTCCAAGGAGTTGGTGTCTGAAAATGGTTTGCAATCCATATCCTTTCAAACTCAAATGCACTTTGCCACACCTGGATGGCATACACCTGTACAGGTAGGGCGCACTACGGTGAACGCCGCCGTGCGCTGTCTTAAGTTTGGAAACAACGCATTCGACACAATATTAGTAAATAATTCTGCTAAAAATCATGATGTCCTTTTCGGAAATTATTAAATCATCCAAAAAAAACATCTCCCAAACAAAGAGAAAATATTTTTTAAAGTCCCCATTGTGCTGATAGCTAGAAATGAAAGCGCTTTCATTCCGCTTGTGGTGAGGAAGACAACACGATCCTGCAGAATATCAGAGTTTATGAGACTTGGCCAGCATGAATGTTACCTCAGCCGTCTCATAACTGTCTTAAAGCAGTTGTGTGCGTTTGTATGACAAACAAGCTGAGAAAAGTCATTTTACTCCATTAACTTACTGGCCTATGGCTCTGAGGCATTTTGACATAACCTCATTTATTAGCACTGATGAGTTAAGTTATTTGCTTGGTGTCATGCATTTCTAGAGCTAAGAATTGTGATCACAAAGTGCCTTTGGCTCTATATATTCAGAATTTACTATTGAACATATTTCTTTGAGGCAAAATCATAGTAGCTAGGCTATCAAGACATGTCTATGAATCAGTTTATAAGATGGCAGTGCCAACCCGATCCCATGGGAAAACGCAAGTATTTTATGAGTGGCCAATTTTGTATGAATTTGATTATTTCAAAAAATGTAAAAACATTTTTTTTTACAAAAAAAAAATAATTATGAAGGTTCACCTCTGAGCCCACCCCTAAACCTAACCGTCAATGGGACGTAAGGCAGATTGTAAGAATTCATACGAATTAGCCACCACTTTGACAAAACGTAAAATAGTTATGGATTGCCATGAAATTGTTTTGTCATTGCCTAGAATTCAGCCCAAATTGTATTTGGCAAGGCAAAAAGACTATTGCTTTTTACTTTCTAGAAGATCATATGGATATCTCCCTCTAGGAGTAATTTGAGAAGTCAATAGCAACATATTCCTGATTTCTTAACTTCGTGATTAGTTAATTATTTAAGTGAGTCCAATCTATCCTTGTTTGGCTTTCAGCAAGAGCGCCTAACAAGTGGTTTAGATTAGTCACATCTATCTAGTCCTAATGACTGTAATTTTTAGGGTGTTGTTAATGCTCTCATTCCCTCGGCAGCGAGATGATTTCATTTTGTATCTTAAGAGGCTTCCCTGTTTAGCTGCCAGTCGTTTCGCAGAAAGTGGAGAAAACGGACCTGATTGCGAGCGTGTGAGGAAGGGATGTGGTTAGCATGTGTGAGTCAGAGGTGTGCACTTGCAGTATGACTGATTCTGGGTGTAGGTGATCTGTTTGGTTTTCGGCGGACTCGCAGCAGCCTCGCCGAAGGAAAGAATGCTCTTTTGGATCGAACGAGCTGGCTGGACGTGATTGTGATGTCTGGGTTCAAATGCTTTGTTTTTCTTCAGTAGGAAATATGATGAGCCTTGTGGGCTCTGAAAGGCTGCCCAATCAAACACACTCATCTTTCCCCCATTCTTGTTTCTCAAACTCCTCACGCTCTTCCCCCATTAGATGAGCCCACATCCCTAAAAAATAAGCCAGGCTTATGAAACACAGTGCCACTGGGGTGGGAGTGGGCCTCGTGGTTCTCCCGGCCTGATGGTCTGGTATTCCTCAGAGAAAATAAAGCCAGCTCTTGCCATTGCATTTCCATATTCTTAAATGCCACTGTTTCTACCGAGTTCCCATTGGTCCAGTGCACTCATGCGAAAAGACTGAGCCAAAAGGGATCCTATTAACTGTGGTCAAGAAATAGATGTGGAATTCCCTCTCCTTGAATCATCCTGCTGCACTGCTGCACGCACAATCTGTTCACCGTTCAGTCGAGATCAATGAAAAGGCTGGCTATTTTTTTTAAATAGCTTTGAAACGGTGGTCAAGTAAAGTGATCATAATACAGCCAAATGTGATACTGCGCAGTATAGTATACAGGAACAAATCAAAGTGTGCAGTGACATTTGCACAAACGGGAGAGTCCTCCGTATATATATCCTCTTGCAGATTTATGTATCGAGACAGTTCATCTCTCAAGGTGCCATCTCATGTAATGATTCCTCGTATGGTAATTTCTGTTCTTAGATCATTGTTGTGGCATTGAGTGGGGTTTCAATCTCTGGGACTCATTATTTGCGCAGAGATTTATTTATATGTATAGTCTTCATAGATGACCTTTAATACATCTCTGTAGCCATTATATAAAGGTCACTGTTTTTTAATAGTTTGTAAAGTATCTCGGATCGATCTTTTTGTGTTTGTCCTTTTTGAGAGTCTTTGGACAAACTCATTTTCATACTTTTTCAGATCAAATGGGTCCTTGTTGCAATGTCTGACAATCTCATTTGCAATTTGGCATGTGCATCAGTTGATCGCTTAATCAGTTCATCAAAAAGTCACTTTGTATTATTGATTTGCCAGTAATGAAGGAGTTTTCTAAGTCCTTGTGCGTCTGTTTGCCATTAGCGAATGATTCTGCAGTCTTTGTGATTCATCATTCTGTGTTTGTATTCTGTCATTCATTAGATCTTTTTTAGATCCCTTGAGTGTTACTCTAGCTTATTGAACCTTTGACTTGTCCTCCGTCATGGGGTTTTCTCTGGAACCTGCAGCATGTTATATGTAGCGTCGGCATTCTGGAAGAGTTTGTGCATGTGTGTACTTAATAATGCCTGTGTTTGTGTGTGTGTGTGAGGGAGAGAGTTTGGGTGTTTGTGTAACTCAGAAGTTTGAAAGTTCACTTTTCGAAGTTGGGCTGCGCAGTTGATTGCACTGAAATCGAAATAATGATATGGTGTAGTTCAGTTATTAAACTCATTTAATTATATAAGTATCTAATTATAGAATTTGTAAGTGATTTAAATATTATACAGTCTGCACTCTGCATATGCTTCAAATTCTGAGTATAATGTGCATTGAAACGTAGAGCACTCAAAGGCTACGTTCATACTGTCAGCCCAAATCCGGCACATTTTTTTTGTGTATCTGATTGGAATCTGATCTAAAATTATTGACGTGCACACGGTGTATCGCAACTGTTCAGATCCGATTTGTGTGTCCATGCAGCTCTTTCGTTTTCTGGAATATCTGCATTGGATTCCATGGCAATGACATTTTGTTAGTAGGTATACGCCAAAACAGCAACAACACCCGCAACATAGAGGGGTTATTGCCTTATTGACAACATTATATTGTGCATTCATCATGCTGAACTATTGCGTCTTCTGAGATCTTCTAATGTTTCCTATAACGTCTGATGTTCTATGTTTTACGTGGCGTGAGAAAGTCACATAAACCATGCGAAATCCGGTCAGAGTGGTCAGACTGAAACGGATTTCCAGATATGAATGTATCTTGAAACGGATTTCATGTGATAAAAAAAAAAAAAAAGTGCAGTCCACACTTGGTAAATCTGATTAGATTTAAATTTGAGATGCACAAAATTTGAATTTGAACTGACAGTCTGAATGTAGCCAAAGTTCTGCATTAATGTATTGTTTTCAAATTTGCGCTTTTCGAAATATCTTTGACACTGCAAGTAATGCCGTGTTCCAGGCAACCCGTAACCTGTGTTTTTTCAACCTTCTACCCGTGAAAGTGCAATGGAACGGCAATCAAACCTGTGACTTCCCACCCATGAACTCGTACTAGATCGATGTACTCCCAGTTATGCGCTCTGAAGTCAAATAGCCCGCGAAACAACAATGGCAGCCCCTACGGATGCAGTGTTTATGAAGGTTGTACACGAATACCGTAAAATAAAAGGTATAACAGCTTCTCTTGCCTTATGCGCCGTTTTTCTCCTCCGTTTCCCTCAAATAAGCAAGGAGTAAGCACCTTTGGCAATAGAAATTATTTTGAGCATAATGAGCATAAGCCCCGTCAGCCATGCTTTGTTTACATCTAGCTACCACAATTCCTTGCGCTCCGGCAGTTTGGCGTGTCTTTGCCTGAAATGTTACAAAGTTGTGAGTCGTGGTTTGAAGTCGTAAATTACGGGCTCAAAAACCTGCCTGGAATGCAGCGTAATTATACAAAAAAGATAAAAGACAATTCACAATTAAAGCGAGTAAAAATAGATCTGAAACTAGCCTGATAAGCCAGACTCACATCAAGATGATGGGTCTGGGAACTCACCATTGGCAGGGCTCTGAGGGGCAGGATAAACGGCTGTCTTTCAAATTCCCTCTGCACCCAATAGGATGGCGCTACAACCAACCAGAGCAACGAAGAAGGTGACACTGAGCTAGTTGATAGATTAAACTTAATACGGCAAAACTTCGAACACATCTTCCTTTCTTAAGAATGACTTCAGTGCCGTTCTTTGTTCTTTTCTCAAAGAAAAGCTTAACTCCAAGTCTTCCAGAGTCGCGGCCAAAGCCGGTTCGAAAGACCACTGTTTGACAGCTTCTTTATTTACACGTAGCACGTGGAACCGCGTCAACTCTGCCGTCATTATGTTAAGCCCGCCCACTGACTCTATACACGATGTGATTGGCCTGACCAGAGTTTGGTTTTCCAGCTCGCAAGCCAAAGGAGAGTTGCTAGACTACCCTGGCTGCAAAATAGATTTGCTGCCGCTAGGGTGCGTCTAGATTTCTAGGCTAATCAGAAGTCCAGGTACAATGTTAATAAATGTTTTCCATAATTGAATAAGCAACAGATATAATGTCCATCATACTGTAATATTACACAGCTAATTGAAGTTCAGCAGGTGTGGCAAAAAAAAGACAATAAGATATTTTTGGTCTTCTAATTCCACTTCCAAAAGCAATAGTTGTTCTTCAAGGATGTTCACACTTGTACTCTTTAAAAGAACTAGACCAGTTGAAAGAGGTATTTTTAATAACAATAACAATGCAGTTATCTTTGCATTCACATTGTACCCAAACATAAGTGGATTTAGATACATGTTTGTCTACCTTTTACCTTACCTTTTACTTTCTTTTGTTTATTTATATTTATATTATATATATATATATATATATATGTATGTATATACTTACTTTGTGGTCTTTCTGTACAATACTGTAAGAAGTATTTAATTTCCCCTAAATTAAACTGTTGACCAGAACACAATTTTGAAAAAAGCCAATTGTAATGTTTACAAGAGACCGAAAGATGTGCCATAGTGATAATATGTGTGCAGCGAAATGCTCAGATTACTGATGCAGCTTTAGGAAGGAAAACCAAGTCTTCGGTTAGTCTTTAGTTTGTTCATTTGAAAACACAGATAAGCTGCTGCGTGCATTTCTGCTTTTTCAGTAACAACTGCTAATTGGATTTTTAGTTGCAGTTCTAGCTGAGCTACACTGTCATGGTTTACATCAAAGACATGTATTTAAGAGCCTCTAAAATTCAGATGTATCCTGTATATAAGGAATCAGGGCACTGAAGAATGTAAAGAATGCCTTAATTGATGCAAATAATTCCAGAAGAAAAATGGAGATTATTCACGTTGTCAAAGCGTAAGAAAAAAACCTCCCTCATTTACGAGACAATGTGCCCTCAAGGCATCTAAGATGACATATCTTCCAAGGCCGACTGAACTTCCTCATTATGGACTTAAAGGTCCCGTTCTTCGTGATCCCTTTGTTCAAACTTTAGTTAGTGTGTAATGTTGCTGTTAGAGCATAAATAATACCTGTAAAATTATAAAGCTCAAAGTTCAATGCCAAGCGAGATATTTTATTTAACAGAAGTTCCCTTTCAAAGCGTACAGCAAACGGCCGGCTTGGACTACATCCTGGTACTTCCTTCATAAATGACGTCAGTAGAACAGTAGAACAGACCAACCTCCGCCCACAATAATATGCGAAAAAAGGGGGCGTGGTCTTGTTGCTGTCCCACGTGGAGAAGAGGATGTGTCGCGTGGAGAAAAGGAATTGTTGCGTTTGAGTGTGTTTGTCGCCATGTCGTTGAGACGCTGTTATTTTCATCCCGGAGTCAAATCACCTTTGTTTGGCTTTCCCAGGGACGCTGTAGAGATCATTAAGCGCATACATCTCCCGTTAAGAGGCGTGACCTTTTCACATGTGCTAAGCTACTGTCGAATCACAAAACAGGAACCGTGCCACGTTCACTAAGCTGCGGTCAAATCACAACACGGGAACCGCTGGCACAATCAGAACTCGTTACGTATTTCTGAAGGAGGGACTTCATAGAATAAAGGAAGTCATCAGCCGTTTTTAGGACAGTGAAAACAGAGGTATACAGATAAGTACATTGTGTTAAAAATACTGTTTTTTTTTTACACGCGAAACATGAACACATTTTATATTGCACACTGTAAACACAATCAAAGCTTCAAAAAAACACAAAGAACGGGACCTTTAAACATTGCAGAACATTCTCTGCACGTGGTCAAAACGTTACTAACCATCTCCGGCATGTTCCACTATCTTGATGACACTGCAAACCCACCCCACAGTAGCTATTTCGGTTTTCAGACCATCTCCAGACTTTAGGTCAGTAGATAAGCATGTGATAATGTATGTGCTTTGGGACTTCTCAAGAAACAGTGACAAAATCAGTGGTTTCTTCAGTAAAGACCACAGTAAAACACATATTCATATTCATATTTAGCTTTGAGCGCCTCACATCTCTCACTTGTGTCTTCCTGTGAATTTAATATGATTACAGAACTCAAACCCAGTAAACCCCTGTGCCGCACCATTAGAGCTCATCTAACAGCCTTCAGCTTGAGCAGACAGCAGACATCTTCTCAGGATATGGTGGAGATTTCAGTTTTGTAGCTGTCGGTCAGATCACTGGCACAAATTTTAAACTATTAATGGAATATATAGCAATTATTAGGTCTGTCAATCTAACATGTAACAATTTTAGGTTTAATAATTAGGGGTGTTACATCACGATACGATCGGACATCGATTCACTTAGCCAGCGATCAAATATATTTTCCAATACCTCAAAATGCAGTGATACAATTTGATTAGATTCAAGGGCCTGTGATCAATATATCAATATTACGATGTGCCTATTTTACACAACTAGTTACATTTTTCAACTCACAGATAACAGATAATTGAACTCACTGCAAATTCTATATCCATATTAGGACCTCCACCAAAAAAATATATTAAAAAAACCTAGTAAAATTAAATAATAATTAAAAAACATTGCGCATGCAAGATCATACTTTGATCAGCTTATCATTGCTTGTGCAAAGCAGTGACAACAGTCAAGAAAGTCTTTCAGTCTTCTGTGGTCACTAATGGCTGGTCACTAATGGTCACGTTTCCACTGAGCAGTACGGTTCAGTACGGGATGGTAAACCCTGATCCGGCTTGCATTTCCACCGCCAACAGCACCCTTACTAATCTAGTATCCCAATTAGGGCATGCACAACAATACGAGGTAGGCTACAAAATTTGGTAAAATAAATCTAACAAAGACATTTCATTAAGTTGTTGACAGTTAAGTGAGATTGGGTTAATATCATCCATTTGATACCAGTAGTAATTTTATCGATGTGTTACCGGTCCTATCTGACCTGCTCCGGGCAGGCTTAGAACCGGGTTTCCTGTGTAGGAGGCGGCAGGCACACTTAATACCGCAGCATTTAGCGTCAGTCGCTAGCATGCTTCTTTAGGCCAGGGGAGTGAGGTTTACATGCTCTTACTGACCTATGGGGGTTACACTCACCCCCCTAAACCTCACTCCCACCAAATGTTACCAGCCTTACTAGACCTGTTCAGAGTGGGATTCGAACCAGGGTCTCTGGCTTGGGAGGTGGGTGTGCTAACAAGGATGCTAAAGACCACTGCCTCTAGCGTCAGTCGCTAGTGCAGCTCTTGAGGCCAATGGAGTGAGGTTTACACTCACAGCTCTTACTGGCCTATGTCCGTTACACTCACCCCCCCAAACCTCACTCCCCACTCTGAGCGGGTTTCAAATCGCACACGGTCTCCGGTGTGGGAGGCTGGCGCGCTACCAAGGTCAGTCGCTAACATGCCTCTTGAGGCCAGTGTAGTGAGTTTTGCACACACAGCCTACGTCTGTTACAGATGCATCGTTAAAATCGATTATACAAATAAAATTAATTACTTTTGTATTTAATTGCATAAGTCAATTAATTAATCAAATTCATCGCAATTTATAGGATTTCCTTCCTTTCCTCCATTCCTTTCTTCCTTCCTTCCTTCTTTCAAACAAGCAACAGTTGTTGGCATATTTGATTTGTCTGTAAAAGAATAGAACATGAAGTGAGCTCTTATTTAATCAGCAGAAAATGTTACTCTGGGCATCCAGCACATCCAGACAGAGAAGGCAGAAAATGAGGGAAAGTTTTACAGACCAGCACATATGAGATATTACAATTTCTTTTTGTAATATAACCAAAGCTTTGAAATATGAGATTGTGTTGATCTTGAAATTAAATTATGTCATCAGTTCTATGGTAATATTCCTCTGCACAGTGTCACCGTCACTCTATTCTCTACCTCTGAGCACAGCCAGAACTCCCAGACCTGGAAACACGGGTGAAAAACATGCTGCGTGCATCCTTTTCACCTGCTATAGCGAATAACAGACTGCTCATTAGTTACCAAACAACTCCTGCATATTGTCAAAAAATGTACATCGCTTGTGTGCCAAGTATGTAATTTACATCAGCTATATGTTTTCAGGATGTGAAAGAGAGCATGCAAAAATGCTGTTCATTAGAAAAGGATTCTGTCCTAAAAGTTAATCTCTCATTTTTTCCCCAAACTGTTTGTGTTACTGGCACGTCCTGCTACTGTCTGTTATGTACTTTTATAATATTGCCAATGTGCTTGGCAGCATTCTGCTTCTTATGCATTGTTACTCCTGCTATAATTGGTGTTTTTGTTGCCAAATGCTCATACTGTTGATTTATGAAGACAGATTTTGACTCTGGAGGCAATCATGGCACTAACTATTGTCAATTAATCACAATTTAGCCCTCAATTCCTTCATTTGACAACCAGAAACCTAGCATAAACATAAAAAGCAGCTTAAGCCGAAGGGATGAAGCCAATTTTGCCATGAAGAAAATGGTCATTACTTTGTGTTCAATATTTCATAATTCCATCTTTTCTTTTTTTAAGGCCTCCCCCCATAACACATTTCAGGCAGAATCCCATATATGCCAAGTCTGTGAATTAATGTACAGTGGCTCATTACAGGGTCCTGTCAAAGCCAGACATCTATAAGCCCTCTATTTGAACAAAAAGGGAAGTTATAATTACAGCCAGACTAGTCTGTCCTTTAAATTAGTCCTCTATTACATGTCTAACTATCAGTTGAGAGCAGCTGGTGCTGTATGCTGTACTATATCTAATAGCCTCAGTATAGAACACTTTTGTTTGCCTATACAAAAGGGGCCGTTTGTTGTTTGGAAAATATATTTGAACATATGAAGATAAAGTTAGATATTTGATCTCATATATATCCTTGTATGAAAAGTCAGAACCTTTGAAAATGAAAAACATTTTCCTGATTTTACTGTATGTGGTAAGTTAGAATGATGATTTATTTGGTTTGTGCATTTCTGAGCAATCAGAACATTTGCGTTTGAGTGCAATGCATTGCTGTGTGCAAAACATTTTGTTTTTATGTGCATTTATACACCGATCAGGCATAACATTATGATCACTGAGAGGTGACGTGAATAACACTGATTATATCTTCATCGGAGCACCTGTTAGTGGGTGGGATATATTAGGCAGCAAGTGAACATTTTGTCCTCAAAGTTGATGTGTTAGACGCAGGAAAAATGGGCAAGCGTAAGGATTTGAGCGAGTTTGACAAGGGCCAAATTGTGATGGCTAGACGACTGGTTCAGAGCATCTCCAAAACTGCAGCTCTTGTGGGGTGTTCCCGGTCTACAGTTGTTAGTATTTATCAAAAGTGGTCCAAGGAAGGAACATTGGTGAACCGGCGACAGGGTCATGGGCGCCAAGGCTCATTGATACACGTGGGGAGCGAAGGCTGGCCCGTGTGGTCCGATCAAACAGATGAGCTACTTTAGCTCAAATTGCTCAAGAAGCTAATGCTGGTTCTGATAGAAAGTTGTCAGTATACACAGTGCATCGCAGTTTGTTGCATATGGGGCTGCATAGCTGCTGACCAGTCAGAGTGCCCATGCTGACCACTGTCCACAGCTGAAAGTGCCTACGGTGGGTATTTGAGCATCAGAACTGGACCACAGAGCAATGGAAGAAGGTGGCCTGGTCTGATGAATCCCGTTTTCTTTTACATCACGTGGATGGCTAGATGCGTTTGCGGCGCTTAACTGGGGAACACATGGCACCAGGATGCACTATGAGAAGAAGGCAAGCCAGCGGATTCAGTGTGATGCTTTGAGCAATGCTCTGCTGGGAAACCTTGGGTCCTGCCATCCATGTGGATGTTACTTTGACACAAACCACCTACCTAAGCATTGCTGCAGACCATGAACACCCATTCATGGAAATGGTATTCCCTGGTGGCTGTGGCCTCTTTCAGCAGGATAATGCGCCCTGCCACACAGCAAAAATGGTTCAGGAATTTTTTTAGGAGCACCACAATGAGTTTGAGGTGTTGACTTGGCCTCCAAATTCCCCAGATCTCCACATCTTGGAGCCAGATACCACAGCACACCTTCAAGGGTCTAGTTGAGTCCATGTCTCAATGGGTCAGGGCTGTTTTGGCAACAAAAGGGGAACCAACACAATATTAGGTCATAATGGCCTGATTGGTGTATAAGCAAAATTGTCATTCATTAAATGTGTGTGAGACCTTCTTGTCTTTTTCCTGATAAGAAGTCTTCGATGTTACTTGAGTAGTCTTGATAATACATTTTAAAAAAAACTTTTGGCATTATAAAAATTGCTCTAACTTGGTATGTTGATGGTGAAATTGGGTATTTGTGCATATGTGTCCAAAAAGAATATGCACGTCACCCTGGTGGGTTTCTTATTGGGCAGTTCCCTCCTCGATCAATATATCTGACTGCTTCATTTGGAATATTTACTCATCATAATTGTCTGTAAATTTGACCTGAATTCATGCTAGGAAAAAGGAGAACGAATGAATCAAGCTGAATTGGTTGTTTGAAAAACACCCATTATTATCGAAATGTCAGACTCTTGGAAAGCTCTCTGTCTCCTTTGTTCTCTTTTGAGCGTGTGTATATATTTTTCTTCTATATTACCTTTTGTCACTGTTCTTGCTTGGCCGCCCCCTGCCAATCTTCAACCTCTCAACACTCTCTACCTCTCTCTTCCTCCCTGGGCTGTTCCGTGAGATGTCTGTAAGTTTATATAGGAATCAGTCCAGGATTTTCCTACCAGCTTTTTCTCATTAGAGAATTGGAGGAGACTAGAGAAGTTGAGGGGAATGGCATGAGGCAGGAGAGGTGGGGGAGGGAGAAAGAAAGAGAGAAAGAGAGAGAGGGAAACTAGGGAAAGTAGGGGTGAGATGTATGTTGGCCCACCTAACCGAATTCCCATACGGCCTCTGAAGCTCATTACCTCTACCACTTGTGTTTACTTTCCTTTAGTCGTATTACCAGTTAGATCTAGCCTTTCCTTTCCCTCTCACAAATCCCCCTTCCTCTGCACGCTAAACCTAGCACATGATATTTATTTCTGTTGCCTCAGTTGTCTTTAAAAAATACAAAAAATGTGATTTTTATTGCTTTGAGGTACATTTGGTTATATACCTACAACATGGGCTTAAATATTTTTGGTCAAGAGTGTTTTTTTTACTAGAGAGGTTTAGTCCTTACATGTTTTGTAGGGGTGGGTGATATGTACAAAATCTTGTATTACGGTATGAGAAATTTTATATCATTGTGCATCTTAATATGCTTTTTTCTTCCTCTGGAAATTCAATGAAAACATTGTTTTATACATTAAATAACCATGTAGTAATGCCTATTTTTGGGTATTTAGAATTAAATTAGGGATTCACAATATAGTGGTAGTATTAGTTATCGGTTGATGTTAGATTTTTTTATTTTTATTTTCAACGTTTGAAATTTGCATTTCATATTTTCATGTGAATGTTCAGGAATTTTGTTCCAGGATCAACAAAAGATCCTTAGGCAAAATCATGGTGACCAAATCAGTAAAGTCAGTACAAATATTATAAATCAAATATTTCTACCTCTTGTTTCTGATTGGGATTTTCATTAAAAGTTATAGAATAAAGTTATAGTTAAAGTTATAGATAAAAAATAGAAGGTACTACCCAGTCTAATGTTTACTTGTGTGAGGGAATTTGTGCTATGTGACTTGTCAGGAGGTGAGGCATGCCTGATTGCTTTTGTTGTACCCGTCTGGGATGTCTGACTGGCCATGAGAATCCCCTTTTTTGGACATGCTTGACTGGAGGGGTGTGTCGCAGGTGGCAGTGATAGACCCCAGGACTGACCCGCACACTTATCAGCAGCATCCTCCCCTCATGGCCACACTTAAAGGCCCCTCAACCCACCCGGTGTCATCACAGTCCCAGTCACGATGCTCAACCCAGTGTCTGGGCAAAGAAAAAAGAGATTTCTTACTGGAGATAAAACCTATTAGGTTATAAATATCTCTTTAAAGCAGAAAGCGTTGTTATATAAAGCTGGCACGGTATGTAGATACGGCCACATTTTGAATTTCTTTCTTGTGAGAGATTAAAAACATCTGCTTATATGTTTAATGCACATTTGACCCAAAAAGGACTAAAGAAAAGGAAAACCACTTTCCTACACCAGTCCAGCCCAGTTAAATTTATGTGACTTGGTTAAAAGGAATCCCGTTGTGCTCTAATAATTATTGTCCTGAACTTGTCCAAGCAATCCCCTGCACGTGTTTAATTAAAATGGCTTCCAAGCGGCGCACCTCAGTATTCTCTCGCTGTAATGCTGCCAACACCTGAAAAGTGAGTGAAGGGTTTGGAAGCCTGGGGAAACCTTCCCAGAATTCCAGCATTGTACAGTAATTACAGTGTAAAGCTTCATTGGCTTTTATTGGGATCCATCTTGCCCTTGCCTTCGCTAACAATAAGACAACTTATCTGAGTGAAGGCTAGGTGTCTCGCAGCCCCGCTGCTGCTGCTTCCTGTAGTTGATGAAAAACCACAGTGACATTTACAGCTTCCAGACCATTATAGCCTAATAGCCGTAGGTGATGCCGTCCACACTGGCGACAAATAAGCCGAGTGAATTCGGGAGCTACTACATTACGTTTGAATGTCACGCCATCACCTGAACAGCACAATGCAGTAATGCGAGCGACAGAGGGAAAAGGGAAACTTTAACCTCTTACTGCTGCGAATGGGAGGATGTTAGTCCTGTAGATTTGGCAATTATGACAAGACAAACTGGCCACAAACAGAAGTGGCCTGTTGTCTCCGTGTGGCTGTCACAAAGAACCAGGCTGCTCGCTGTTCAACGTCCTTGGTTGGGATTTCAAAACAGCTTGTTTTCACTCGCATTGAATATTCATCTTAAGTTCTATAATAGTTTATTCGGTTCAGATTTTTCTTTTGGTTTTGATCTCTTGCATTTGGTTGAAGGATATCTTAAGCAATCATCTTTCCCTTAAGGCCTCGCACGCAGAAAATGAATAAGGCCGTCTGTAATCTGGCCTAGATTAGGCATCGCAGTCAGGCTTCCCCCACGAAACGAATTACTTTTTATACGGTTTCATTTTTTGACGCCCCTTTCCTCACTTCTAAACCCGTGTTTTATTGGAAATTCATTCTAGGGTTGTAATTTTGTTAGTTGGAGTTGTTTTGGACCTTGGGGAGGGTGTTTTAATGTTTAGTTCTTTAGGTACAGTGGATAGATATTGCCTGTGTGTTTTTCCTGATAGAGCTGTCTTGTGTGTACGTGTTGCTGTCACGCTGAGTCAGGGGGAGTGGGGGAGACACAGACCTCGTGGTTTTCGTGTCTCTTGTTAACATTTTTTGTTCAGGATTTCCTACAAGATGTGGCTGCAAAAACAGTTCCAGACCCCCTCCACATCTCCCACTTGCTCCCTCCCTCTCTCAGAAGACAAAAAGACAGAAAAAAGAAAAAGAGAAATCTGCTTTTAATTTAAATGTAAGCAGCAATACACTAGAGTCCTCCGGGTCCTAAAGTCCCCCTTCACTGTAAAAGCAGATACTGTATTGAGTACAGAACATGAATGCAGTAAAACAAACAAACATAGAGCAAATAGCTTAAAGAAAGATCTGGTCATCCTACTCTGTTTTAAAGTGTGTCTTTGGCTGAGAATTAAAAAAAAATCCTGCAGAGTAAAATAATGCCTTGGCTTATTTTCAAATATTATTATTTATTATTACTGAGATGATATGATGTGATATGATATTATTTTAATTGTATTATATACACAACCAAAATTTCCCTCCTTTTAATTCATAACAATAATATATGACAGGCCAGTGATGTATTGAATAATTCACTAATAACATTCCTGGTGTTATTTGTGAAGTCTGTGCACCAACTACTTTAGGATCCATGAATGCGATTTAAAAGTGCGGTCACATTTACCAGTGTTTGGAGAATTTTTGCTGGGCGTAATCCAGTCATCAATTCATAGAAGGCTGCTTGGTTTGAAAGTGTAAGAGGCCCTTGAGTAGTGACAGGAATTATTAAAAGTCCATAGGATGTGAGTGTGAATAATGAAGAAGACGGTGTGGAACAAGGTGATACTAGTCTAGTGGGTAGTGTGTGAAACAAAGGCAAAGGTTGTGTGTTCGATGAGTTCCTCTTGATTTGTGTCAGTCGTGTTGTGGGGTGGGTGAGGTACAACAGAGCCTTTAGAGGGTATCGTGTTTTACTACCGCCATCAAACCCAACCTGTCCTAATGATATTAACTTGATATGTGTCCTCTTACATCCTTGTCCTTGTGAATCATCCATAACATCAAGGCCTTCAGAGGTTACAGCTACTGAGATGTTCAGTGACATCTTCAATATTTTGAGCGCTAAATCATGCATGTATGGGGAGCGCTCTTTGATACTTTAAAACAAGCAAACAGCCTGTCAGAGGAGATGAAAAAGGCCACAGTCTTGGAGTGTTGTACACACTCTGTCTCTTGGGAAGCAAATGAGTGCCTTGGCCTCAGACTCGCTCACACCACATCATTTATCTTGTCCTGTGGAGTGTAATCATCGGAGTGCTGCGCAGTCACTCGGGCGGTCTGTGTCCGGGGAACACCCCAGGGGGGCTCCCGCCTCTGAGCTGTCCTCACTGCATGGTGGATATGCTGACCTGGAAGAGAGCCGAGAAGCCGGCAGTCTGATCGGTAACGATACATGGTGAGGAAGAAGTGAAATTGTCAGGAGCCCAAATCATTTGCAGCCCAATATGGGGTGTCATCATTTGCCAAACTTTGGTAATCAAATAATTTGTCTGGTACATGCTATAATTACACTGTGATGTTAGAAAAAGGCATGTTTCCCCTTTGACGGTCATTGAAAAGTAACCACATATTCTGCCATTTTATATACAAATAGCATACTACTCTTACAATTTCTGCCATATAAAGATATAAAAGTTTTACTAAAATTACTAAACCTAAAACTGAAATAATTATAAATAAAAGCTGAATAGAAAATTATGAAAATAAAGCAAACTAATAAAAATGACAGGCACATTACAAAATGTAAAAATAAAAGCTTTATTCAAAGTATTAATAAATGCTATAATACTAAAATAACACTCATGTATGGCAGTATGCTATTCCAATTTAGGCCTGAATGACCATAATGCAAATATCCTATCCCTATGGTAGCCTTTTGCAGTGCCTGATGAAAAAATGTAGCTTGTTGTCATGATCATCTTGTTCTATCAAACCAAAAGTGCCTTTTATAACCAGTTAGCACTATGCTAAGCTAATGGGCTAAGCTGTTGGTTTACTAACCAAAGACTGATTAAAAACAAAGAAAAGAATGTCCATTTTCCATAATGTGTAGGCTATATTTAAATTCTAATAACATTTATATTTAATGTATATTGATTGTAGCTCATAAAAAGTAATTTTAGTCAATGGAATCGCTTTGAGGGTCATGCTAACAAATGGAAATGCTAAAGGATAGCTTTCTCTAGAGCTGTGTCCGAAATCTCATACACTGTAAAAGATGATATGATCAATAAGTTATGCCAACATATGTTTTTACATTGAATTAACTCATCAAAATATGTTAACCATTTTCAACTTTTTTTTTTATAAGTTATACAAGATTCAATTTAAGTCAGTTTAAATGTAAGGCAGCAATTTATTTTATTTTATTTTATTTTTTTTACAGTGTATACACATAGTTCACTATTTGAAGGGATAGCCATTTGTTATGATGTCCAAAAAGTGGACATTATTGAGTGCGCTAATTCTTGATAATGAGTGTACAACCAGAGATGGTCTTATTATTGGAAGATACAAGGGTCCGTGGCTCTACCATTTGAAAAAAGTGTAACCACTAACTCGAATCACGCATGCCTTGATAATACACATTACAGCCTTGATGTGTTTAAGAGCAAGCATGTTGAGGATTAGCCGATGAGCTGTCAATTAATTAAAGGATAAGCTATTTCCTTACAAAAGTGGTTTAGTTTGCAAAGTTAAGCCTCTCCTCCATTGACATCCATAAAAAATGGCCTCTTGTCTCTTGTTAGCAGGCGCTATGCGGTTTCGGCTAAGGTTGCAGACTTGCCTTCAAATGGCTTTGGTAAAACTGATGTATGCGGCTAACCACTATAGAATACCCATTCAAGCGTTTCAACAAATTAAATTATGCAATTCACCAGAAGAACACTTCCGGTGCACTTAGTGTCTAAATTCGCTCACCCGTTTTCATTCACTTATTGAGTGGACTATATTAATGGAGGGAATAATGAATGGAGGGTACAATTGATCACGGAATTAGTTGTCCATTATTTTCATGATCAATTTTATCAATTAGTTGTAGCAGCCCTACCTCACATGCCTCACAGTACAAGAAGGTCCCAGCATGCCATGCACATAAAATATATCTGCAATTCAGATTCGGCCCATGTGACACACTCCTCCTCCAGCCATATAAATCCCACGAAGACAAATGGATGACTGAGCAGCTTTTCAAGTGTCTGGAGTTTAGGATGCCTTGCTAAATAAATCATATTCTCTTTAGCGCTCATTTTGTTTAGTGGTTAGGAGGGCCGTGGGCCAAATGATGGCTCATTGGAGGACTAGCGATAATAGTCGTGGGCAAAATCGTGGTAAACAATAATCATATCACCCATCTCCACTTTGGTAGCATCTTTTGTAAGTGATGGTTGACAGTGCACAGTTAATTACTTACTGAAAAGCGCAGTGATAAACAAGTGCTTGTTTAAAAAGCATGCCTGTGAATTATTTCGCTAACAGCCAGTTCCCTTTAGGAGATCTGGACACACAATTAACAGGGCATAGATTGTGCACTTGGCAGCATCTTTAGACTTTGCATTAAGCATATGGTGTTTAGATGGTGTATATATATTAGCAGGATGAAGGTGGTATGGTTTTAAATGGCCTATATATATATATATATATATATATAATTTTTTTATTTTTATTGTTTTATAAGCTCCCGATCTCCAGATCTACCCCCACTCTGAAAGTGAGCTCATCTGACCTGATGGGAAGTCATTTATGTAATGATAAGTGCTCACAAAAGATCCCAGCTTTCAGAGGAGAATGTCCTCCTGAACGGCGGCCAATTACTATGCATAAAGTGCCTAGAATTCCTGCTCTTCCCTCTTCATTTCTTTTCTTTATCTTTCCCTACCAGTATACTGTATATGACAGTGGTGGCTGGTGATAATTATTTTTGGATTATTCATGAAATATATTGAAGAACATATAAAATAGTTAACCCATCAAAGCCAGTTTTTATTAAAGGTCCCGTTCTTCATGATCAGATTGTTCAAACTTTAGTTAGTGTGTAATGTTGCTGTTAGAGCATAAATAATACCTGTAAAATTATAAAGCTCAAAGTTCAATGCCAAGCGAGATATTTTATTTAACAGAAGTTCCCTTTCAAAGCCTACAGCGAACGGCTGGCTTGGACTACATCCTGGTACAGCCTGCTTTAATGACGTCAGTAGAACAGTAGAACAGACTAACGTCCGCCCACAAGAATACGCGAAAAAGGGGGCGTGGTCTTGTTGCTCTCCCACGTGGACGGGCAGTATCAAGATGCATGTTGACTAAATTCAAGCATTACAGAGAAAACAGTGTCTTCACTTTTATCTTTTTACACATTCATTGAATGAGGAAGGGAAAAACACAAGAAAACAGCAACAACAGACTAGCATGTTGACTACTTGAACATACATTTTGCTCTCCTTTCTTTCTGGCCAGCAAATTTCTCAATGACTCTCTGATTAAAGTCAGTCATCTCAGTAGTGTCATGACGTTTGCATTGTTCAGTTACATTTTTGAGGTCTCTTGCCCACGTTGTTGTCCACAAAACTTCAGTACCGACACTTAGAAATAAAAGACAGGGAAAGCAATAAAGGGCATTGCTAACAACACATCCAGCCAGCCACTTACGTTTCTCATAACAAGCGCGTGAAGCTCCGAGTGTAGCTTCATCCTCTGTCACTGGCCTGCTGCTGGATTTGTAAATCGCGTTGGTCCAGTTCGGGATCCTTTTTTCCAACGAACGCTTTGTGAAAGAATTTGGTTTAACTGCTGCCATCTCTACGAAAGTGAGTCGAAGTGACAGTGTCGCCCGCACACTTTCGCTTTAGTGGCCAAAAGCGTAAAATTGAATGACAGGTGACGAGAACCAATCAGATTGGATAAAAAAACACATCCAATTCTGATTCGCCAGGGACGCAGCGACCTGCGTCCGGAGGAGGATCTTTAAGAAACCAATTAGAGACCAGCTTCAGGTCACATGCTGCCCGTATATTTTTGGACTCAGATAGACATCCATTCGTCCGGCGTCCCTTGCCCATGAAACAGCATGAAACATATTGAAGAACATATAAAATAGTTAACCCATCAAAGCCAGTTTTTATTAAAGGTCCCGTTCTTCGTGATCCCATTGTTCAAACTTTAGTTAGTGTGTAATGTTGCTGTTAGAGCATAAATAATACCTGTAAAATTATAAAGCTCAAAGTTCAATGCCAAGCGAGATATTTTATTTAACAGAAGTTCCCTTTCAAAGCCTACAGCGAACGGCTGGCTTGGACTACATCCTGGTACTTCCTTCATAAATGACGTCGATAGAACAGTAGAACAGACTAACCTCCGCCCACAAGCGGGGCGTGGTCTTGTTGCTGTCCCACGTGGAGAAGAGGACGTGTCGCGTGGAGAAAAGGAAGTGTTGCGTTTGACTGTGTTTGTCGCCATGTCGTCGAAACGCTGTTATTTTCATCCCGGAGTCAAATCACCTTTGTTTGGCTTTCCCAGGGACGCTGTGGAGATCATTAAGCGCATACATCTCCCGTTAAGAGGCGTGACCTTTCCACGTGCGCTAAGCTACTGTCGAATCACAACACGGGACCGTGCTACGTTCGCTAAGCTGCTGTCAAATCAAAACACGGGAACCGCTGGCACAATCAGAACTCGTTACGTATTTCTGAAGGAGGTACTTCATAGAATAAAGGAAGTCATCAGCCATTTTCAGGACAGTGAAACATGAACACATGTTATATTGCACACTGTAAACACAATCAAAGCTTCAAAAAGACACGAAGAACGTGACCTTTAAATGCTGAGGCTCTTACTAACAGCCAGCACATCGTATGAGTAAACTATTTTATTTTTATTTCACTTTTATATAATTTTTGTATGCATGTATATTTCTGGAATTTTGATGGGGGCGGCGCCCCAGCGCCCTCTATTGACCAGCCGCCACTGGTATATGATTTAAGCCACTCTGACCGGTCAGGCTGCGTACAGCAAAGGACACCTAGAAGAAATATTGCAATGTTGGTCTTTATGATTGACAAATTGCATCTTTTTGAAGAAAAAAAAAGTTGCAAAAATAAGTTAGTGGACCAAAATGATAGGTAGGAGCCCACATAATATCAGCGCAGTAACTTTCTGAACATAATTTTGGGTAACGCTTTAGATTACGGCCCGGAAAGTACTGTGTAAGTAAAGAGAATTTACAGCATAATTTTCGGTAATTATAGTGTAACTATAAAGTAAGTACGTGTAAGTATAAGGGAACAATATGTAATATTGAGGGAATAAAGGGGTAACTATCAGGAAAATTAACACATTATTTATACTGTAAGTATTTTTTAATTAAGGGGTTATTATTCATGCAGTTACAGGGTAAGTATGAATCTGCGGGCTGTAAATTAAAGTGGTGTTTGTTCCCTTCTTGTTTCGTGTAGTTACAGGGTAAGTACAATATAAACACGTACACAATCTGATATCACTCAGAAACCTTTATTAAAAAAAAAAAAAAAGTTTTTTAAAACAGATTTACAACACTTACTCGTTTCTCTTGCTTGGCTTTATCCTCGTCTTGTTCCTCTACTTTTTCGTCCTTGCCACAGATTAAACTTAAGAAGGAATCCCATGTCTCTAGCTATCCTATTATGTAACTACACTGAAAATACAGTGCACGCAGAAATGTCCTCACCGTTTACTCGTCTTTCACCCTCATGCCATCCGAGATGTACATACGACTTTATTTCTTCATATGAACACAGAAAAATAAATAATCTCTGCTAATGAAAACTCATTTGGGTTCCTAAAATTTCAAGCATCAAACAGCACATACAGCAATAACTACAGTAATCCATACGATCCCAGTGGATGAATCAATGTCTTCTGAAGTGAAACGATAAGTGTTTGTAAGAAAAATAACAATATTTTACATTTTTTAAACGGTAGACTATCGCTTCCGATCAGCAGTCATCTGCGTGAATGAGAGGGTTGAGTTCACGCTTGACGTAACTTGAAGCGTGATGTGAGCGTGCCGAGAAACTCTGGTCATGCGGATGTTGGATGCTGTCGGTTTTAATTTTTTTAATGCTCACAGCAGTATACAAACAATAACATAATATATGTTAATAGCAATGAGAAACAAACAAGACTAGAAGACAGAGACACCAGTTCTCGTGTGTGTTACAGATGAAACTTGCGTGAGAACGCCATGAAAGCTTGAAGCTTACTCATGCACGCCCTGGTAACAGCTGATCGGATGCGAAAAGATTAGTAAATTATGAGAGCATTTCTTGGTGTACTTTTTATTTTAATAAATAATAATACAACATATCAAAAAACCTGGGATTCCTCTTAAGATCCATCAATGGAAATAACGATAAAGAAGAAGAGGAAGAGAAGCAAGAGAAGCAAAAAAGGGACAAAATGTGCCTCTTTCTGTCCGGATGTTATTATTTGAAATGAAAAGTTTATTTAAAAAAATGAAAAGTGTCAAATCTGTTTTGGATTTAGTTGTTTGTCAAATAAATGTTTCCGAGTGATATCAGATTTTGTATGTGGTTTATTGTACTTACCCTGTAACTACACGAAACAAGAAGGGAACAAACACCACTTTAATTTACAGCCCGCAGATTCATACTTACCCTGTAACTACACAGATAATTACCCCTTAATTAAAAAATACTTACAGTAAAAATAATGTGTTAATTTTCCTGATAGTTACCCCTTTATTCCCCCAGTATTACATATTGTTCCCTTATACCTACACGTACCTACTTTATAGTTACACTATAATTACAGAAAGTTATGTTGTAAATTCTCTTTACTTACGCAGTACTTTCCGGGCCGTAATCTAAAGCGTTACCTAATTTGGTTTCCTGACAGCCTGATTAAAATCTATGCACTCTGACTCCTTGAAGTAGCATTGTAGTAGGGCAGTCTGATTGGAGCTTGCAATTTTAACAAGTGCTTTTCAGTTTTGTGCTATATGCATGAGGCAGTCAGTGAACAGACCGTTGGCACTATATGGGCGTGCCGTCTGAGACTCTGAGACTGCACAACTACAATGGATATATTTTGAACTAAAAAAAAACAAAAACAGATTAGCTGGTTGGTCAGTGATAACATGAAGCATGTGACCAATATAGATACTGTGTGTATATAATCTAACATCATTCTCAATTAGTTCTTGCTCAAGTTCCTCAGTTCCACCTCCCTCTCTGTTGTTTTTACAGAGTTTTTAAAACCTTGTGGTATGCTCTTATGTTCCCCAGCCAGAGTTGTCATGGAGATCTTTTGTCCATTTTTTTAAAACCGCTTCTTACCTCTGGTTTTATTTTCCCTCCCTCTCTCTCTCGCTCCTCTTTCTTTGCTTTTTTTCTACCTTTCATGATTTCTATCCTCCGTGTGTCGGTTGCCATGGTTTCCCTCAAGGAGTGTAGTTGAGGTGTGTAAGCCCGCCCATGCCTTTAGTTTTCATTGTGCTGTCAATCAGCCTGACATCTCTATTGACAATTTCAGCTTGACAAAACACCAGGAAAGAATTTTGGCTTGAGCAATTCATACAAATAACGTCCACATATATCTCTGGACTGTTTCGCTCTCAAGACTTTTATTGCATTTAAAGCCCACATTAGACAGTATTCTGCTTGTTTTTTGTTTCAGTTGTTTTGTTGCTTGACTTTTGGTGTGCCAAAAGGATTTGTTCCTTTCCTTTGTTCGTCTTTTTCATTTCTCTACAAGGCTGTGAAAAAATGTCAAAAAATAACAGTCAATTGAATGCTTATATATGTATTTGTATATACTACCATTCAGATCAATTCAATTAACAGATTCAATTGATCAGAAGTAAAGACATTTATTGATTTCTATTTTAGATGCTTTTCTTTTAAAGGTCCCGTTCTTCGTGTTTTTTTGAAGCTTTGATTGTGTTTACAGTGTGCAATATAACATGTGTTCATGTTTCCTGTGTAAAAAAACAGTATTTTTCACACAATTTACTTATCTGTATACCGCTGTTTTCACTCTCCTAAAAACGGGTTGATGAGTTCCTTGTTCTATGAAGTCCCTCCTTCAGAAATACGTAACGAGTTCTGATTGTGCCAGCGGTTCCCGTGTTGTGATTTGACCGCAGCTTAGCGCACGTTGCACGGTTCCTGTGTTGTGATTCGACAGCAGCTTAGCGCACGTTGCACGGAAAGGTCACGCCTCTTAACGGGGAGATGTATGCGGCTATGCGCTCAATGATCTCTACAGCGTCCCTGGGAAAGCCAAACAAAGGTGATTTGACTCCGGGATGAAAATAACAGCGTCTCGACGACATGGCGACAAACACACTCAAACGCAACACTTCCTCTCCTCCACGCAACACTTCCTCTTCTCCACGTGGGAGAGCAACAAGACCACGCCCCCTTTTTCGCGTATTCTTGTGGGCGGAGGTTAGTCTGTTCTACTGTTCTACTGACGTAATTAAAGCAGGCTGTGCCAGGATGTAGCCGGCCATTCGCTGTAGGCTTTGAAAGGGAACTTCTGTTAAATAAAATATCTCGCTTGGCATTGAACTTTGAGCTTTATAATTTTACAGGTATTATTTATGCTCTAACAGCAACATTACACACTAACTAAAGTTTGAACAGTGGGATCACGAAGAACGGGACCTTTAAACTTTCTATTCATCACAGTTTTCAACATTGATAATAAGAAATGTTTCTTGAGCATTGAAATCAGCATATTAGAATGATTTCTGAAAGATCGAGCACCACTGAAGACTGAAGGGATTGCTTCTTAAAATTCAGCTTTGTTATCACAGGAATAAATTGCATTTTAAAATATAAATCGGTTGTTTTAAATTGTAGTACTATTCACAATAATACTGTTTTTACTGTATTTTGATCAAATAAATGCAGTCTTGGTGAGAATAAGAGACTTCTTTCCAACCCCAAACTTTTGAGCAGTTATATTTACAGTTTATGAAAATGTCTGTTGATTTGTACACTAGAAGACTAGAAGAGGCAAAATTATGTGAAAATTACAACTTTGGACCTGCCACTGCAAAGATATTGTCAAATTACCTGGTATGTTTTGGATGTACTTTGAAATATCAAAGTCAAAAGTTAAACTGGAAACTTTTGGAACTTTGAGCACCTGTAGATTACACTTCATTCAGAGTTCTATGATTGTGGGACTCTGACGTGACTCATGAGAAAGGGTCTTCAGCTACATTTACAATCCCGATATCTCTCGAACACTCAAGAGGACCTGTGCATAATAAACTGAAATAGAAAAGGTTGACTTCTTTTCAGAAGCTCTCCCATTTACTTCGCTCTCATTCATTTTTAAACCTTGAGAAAAGTCATGGACTGAAAATGATGCTGTGTATCTCTACTTTGAGATCTATGCAGAATGGCTTTCCCCGATGAATGGCGCACTTGTCTTTGGCTTCCTTTCGCTTGTGACACATTAAGGCAGATAGACTGCAAGGAAGTCTGAGAGCACGGACAGGTGCTAATGTGACCTATGAGACTGTGAGATGATGACAGGTGAAGACAATGCATCACAGACACACCTCAAAGCACTATTATCCAGTCTGACAGGAAGTCAGGTGCATGTGTCCACGTGAAGTTAGGGTTTCCTTCTCCCGTAAAAAAGCATATGTGTATTTGATGGAGAGAGCCTAGAGCTGCACGATTAATCGTAAAAAGGTTGTGATCTCAAACATAAGACAAACATAAATGGTTATGAAAGCTAAAATACTAAATGTCACAAGTGTATATTTATTGAGTAATCCGTTGTTTTGTAGAGGGGGGTCAAAATGACAATTTTCACCTGAGTTTTGAAGCCAAATTACAGGGGATAAAAATTACTTTATAAAGATGGCAGCATCATTATTTTATTTTAACACAGAGATTGGTAGGTCTATTAGTAAATCGGTTGACTTTAGCAATCTTAGTTGCATTATATGCCAATGGTAACAGTTCAAAAATGGGGAAACAAAGCAGTTCTTGTGTTTGTATGTTTTTTGTCTCATGTTTGAATGAATCACAATTCTTTTGGTATCTCCATTTTAAAGGCCCTCGCTGGTTCAATCCCAGAGAGATGAACGATTTTAATATGGTATTCTGATTCTTAACAAACTATTCTTTTGGTATCTCCATTTTATAGGCCCTCGATTGTTCAGTTCCAGAGATATGGAGATCTTAAAGGGTTAGTTCATCCAAAAATGAAAATTATCCCATGATTTACTCACCCTCAAGTCATCCTAGGTGTATATGACATTCTTCTTTCAGACGAATAGTCCAGGCTAATCCAAGCATTATTATAGCAGTAATAGTTGCTCTGTTTTTGAAGTCCATAAAAAATGCATCTGTCCATCTAATAACTGCTCCACGTGACTCCGGGGTGTTAATAAAGACCTTCTGAAGCGAATCGATGCGTTTGTGTAAGAAAAATATCCATATTTAAAACTTTATAAAGTACAGTTTCGGCCGACCGCCTTCCCTGTTCACTTTATGGAAAAAGTATTGAAAGGTCCTCTGCCGATCGAAAGACTAACACGACCAGGTACGCTCGTCATGACGTCACGTACGCATCTTGAGTTTCACTTTCAACTTTCAACACTTTTCCATGGAAGGCGATCGGCTGGAACTTTACTTAATAAAAGTTTTAAATATGGATATTTTTCTTACACAAACGCATCTATTCGCTTCAGAAGGCCTTTATTAACACCGCGGAGCTGCGTGGAGCACGTTATTCGATGGACAGGTGCATTTTTTTATGGACTTCAAAAACAGAGCAACTGTTACTGACATTATAATGCTTGGATTAGCCTGGACTTTTTAAATATAACTCTGATTATATTCGTCTGAAAGAAGAATGTCATATACACCTAGGATGAGTTGAGAGTGAGTAAATCATGGGATAATTTTCATTTTTGGGTGAACTATCCCTTTAATCCCTTTGTCAAAATTTCTCAGTAAATATACATATATTACATCTATTATTTTTGGCTTTCATTACTATTTATGTCTTTCTACAGATTTTTTTTTTTAACAAAATCAACAATTTGAGCCAGGGAAGTTTCTGAAATTTGGTTGATTTGACACGGATTGACCCAGTATCGTTATTTCTGTGCTACAGAAATGTATATTATCACAGAAGATAAATGTTTATATTTTGGCTATAAACACTACAGAAGCAATCAAAATAGAGTAAATAGACTGCATCAATTAACATTTGTCAGAACCTCTGAAAGGTTATTTTGTTTGTCTGTTTAGAATCATGGGAGAATTGTGATCAGTTATATATATGAAAAAATATATATATTTGTGATTCTCAATTCATCCAGAATCGTGCAGCTCTAAGAGCCTAAACTAGTGTGTAAGGTTATTGCAAGTAAAATAAAAAGAACCAGCATACTGCTATTCATGCTCCCAAAGACATTTATTAACTTGTTGCAACATTATGTAATGTTTTTGCAGGCCCATGATGTATGAGAGAATTTAGTTCTCATTGATGAGCGTGTACTCACAGTTAAATGTGCCAGAACCCTAGTGCAATGGAAGGTGAGAAGCTTTGCGTGTTTGTAGGTTTCTCGCTCCCATTTATTGAATGGGAGCAGTGACAATAAAGGTTGTGGCAGCAGATGCCTCAGCATAAATTTCACTCTAAAGGGAGAAAAGATTAAAGCACTCAGGAGGAGATACATGTTAGGATGAATAAATGCACAGCAGTTTCCTATAGTAATTTGCATGGATAATCGACTCAAAATAGATTGAACAGTTTTAAAACAACAAGCACTTCTCATTGTCAGTTGGTAATGTATGTGGGATCATGCCGCGGATGTGCTCTTTCCGCTTTTTTTAGCAAAGAATTTATCTCTTCAAAAGCTGCAAGTAAAAGAAAGAAAAAAATATAGTAGTGCTGGGAATCGATAAAAAAAATCAACTAATGAATCGCATTGTTTTCTGTAATTAATCGCAAGTTTTTAATATTTTTTTAGTTTTTAGTATTTTGATATTGTAATAATTTCAGTTACTCTCCAAATTAATGTAGAACCTATTTAAAGACAGCGCATTTTAAATATGTGTTGTAATGGTATCTTTTTATGAATGAAGGCCAGTATCACTGATACTAATGTGTCTATGAAACTTTAATGACATTACCTTACAGTATAAATGAAAGCTACCAATTTCAACATTTATTAGGCTTTAAAAAAACAACTTTTAATTTAAGTGAACATAAAACAATCTTTAAATAAACCCATTATAATAAATGTTGTATTTACCTGTGGCCTTCTCAAACACCTTTCTTAACTGCATAAATGAATTAAATATAGATTAATCATCTTTTCTCTGTTACCTTTGTTCTTTCATGAACATTAATGACAGACATCATCAGTGCTACTGTCACTTTAAGATCAGCCGCTGCCAAACACGACGCGGATCTGACGCGCTGTCACGCGCATCTCATTTAAGACTCCCATTATGAGAATACTCGACAAAACTGGCATTTTGGCAACATTCTCTGTTGTTGTTGTTATTGTTTGTTCAAGAGCGAAAGAAAACTGTGTGCACGAGACTGGCGCAACTAGGGATTGAGATGTAGCCACAAAGACAGGACACTGACATACAGCGCGTTCTCTTCTGTCTTGTTGTGCTTAGATGGTTTAAAAGCATTTACATGAATAAGAGCATGAGCATATAATGTAACGCTAGGCAAAAATATATATAAAAATGAGCGCTGCGTTAATTGTGTTAAATATTTTTAATGCGTTAAAATAAAAAAAATGTATTGCCCGCGTTAACGCGTTAATTTGCCCAGCACTAAAAAATATAATATAATATAGCTTGTGGCTTATGTTCGGATTCTGGGAATTGTTTGAATCGTTGTTGTTTGCTATTGCTGTGATCTCATGTGAGTGACAGTTTATCCCGCCTCCTTTATCTCTCACAATTTGGCTTTATATCGCACAATTGCAACTTTTATACCTCATTGACACTTTAAGTCGCAGTTATGAAGATCCAGTCTCACAGACAGAGCTTAGATTAAGCCAAGATTAGGTCTTAGTTAAATTAGTTAAAATAGGTTAAATTACTGGTGTGCATCTTGAGACAAAACAATGACACTGACATTCAGTGCATTTGGAAAGTATTCACAATGCTTCACTTTTTCCACATTTTGTTATGTTGCTGCCTTATTCCAAAATGGATTCAATTAATTGTTTTCCCTTAATTCTACAAACAATACCCTATAATGAAAATGTGTAAGAAGTTTGTTTGAAATCTTTGCAAATGTATTAAAAATAAAAAACGACACATCACATGTACATAAGTATTCACAGCCTTTCCCATGACACTCAAAATTGAGCTCAGGTGCATCCTGTTTCCATTGATCATCCTTGAGATGTTTCTACAATTTGATTGGCATCCACCTGGTAAAAGCAGTTGATTGGACATGATTTGTAAAGGCACACACCTGTTTATATAAGGTCCCACAGTTAGCAGTGCATGTCAGAGGACAAACCAAGCCATGAAGTCCAAGGAATTGTCTGTAGACCTCCTAGACAGGATTGTATTGAGGCACAGATCTGGGGTAGGGTACAGCAACATTTCTGCAGCATTGAAGGTCCCAATGAGCACAGTTGCCTCCATCATCCTTAAAATAAAGTTTGGAACCAGCAGGACTATTCCTAGAGCTGGCCGCCCGGCCAAACTGAGCGATCGGGGGAGGTGGGCTTTAGTCAGGGAGGTGACCAAGAACCCTATGGACAGATCACCAGCATTTCTCTGTGGAGAAAGGAGAATCTTCCAGAAGAACAACCATCTCTGCAGCACCCCACCAATCAGGCCTGTATGGTAGAGTGGCCAGACAGAAGCCACTCATCAGTAAAAGGCCGCCTGGAGTTTGCCAAAAGGCACCTGAAGGACTCTCAGACAGCGAGAAACAAAATTCTCTTGGGCTGAATGGCAAGCGTCATGTCTGGAGGAAACCAGGCACCGCTCATCACCTGGCCAATTCCATCCCTACAATGAAGCATGTTGGTGGCAGCATCATGCTGTGGGGATGTTTTTCAGCAGCAGGAACTGGGAGACTAGTCAGGATCGACGGAAAGATGAATGCAGCAACAGAGACATCCTGCTCCAGAGCGCTCTGGACCTCAGACTGGGGCGAAGGTTCCTCTTCCAACAGGACAACGAACCTAAGCAAACAGCCAAGATAACAAAGGAGTGGCTATGGGACAACTATGTGAATGTCCTTGAGTGGCCCAGTCAGACTTGAACCTGATTAAACATTTCTGGAGAGATCTGAAAATGACCCTGCACTGACGCTCCCCATTCAACTTGATGGAGCTTGAGAGGTCCTGCACAGAACAATAGGAGAAACTGCCCCAAAATAGGTGTGCCAAGCTTGTAGCATCATACTCAAAAAGACTTGAGGCTGTAATTGGTGCCATAGGTGCTTCAACTAATTTTTTCCCCCGTTATTATTTGGAATAAATTTGCAAATATTTCAAACAAAATTATTTTACGCTGTCGTTATGGGGTATTGTTTGTAGAATTGAGGAAAAATAATATGAATTTAATCAATTTTGGAATAAGGCTGTGACATAATATAACAGTCTAGGACTAGCTTATGCCTTGTCTGTGAAACCAGGGGGAAAAGTTGCAAGTCAAAATTGCCTTTTTTTTATTTATTTTTTTATAGAAAGGGGCATCCATAGAAATCCGTCTCAGCAGTTCTCAGTTCTGTCATTCTGCGGGGAGAAGCTGGTGTTTTTAGCCCGGGGCCAAAACTCTAGCATTCTTATCTAGCAGAGGAACGTCTGTGTATGTTAGTGTGTGCAAGTGACAGCAACACAAAGGGAGCACTGACAGTGTGTTTGACTTTTATGTTTGGAGTTTATACCACGTCTCCATCTTGTGTCCCTGAAAGCTCCGAATGGTCTGAATGTTTACACCATCTGCCCGTTTCATTTAATGTTTCTTAAACCCTCCCATCTCGCTGGATGCACAGTATCTATCTTCTATCAAGAGAGCTTTTCTACACCAGCAGTGCCTTTTCTTGTATAATTCATCTGTATAAATAAAGAATTACTGTATACTCAGGGAAGCTGTGCATCTTGTTTAGTGTCATTTATTATTGTGCTTTTCCCTGGTGCATTATTGTCTAGGGTCCTTTGGTCACCTGTAATTATTTTTTAAATAATGAAGAAATATGTTGGCTGTCCTGGGTGAGCCATTTCTGTCTGATATAATGGAGTATGTATGCAGAAGCACTTTGGTGCACTAAGTAGGCCGCTGGGATCGGGAATCTTCACACTTTGCTTTCATGAGCCCTGACATACACCACCATCAGGGAAGATGTATGCACAAGCCGGTGAGTCTGGGCTACCCTACGATTCTCAGCCACCCGCAGATGTTGGGAATTTCTGCATTCAGCAAAAGTGAAGCGACAGCACTATTTATCACAGGCTTATGAAAGTGGGACAGCGTCTCCTCCTTTCTTTATGCTTCTTCCTTGGTTCATCTCTACTTTCACTGTTTGATTGCTTGTGTAGGACGAGTCAAACCCCTGTGTGAGTTTGCTGAGGGCAGTAAAAGAGTGTTTCTTTAAGTGTCAGGTTTGTTTACTCTATTCAGTGTCGCTAATGTTTCTTTCAAGAGGGAGGACGTTTAGAGGTGGACATTCTGTCAAGGTTTGAGAGTCTTCAATTCTGGCTTTTTAAAGTCAGCAAGAGTTGCCGCTTTGCAACACATTGCACTTTCCTAGTGAAATAGGAATTCAGTGTGGAAAAAAGTTGATTTTGATTTTATCTATTCGTATTTGATTAGATTGTGAAAAGAGGGCATTACATATCAGAAAACAATGCCTAAATAGATATCTGATTGTTTATTGTTGTCCAATAGCCTGCATGGCCTAGGTGATGTCATCAGAAAACAAGACTAGTTTCATAAGAAGAGCAAGATTTTACATTTTGATGATATTTTTTTTTGTTTTGTTTTTATAAATAGGGTTAATATTGATTCCACGTTGACTTTAAATGCAGGTAACAAGAACTGTAAGCATTAGAGATATATTTTAATTGTTTTTTAATTTAAAGGGGTGATGAATTGAGAAATAAACTTTCCCTTGAGCCTTTGATATATAAAAGTTCATCGTGATATAAGAATGTCCTGTAAGTAACGGTGCAACACACTTATGTGAGTAAAACATGTTTTTTATATGTGTTAGTATTGCATTGTTACAGATAATTTGATATCTATTGATGACATACCGTAGCACGCAGTCACAGGCTGGAGAATCCTCTATTTGAAGTGTTATTGCTTCATTCGTGATCATACTCAGACTTGTAACGTTATGGGCCAGGGCTCAGACTTGATTTTTTTAAAAGCCCAACGTCCCCAGGGCTATGTGTTTTTCAGCCTGCCGACGGGCTATCTTAAATGGTGAAATAACATTCCTTTCTTGTGTGTGTGTGTGTGTGTGTGTATGGTTCGCGGTTATATTCACTGATCGGGCGACAACATTCCAATCAATCACAGGTGGATGAGAAATGAATCATTGTGTTTGTTTGATAAAGGCATTTCGTGAGTCCCGTTTCCCCAGACGGTTTCAAAACAATTCCCACATGTACTGAGAGGAGCTGAAGCTCATTAAATATGCAAATCTTATCCAATCCCAGCCGTGGGCGTTTACTTCCAAGTCTTCAGTGCGGCACGCCCATCAAAACCGACCGTTTTTCAGAGAGCCTCAAAACCAAGGCAGAAAATAGCCTATTACTTATTCATTATGATGTTTTTGAATGTAAAAACCACGCAAACGTCATGAGTTGACCTCAGACAACAGTATAGAAAAATAAAAAAAGCCAGTTCATGACATCTTCAACATTTTGGTCCCTTTAGATTAGGGTCCAATTCTCACTGTTAAATGACTTTTGCCTCAATAAACTCCTAATTGCGGTTTATTAACGGTTAGTAAGGTAGTAGTAAGGTAGTTAAGTTTAGGTATTGAGTAGGATGTAGAATATGGTTATCCAGAATAAGGCATTAATATGTGCTCAATAAGTATTAATAAACAGCCAATATCCCAGTAATGTGCGTGCTAATAAGCAACTAGTTAATAGTGAAAATTGGACCCCAAGAGTTTTTTGTATTACATTTTAATCTCAATAAAACAGATGAGTTTTAATATTTTAAAATTTAGAGTTTAACTCTGAAGTTACATATTAATTTTAATTAAAAATTGAGAAGCATCACTGAGCATTTGGAACAGTTTTTTTAAATGATGTTTCCTATAATCTGTGCTTTGGTGTGAAGGGTGTTAAATGTTAAAATCGGTTTTCACTTGGCTGTATATCCAATAAATACTTTCTGGCATCTCTGGCATTAGAGAGCAGTGACTGGTAGCCTCAATACCGCCTCCAAATAATAAGCAAAAGAATAAGTGAAATTTTGGACTCCAAGGGGAGTCGCGATTGTCTGGCAAGTCTGATCTTTTGCCTGCACCTCTCCAGAGACATTCACTTTCCCCTCTCCGACTGCACTTTCTCTTCCATTTATTCCTTCACAACAGGATTCAATTGTTTCCTGTGTCTTTTGCTCACAAATCTACACGACTGCAGCTCCTACATTTCAAGTAATGAACAGAAGAGCTGTATTTATGCAGTTTTACAATTATCATCTGAATCCACATGTTGAGCTCACAGACTATGAAAAGCTTCTAGCTTTCTTTTTACTTATCCTTTTCTGTAGAGGTTGGAATAATTTCAAGAAGCAGAACTTTTTTAGTACTCCAGACACACTAAGATCAGTGTTTTCCTTTGCAGGTCAGTATCACAACTGGGTTGAAACGATCTGTTAGTTATTACAAATGCACATTGTTCACCATTGTGGCCACGGACAGGGCGATGTTTGGACAATGCAGGCTTTTTTCAATTGCTTTGGATGAAAGACACATGTGATTAATGAGATTAGCCACAGATCATGTTTTGGAGTATTTTAGGACCCTTGTTTTTCCTCCCAGCTCCCTACCATAGCTGCCAAAACGTTCTGAGATCAGGTTTTGATATGAGGAAATACCTTCTGCTAGAATGGCGACCAGAACATTCCCCTGATAAAAAGCACTGATCTGAAAAAAAATGACAAGCAATCTGATTGGATGCCGAGCTGTGATTTTAAATAAGTAACACTGAATAAGCTTTTGGCTTGGTTGAAAGAACAACAGCTCATTTTGGTGTTTCCTTGGCCGAAGGTCAAAAGCAAAGTAACAGGATCTAATTGCTCCATTTCAGTCCTTTTTCGATGACCTACCTCTCAAATGCTTGGAGAGAAATGGCACCATTCTCTGTGTTGACTGGTCTTGCAAAACTACAACATGTGCACAAAAAACCTCAGAACACTGGCACTACAACCTTTTAGCTTCTAATCAAAGCTCATGTGAAGTGCGAATTGCTTTGAAAATGTGAAAAATTATTATGTCTCTGATGTTGTGTTTTTATTGCCAGGTACCTAATCTGTGTAATAAAATGCACACAAGGCTTGAAATTGCCCAGCTTCCATTCAGTTAGGAAATGGATATTCATCTGTGTGCCGTATATGATGAAGGTGCCAATAAACCCATCACTTAGCATTATGTGCACAGCAGGACATTTCTATTGAGCATTACACTTGTGTAATCTCTATGAATCAATGCTCTCTTCTCACTAATGGACTATATAATCCACTACTTGACTGTTTTAAATAGTTGTTTACTCAATGGTGTGTAAAGAAGAGATCCTCTTCTCTTCAAGGCTAGAGGTTAAGCTTTTCCTGTAAACATCAACATCCTTTTTTGACTGTTGAATGGACATTCTCCCATCGCTCATGACTGGATTGTTCAAAACCTTTATTTCCCTGCAGAGGTCAGACTTGTTTATTTCTGATAATTCCTTTGCCGAAGGAGCTTTTCAAAGGAAGCATTATTTAATGCATAATTAAACAAATGGTCAATAGTCATTTCCTCATCTATGTCTTTCTAAATATTTATTACTTTTTTCAGTTCTATATTGTTGAACCAATGTTGTTTGAACGGCGGATGTTTCTACGGTTTTCAGGAAATGTTGTTGCCCCGGAAATACACCACAGACCGGTTTTGTGAATGGGTTCACCTAATTCAGTCATTCATTCATTCATAAATCGGACATCATCGCTGGCTGGCGTATTCAATTGACCGTTCGCAAAGACCCACCCCCTTTAATTACTGTTGCTATGTCCAACAAGTCATGATGCTCTCACACCACACACACGTTCTCACGTAGAGAAAATACATTGCGGAGCAAAAAGGACACTGACAACATGCCGACAGACAGGACAGAGCAAGTTACTTTTAATATGAAACAAAGTCTCAACTTTGAAATTGTCTTTTTTTTTTAAAGAAATGTAAACAATAAATACCGTTTTGTGTCTCATTAATGTGTCGTGATCACTGTAGCGCCTCAGTTAAAGCTGCTCGTGAACCGATTATCTCTTCCTTGTAGTTCATTGATAAGCATGAAATAAACATGAATGAACACTAAAAGAAATGTTGTTTCAACTGCGGAAAGACATCAGTACACACCGTTTTTCCAAGTTCACGTCCACCGACGTTAATCTACTAACTCTCCTGACTGCTTTGTCGGACAAAACGGCTGATTCGGCGATGTGATTTGTCAGATCGTCTGTCAATCAAATTTGCGGCGAAGGGTGAATTGTTTTCAATGGGAGCACTGCGTTTTTTGAACACCATGAGCGTAACGAGGCGTTGCGCATCTATTTTTTACCGGTCTCCGAGAGTTGAAGAATGTTCAACTTGGAGTAAAACGCACCCTTTTTTACCCTTCACCCAGCTGTCCAATCACAGTGGAGGAGGGGCGGGACAAATACAACATCGACCAACCACCACATTCTGTGCGTACATCTTCAACAGATGAAAACAAGCAGCATAATAACGGAAAAAAATAATTTAAAACAAGAGCCAGAGCAAATACTTTACATTGTATCATAATTTTTATATAGAATCAATACAGAAACAAACTATCTGTGAAATTACATACTATTAACACTTCCGCGGATATTCCGTATCATAACAAACAAAGAGTCTCAACTGGAAAAAAATAAAAATAAAAACGGACCCACTTTATATTAGGTGGCCTTAACTACTATTTACTAACATTTTAATCAATTATTTGATACAATGCACTTATTGTGTACATACATGTTTTTACATTGTACTCACATTTTAAAAAATACCTGCATGTAATTACATCTGTAATTAATTTCTGTACTTACATTTGTAATTACACAGTTGACACTTCCCTTACACCTAACCCTACCCTTAAACTTACCCATACCACCACACCTGTCCCTAACCCTACCCGTATCCCACCTCAATATCAGCAATGGTGTTTTGCAATACAATTTGAACACAGTAAGTACATTGTACTTATTTTTTGATGTAAGTACATAGTAGTTAAGGCCACCTAATATAAAGTGGGGCCAAATAAACGTTTTCAAGCGCTCACAGCAAGGCGTTTCAGCAGAGCTGGCTAAAAACGCTTTGGTGGACACGCGGCCTAAGTATGACTTCAGAAGACTTAGAATATGAGAGTCATATAGACCACTTTTATGACCACCTTTTATAGTGCTTTTGTGTCCTTTTTGAAGTTTGAAAACCCCAGTTAGTGATTGGTATAAAGCTGAATAGTTTTTTTTCTTCATTCAGCCAGACACAGAATGGCTTGTACACCGTTGGTCTGCACCGTTAGTCTGTAAATGTCAGTTGTTGTATTTAGATTCAGTGTTTTAGGTCTAAGTAAGGCTCAATAGGAAGCTTCCTCTGGCAGGCGGTGTGGTGAACCCCCAGTGCACCATGTGTGAAGCTGGAATTTCACCCTAGCTTTCCTCCCACCAATCGATTGCTGTAGCAGTTAGTCATGAGGGACCACGAGCGAGCAGCACTGTGGCACTCACACTGCCTCTTTACTCTATCCTATTGATGTGTCCCACTTTCACACTTTGGAAAAGATCAATGTGCTGCCTTTTGCTTCACTGCAAGCCCTGTCCTTCCTGTTTTTTTTTTTTTTGGCAGGCAGTTTCCCAGTTTGCTTTGTTTTATTACACATTTATGGTAAGACTTGCTGTCTCACTTTCTCTCCCAGGCCTTTCCGGTCCCGGTCCTACAGCAGAAGCATGGGAACCAGGCAGGGAAGCCTGTGAATTATTGTTTGTTTTTGTATGTCAATATGGATAGTAATGCCTCCCTCTGTCGGGTAGCCTCAGAGTAGAAAAGTGACGGATGGATAAGATCGTATGTGCTTTATTGACTGAAAGTCCTCTTTTAGCTTCATCTCGGCTAGCAGAAAACTGAATGGGCCTTTTAGCTTTAGTACTGTTTATAGAAAGCCAATAGAGAGCAATGAGCACTTAAAAGCTGTTGTTTGTACACACTGGATGAGTGTAGAGTCTTATTTCCGTGTTTTTTATTGACGTCCATAATGTTGTATGGTGGTAGCCATGAGAACGGTCCCAGGCTGAGCTCTCTGGAGATCGACTATATAACGATCCTGTCTCTTTGCCCCAGGGGGCTTGTCCGGTATGCGGTCTTGACTGCTATCTCTCCACCACTGTGGGACTGTGACCCTTTTTCTTTTATTTATCTATTTATGCACTTCAGTATTTCTTTGAAAAGAACATTTAAACATCGTAGGAGGGTTGTGATTATGACGTGGATGATGATGGCTCGAGAGTTGGCATTAGCGGTTTTTGGAGGCTCTAGAGATGCATGTATCAGTACAATATTGGTTATTGGTCAATATTAGAGATCATTTTAATTATTTATTTATTCTTATCCTTTGACATTGGATATTTAATTTTTCAAGCTAATTTCTCCTATTTGTATTTTCAACACTCATTTTTCAACACACTAGTTTTTAAAACAATCTTCAGCAGCTCTCAGAAATATCAATTTTGTTACTACTGCGCATTATAATGTTGTGAAGTTTATTTGTACAGTAGGCCTACATCACACATAACTGAGATCTCCACTAAAGAGATGGTTTACCCAAAACCATCATTTAGTCAACTGTCATCATTTACTCATTCCAAACCTTCATGACTTGAGAAAATGGAGGTGTCAGTCTCAGTTTCACTTTCATTGCATCTTTTTCCAGACAGTGAAAGGCTATCATTCTGCCTAATATCTTCTTTTTATGTTCAATGGAAGAAACATAGTCATAAAGGTTTAGAACAACACGAGGGTGAGTAAAGGACTGAATTTTCTCTTTTGAGTGAACTATCCCTTCAAGTCTCCTCAGCAAATACTGAACTCGCCATTTAAGAGTGTTTAAGAGAGTCTCCATCTTTCTGCCAACAACGCTCAGCTGAAAAAACAGTCTTGCTCGAGCTGACGTCACTGCTGCTAAAACCCTTCCGTCTGGTACTGTAACATCTTTGTAAGGTCAGAGGCCGATGTTTAACTGCTCTCTAGAGGATTCTCAGCATATCCAAGACTTTTCCATATAAGTCAGCCCCGCAGCTATACCACCCAAACAGCAGAGATGGTTCACTGTCCCAGGATCAATAATCAATCAAAATCTCATCCTAAACTGCCCCTTACTGCCTCTTCTGACCTCTCGGTTTCTCTCTTCCATCTATATTGTTTGTTTATGTCACGTGGGTTTATCTTTATAACTATTAGATTCTTTACAATGATTGTTTCTCGTTGACGCTAAAATATGTGTTTAAAGGCACAACGTGTAAGATTTTTGGATTAAAATATCCAAAAACCACTAGCACAATGTTATATATTTTGTTGCCTTGTGAACTTACATTATCCCAAATGTTTCCAATAATGTTTAAATCCAGAGAAATAAGCAGTTTTAACCATGACACGGATCATGTCATATGCGTTACGCTCGATTTTATTTTGTAGAAACCATGGAAACATCAAAGACACTTTAATCAATCTTTAATAATAATAATAATAATAATAATATTTTTTTTACATTTATGTAGCGCTTTTCTTTACACTTCATCCAAACTTAGGTTGCAATTCTAACATAATTTCTGCATTCAGTGAGACATCAGCATGTTGGTTTTAGTGTGTTCAGCATCTTCCAAGCTCTGCAGTCACTGTTGGATTACCATGTCGTGAGGGGGTATCAGAGTAAAGAGTTTGAGGTAAGCGGGGTTAATGTCAACTCTTTTTCTGCTTCCTCAGCCCTTAGTTGGCACTGGATGTCAGTTTGTCAGACAACAGGCCGCCTGGGCTAAGTAATTCAGCGGTGTCTGGTTCTTGCTGTGTTTATAGGCTTTGGATCTCACATAGTAACCTCGGTACTCAGTGGGTCTCAGGTTGAGGTCCCTTGGTGTGAGAAGTACGATGTTCGATCTGCTGCTCTAAGTTCTGTATGTCACTGACCTTCAGAGACATCCTCCAGCCTAACTGTGACCTGGCGCACAAGTGGGGCACAAACATATTATATATGTTTCCAACTTGCAGTTTGCACCGTTGCTATTTTCATCAAGTGCTTATTATCATGTTATGCTAAAAGCCTGCTTGAATTAAAAAAGATTTGGACCACAATGACGATTTGATTTGCAGAGAAGCACCAGGCGTAAGTTGTAAACAAGATATGACGAAAGCCTTGAGTTTACTGAGGGGGGAAACAGTGGTCTACATTAGCCATGGGCTTTGAATAACTTAGTTCAAGCTTACCACTGCAGTTCAGAAACATAAATCATATTGGGGGGAAAAAAAACAAACAGCCCAGAAAATTTGAATCACAGTGAACTCAACAGAAGGGGAAGGGAGTGTTGAGGTCAGTATAGATGGTTAAGATATGGTAATTTCAAGGAATTCTTTCTCTGTGATATTGTGGTCGCTGGAATGTGATTACAGCATAGAATATGGCCTTGGGATTTGTCAGATCATATGACAGCATCAAAGCCAAGAGAGATGATTGGGTAATGGGTGCCACAGGGGATGACTTTTAATTGCTTGAAGCAGTCTGACAGCATACCGCAAATACACTACATATGCTCTGGTTTAGGAGTCCTTCTGAAGTTTTGGCTTAATAGCACAGTATAGAAACTGAGGAGTTTAATGTCTCTCACAGACCGGAGAGCGAAGGGAGAGAATGACTTGAGGATATATGCTTCATCCAAGCTTATGACCCTGCTGAAGGCAGTCTAAGGTATATAACTGGTCTCCCAGTCTGTCCGAGCTGTTCTGTTTTGGTCATTTTAGAATGGTTTTGGGTCCTTAAAAGCTGGTCACTAAAATGCCAAAAATCACCTATATTGTTAGATTTTTTTGAAAAATGGGTAGATGTTGTGAATAATTGTGATTTTAATTTTACTGGTCAAACTCACTGTTTGATATTAGTGGCCAGTTGATGGCTTGAAATACAAGCTGGGGTAGAAGTTTCGTCATTCAGGCTAATGTTTTTTTCATTCAGTGCAATGCAAAATTCTCTGTTACACCAAAGTGTCATCATTACACTGAATCACAGTATCTCTGTATAAATAACAATTTTAGCATCTTATTTATATTACAGATAAATGAGGAATGTTTAGCACTGACAAATATGTGTTAAACTTAATAAATATTAAGTTGTATTGTTTAATTTGTGTTATTGATTCATATTAGATGCCCACGAACAGAGAGTTGAAAGGCACTCTAAAATGCAAAAAAGCCAAAAAGTAAATGCAGACTGAGTAGCTTGAGCAGCACTCTTAAAGCCCATTCACACCAAGAACAATAACTATTAACAAATGTCAAAATTCATCACAGGGCACAAGTAATTATAATGGTAACTATATCAGCGTCCATATGATAACACCATTCATTCTAAGCATGTACTGTAGTTTTGTTGTCTGATGCTTTAAATGCTGGAGCTCTTTAAACCGGAGTGGAATCTGATTGGCTGTTAATGTTTTTATCGTTCATTAGCTGGAAGAAAAAAAAAATCGCTCTGAAAGTGATTCCACATTATCGTTTCTCTGTGCCATTATCGTTATAGTTGTGGTGTGAACTCTACTGTTCTTTTATATTTAGAATGATTCGTATTTAACTGTATCTTAGATTTTTTTTTGTGTGAAATTTTCAGATTTCACAAAAATTGTGAAATTGTGAAATACTCAGACCGGCCCGTCTGGCACCAACAACCATGCCACGCTCAAAATTGCTTAAATCACCTTTCTTTCCCATTCTGACATTCAGTTTGGAGTTCAGGAGATTGTTTTGACCAGGACCACACCCCTAAATGCATTGAAGCAACTGCATTGTGATTGGTTGATTAGATAATTGCATTAATGAGAAATTGAACAGGTGTTCCTAATAATACTTTAGGTGAATGTATATACTTTAAGTTATTATTCTGAAAATCCAAGCTTGGTCCCTATGCAGTTTTGATATAGGTGTATTACCTTTTAAGTTTCATGGCATCTTGCTAAACCCAGTGCTCCTATATTGACAGGTTGAGGGGATCCATTGATTGTGTTAAGGTGACCTCCTCATTATGAATTAATGAGTTGGAACGCTAGTAGTCTCAATTCCAGGTGGTCTCCTGATGTTTGTGCATGGAGTGAAACTGAGACCTCACTAAATCTGCTGTACACTGAGCACCTTCCAGTAATGCATGCCATTGAAGCCCCCTCCCCCTTTTCCCCCCTAAAGTATTTTATTGGGCTGTCAAAGTAAACATGTTAACACATAATTAAATGTTTAACACCTTTAACATAGTTGATGCATTTATTCAATTTGACATTTATAATTGTTTCATTCTTGTTAGAGCTGCAGCAGTTGAACACACAAAAAACCTGTCTATCTGTAAATGTGAAAAAAAGACTTCCTTAATATTTAATACAATTTTAATGAGGACTTATATTAAATATAACTATAACGACTGCATTTTTAAGAGTCTTTTCAAGTGATCAAATTGCACAGTTATCTGGAAATACCAGCTACTGAGCTCCGTAGTTCATCATATCTTATTCAATGTGGACACTGCTTCAGCATATGATAAAGGACAGACTCATTCTAAATGACTCGGCAATAATGCAAACACTCCGCAGCACTGTGCCCTGTACTGGAAATTGAAGGGGACTCCTGTGTGAGGTGGTCAGTATGATGAAGTGTCATCTCCAAGCTAGACATGTGTTTGTATAAATATGAGAGAGATGTGCAGATATACCATTCACATGCTGTAGTTATATGCACACACAGAGTACTTAAGTTTCTGCGAAAGATATACATTATATGCATTCACCAAATATGCAGTCGGTGATGTAATGGCATCTACAGTTCAAGGTGACATTTATACCTCAATTTGGTTTATTTTACCGTCATATTACAGTAATTGTGATGGTGTTCACCTTCCCTGTCTAAATTAAAACCTTTTTAACTGCTATGTGTGTAGCAGTGCTTGTATCTGTATCAAATACACTGAGAGGTGAATTTAAAGAGTTTAGAAACTGCAGTAAATGCTGATTATTTCCCAGTCACCAGGCACTGAATCATTGCCAGTGACACTCACAGAGGGTGTAAAGACTTTGTAAGCTGTGTAATTGTTAATACTGTTTGATCAGAGTGAGTCGTTTGTAAAATCATGATTTCTTCGCAGAGAACATTTTAACTGTTGCTTTTGTAATCCAGTGGTCTGTTCTACTGGACGTGGATCAGAGATATGCTAATGCTCTTAAGCACAGGACCATGAGCATGAGCAATTTTGTGGCCAAGATGATGTAATTCTGTAAGATTTATGAACACTCTAAAGTCTAAAGCCTCCTTATTTTTTTAGGAATGTTTTTTGCCATTAGCATTTGCGTAGAATTTGTGTTATTGGCAGTTGATGTCATAGTTTCGGACTGTACAAAAGACTTTGTCACAAGTGTGAAAGTCAAATGTACTGTGGTTCCGCAGAAATCCAGTCATTTCAATAACAATCCATCTAATCATGATATGGATGAGGGCGAAAGATTGCTCACATGGATTTGCCACATTGACCAACAAAAAGCTGCTTGATTTGAAAGTGACTGCTTCATGCATTGCTAGTCTGCTGACAGTAGACAATAAAGCTATTTTGCCTGCAAATGTGACCTGTTTCTGTTATTGTTTCTGAGTCGCAATAGGATGTTACTGCATGGAAAGAAAGCTGTTTCTTTACCATTGCATGTTGATTTGGTGATGCTTTCGTTCTAGACTAGAACATCGTTTCACAAGTTTCAATGATTGTCATAACAATAACTTCATGCGCTTACTGCCTTTCCCTGTTGTCCCCTTAGTTCAGCTTTCAAGTTATCATAGAATACTTATTGCATAGATAAAAATGTCCCCAAACAAAACAAAAACAATTATGTGGAATAGTTCTGTTTTGCAGTAGTTTAAAAATTACACATGTAAATGTCCAAATCTACAAGCTGTTTTCTGTTATTTGCATTTATTTCTACTAAAAATTGAGGAAGCTGAATAAAACATAAGTGATGTGCTCAGGGGGAAGGTTTAAACGAAAGATATGACAAAATAAGAAAGAAATAGGATACTCTACTTAAAGAGTTAGTTCACCCAAAAATGAAAATTCTGTTTTTCCAAAACCTTAAGACCTTTGTTCGTCTTTGGAACACAAATTAAGATATTTTTGATTAAATCCGAGAGCTCTCTGATCCCTCCATTACGGTGGCCCAGTAGTGCACAACACAACGCAATATAAAAAAACAAACATAAGTTCACAACACAACGAAAACAAGCCACAACACAAATAAATCAAGCCACAACACAATGGAAATGCTCCCAACCACTCGGGGGCACTCGGAGCGCGGTAAAGTTGCCACTGTTCTATAGAATTGGCAATCTTACATAGATATCAATACCTTAATTCGTTTTAACAGTATGTAGGCTAACCATTGTTTATCAACATTAAATAGTATAGCTGCATATTTATGCTTGAGAATGCTTTGACCCGATGCCACGGCTCTAAGGGAACGTCTGCCAATTCCACCAAGTGGTTGAAACAAATTAAAATTGCTTTTAACATTTAAAAACAGACATGTTAAAATTCCACAGCTTGATTGTATTGGTAAAACTGACTTAGAAAATTAGGAATTTGAAAAAAAAAAAAAAAAAAGTTAATTTAATTCATACAAATTATATGTTTCAACTTGGTGGAATTGGCAGACGTTCCCTTAGCGCTGTGGCAGCGGGTCAAAGCGTTGTTGAGTATAAATATGCAGCTATAATGAATGTAGGTGATTTTGAATTGATATTTCATGTCGATAACTGATCGTAGTGTTTAAATATTTGTAAGACTGGCGAATCTGCAAGGAAAACTAACTTTACCGCACTCCGAGAGTCCCCTAGTGGTCGGGAGCATTTCCGTTGTATTATGGCTATTTCGTTGTGTTGTGGATTTTTCGTTGTGTTGTGGTTTTTTCTTTGGGTTGTGGCTTGATTCCGTTGTGTTGTGAACTTATGTATGCTTTTTAAATTTTGTTGTGTTGTGCACTACTGTACTCTATAGATAGTAATGTAATTACCACTTTCAAGGGCCAGAAAGGAAAGACATTGTTAAAATAGTCCATGTGACTCCAGTGGTTCAACCTTACTTTTATGAAGCGACGATAATACTTTTTGTTCGCAAAAAAACAAAAACAAACTAATTTATTTAACAATTTCTTCACCTCTTTGTCGGTTTCCTACATTGTTGACGTAGTAAATACAGTGCAGCGCTTCCGAGTTATGTCAGAGCTATGCTAGAACGCCGGCTTACCATTGGCCAATGCTGTTCATGTGAGCACCATGCATGTGCCTTATTTACAATGGAAACTGCGTAGGAGACTGACACAGATGAGAAGACATTTTTGAATTGTTGCGCACAAAAAGTTTCCTCGTCGCTTCATAAAATTAAGGTTGAACCACTGTAGCCACATGGACCATTTTAACAATGTTTTTACTATTTTACTGGGCCTTGAAAGTGGTAATTAAATAGCTGTCTATGGAGGGGTCAGAGAGCTCTCGGATTTCATCAAAAATATCTTAATTTGTGTTCCGAAGATGAACGATGGTCTTACGAGTTTGGAACGACATGAGGGGGAGTAATACATGACAGAATTTTTATTTTTTGGGTGAACTAACCCTTTAAGTTGGTTTGAGAGCATTTTAGAAAGGAATTTTAGAAAATTTGGTCACCATTGCCATAGTTAATGTCATAGCAAATGCTAATGTAACATTTTTCTCCTCAGTGGGTGTGTTTTTTTTTTAAATTATTATTATTATTATTATTTTTATATCTTTCTAGCACTTGCATCATATTGTCTGCCACCATCTTATCAGAGCCAAGATAGACCACTGAAATAATCATAGAGAAATTAAAGCCCGACTCCCTGTGTTTAGAGCTGGAGCTCTGAGATCTCCCAGTTGCAGATTAAAGAGAAGTTAGTTCGCTGTGCACTCTTCCTCTCTGCTCTCTAGCTTTCATGTTGCCTTGTTCTTCCCCTCTCCTCATTCCTCTGTTGCTTCCCCTGAGTCACAGTGCTTCTTTTCTCCTCAAATGTTGGAGGATATGGAAAAAGGGCAACTGAGAACACAAGTTGCTACTCAGATACTGGACCAGCCACTGACATCCTGTGATGAGAATTCATTCCCTGTATTTTTTTACAGTAGTTTTCACTAAGTCACACATAAAGGCATTTTCCAAAATAGTACTCTTGATGTGGACTTAGTCTCATGGTGTTCGTTTGCACTGGCTTTTGACATCCGTGAGACAGTAGGGTGTCCCATTTGTCATTTTTATAATCTAGGCGGATTCGTATATGGCTTTTTGCCAAGTCTATACTGATGCAGAATCTGTGCAGATTACTACCAAAAGTGTACACTTGGAGGAAGTGTGCACTTGTTTGTGTTAAATGTTGTGATGCTGTTGGTATGGAATCTGTAGAGTACTTTTATAGTTAAAATAATTTGTTACAGAGTTTTAGTTCTTATTTTTTCTAACCCCAGGATCTATGTTTGTTTCAAGCGCTTGTTTTTTATGTGGACCTCTTTTTTTAATTTAAGTGCCCAGATATTCAAGGTCGTCCAGCAGATGAAACTAACAGGAGCTCTATAAGGCAGTTTCTTTTATAGATTGTGTAGTTATGGCAGCCTCCATGACTGTATAAAGTGCAGCACTAAAGCTTAGTAGAGCACATTGCTGCTTCCCAAACTATCCCTGTTTTGGCACCAGCTATTGTCTCCTAGTGTCTTAGTGCTTCTGACTCCAGTCTCAGCTGATTATGTTATGTTTTATCGCTGGAGTGATGAATGGCTAAGTGGTATGTTTTGATTCTTGTATGAAGCTGCAGAGTCTTATGCCGAGTTATTAGTCTGATCTTTTCCTTGTCTGTCTGTCGGCCGGATCTGCATTTAAAACAAAGGAAACCCATCAGTGTACTGGTTGACTGAATTGTTCTGTAAAGAAAGGCTACACGAAGAGAACCATGTACTTTGGTATTACCATATTTTTTGGACATTCTATGAAATTCATTCAAATAAATTTGCTAATTTAATTACATGACATAAAGATACATGAATTATGATGTTTCCCAGCCTCAAACATAAGCAGTCATGCAATAATTTGAAAATGTTTTATTTTTTATTTTATAATTTTCACTACTCTTGCGCACAGATGATTTTACAGGGATAGTTAACCAAAAATGCACGTTTGGTTAATCATTTGCTCATTTAAAAGTTGTCATTTTGTTTATTACGAAATGTGGTGTTTTCCATGAAAGTGAATGGTGACCAGAGACTGACAAGCTTCAAAAATGACTAAAAGCACCTTAGAGGTATCATAACTCCAGTGCAATAAAGAAATCATAAGATGAAGATAATTTTTGAGGTACTATGAAATTTAAATTCATTAAAATACCTTAAATGGATTGTTTCTTCAGTCTCTTCAATGACAAATAAGCCAGTGCGATAAGACTTCCACATATGCTCAGTAAAGTTTTCTCTCCACTTGAAATATATACAGACACATATACAGTGTATATAAATTTAACATGAATCCCTGTTAGCTACAAACGTCTGTCATGTCTACATTGCATTTTAATTTAAACATCTCATTTTTAAAATACATTATGTGAATTTATTAATCAGATTTTTAGTACTTCTATCTTATAGTTTTAGTATGTGAAAAAGTACAGATAATTATAAGGTTCCACTATTAACTTTTGCTTTGAACGCACATTATTCCTGACAACTATGGATATAATGAATGACTGTTCAGTAATATTAATAATGGAATTACTTATGAAATGATCTACACAATAGATTAATATAATTTATTATAAAGTGTTTTATTGCCCAGAGTAACTGTAATGGGAATGATTGTAACATTCTGACTTCTAATATTAAATGTGATCTTATGTAATGTCTTTTTCATTACACCGTCAGTACCACGGTATTGCGATATCATCATTGAATCATGACTCCACCACATACTTCTTTTTTAAGGGATACTGGGCATGTAATTGTGGCTTATTAACTTTCTGTCAATTACATGCTGGTTTCAGGCTCAATTTATCATTGTAAAAACTGTTTGTTGACCACTAAATGCAAGACAGATTAATGAGAATCTCAGTAAAACAACAGTGACATTTAAAATTCAGCTTGTGCTTCCCTTTGGAATGCTCGTGATTATTTTAAAGGGGAGAGGAATGCTGTCTGTTTGCGTGTGTGTGTGTGTGTGTGTGTGTGTGTGTGTGAGTCATGAACCTGCCTAATTGCCACTGTTCTCAATGCAAACCAAAGCTGCTATACCCAGAAACTTGGCTTTTTGCAGAGAGAATTTCTTGGAAGAAAGATCTGATATTGAATTTAACTGGTGGTAGTCCATCAGTTTGTAGTGGCCATTATTCTTTTGTGAAAGGCTTACAAATCAAAATAAATATAAATCAGTGTGGGCTAATTTGGCTGTTTTTGAATAACTAATGAGAAGCTCTTTGTAACTTTACTGGTGTCTCATTACAGAGTGATAATATGTGCTTTGTCTTTGAATGCTCTCTGATTTGAGAGCTGCTGGAGCTGCAACACTCCCAACCCTCGTTTACATGTTGTCCTATTTTTTTTTATTTTATAAAATGGTTGCCGTGGTTTCCTCTCTTCTTCAGAAAAAACCCAGGTGCAGGTAGCTCATTATAAGCCTGTAGCATGTGCATGCTTGTGGCTGTTTTCCAAAAAGCACTGGCGACCATATTTCTGTTCGTCTTGTACATCAACTGAGGTTGAGGTACATTGATTTTTTTTTCAGCCTTGTCAGGTTCCCCTTTCACTGGGGTAATGAGTTTCTGCCAATAAACGTTATCTCAGTGAAAGTTAAGGGAATAATAGACCACCATCCAAGGTTAGACAATTTAAAAAATATAGATTTTTTTATTTCTCCTGAATAGTTTGCCCTGTTAAAAATTTATTTTATTTATAATTGTTTTCCAGCATCATTTGAAACATTAGCACCCGTGATAAAGGTGCAATACTAATGTTTAACCATATATTAGTTGTTTTCTGATGATTTCCAATAATCTTGCCCAGTGATAATTCAGTTAAAGTTTATTTTTGACTTTTTCTCTTCAAGGGATTCATCATTTACTCATGTCATTTTAACCTTTATGATTTTGTCTTTTATGAATTACAAAAAGAGATGTTATGCAGAATGTTAATGCTGTTCTTTTCCATAAAATTAAAGTTTTTAAAGGAAGAGGCTGTAAAATGCTTCAAAACTGCATGGCAAAAAAGCACCTCAGACCCCATTTGTGCAATTTGAATAATATTCATAAGTCACATTAGAACCAGTGATGTTTGGCATCTTTAGCCCTATTCGGACAGGATTAGTTTAACATGGAGAGGTGGGATAAAGTAATTATTACCAGAACTTCTCATAAATTTAGTCCGTCTGAATATGCCATCTCAGTAATCATTACGGACAATGTCAGTAAAGATTACGCCGACTTTTACCTTCTGTAAAAAGGTCAGGACAAATTCCCTCAGGTAATACTAATCCCATGCGTAGATATTTCGTCATCTCCTGTTTAAAAGTAGTTCCCTTTCAGTCGGTCACGTTCGATGTACGTCGGAACTGACCGACGAATTGGGATCTGATCTCAGAGACCAATCTACTTCGAGTGTGTTAAAAATTAGCCAATGGAGATTGGCATGCGATCCACGCATTCCACGCTCCGCCCCGCGGTGCGGGTATAAATAAGGAAGTGGAATGCTAGATCATTGCTTTCTACTTCGAAGCCAAACAGTGAATGTTTCCTGTTTCTACGAAGAGTGTAAACGATGAGTCTCGTGAGAGGAACGACTGCTGCTTCCAGTGCGGGTGTGATGGCACGTCTAAGGGGGTGGCCGCTTCAACGGAGATCAAAGAGTTGGTTCGCTGGGCGTTTCCGTTTTTGAGTGCGTTTGTGCACACAGGCGTTTGTCCGGTCGGTGTTGAACTGCTTGAATTCATTCAAAGGCAGGACAGCAGTCCCACTGAAATTTTTTCAGAGGCTCCTGGGGCATATGGCATCTGCAGCCGCGGTAACGCCGCTCGGATTGCTTCATATGAGACCGCTTCAACACTGGCTTCATGGCCGAGTCCCGAGGTGGGCGTGGCAGAGCGGCCAGTACCGGGTCCCAGTGACTCCTTACTGCCGCCAAACTTTCAGCCTGTGGCCGACGCTTCGTTTCTCCGGGCCGGGGTGCCCTTAGAACAAGTGTCCAGGCATGCTGTGCTCTTCACGGATGCCTCCTCCATGGGCTGGGGGGCCACGTACAACGGGCATGCAGTTTCAGGTCTGTGGACGGGACCTCAATTGCATTGGCATATCAATTGCCTCGAGTTGTTAGCAGTACACTTGGCACTGCGCCTTCTCAAGAGGCCGCTACATGGCAAGCATGAACTGGTCCGTATGGACAACACTGCGGCCATTGCGTACATCAACCGTCAGGGTGGTATACGCTTCCGTTGCATGTTCCAACTCGCCCGCCACCTCCTCCTTTGGAGTCAGAAGCATCTGAGGTCACTTTGTGCCATTTATATCCCAGGTGCGCTCAACCGGACAGCCGACAAGCTCTCACGGCAGCTGACACCTCCGGGAGAGTGGCGACTCCATTTCCAGGCGGTCCAGATGATGTGGGACCTCTTCGGAGCTGCACAGGTAGACCTGTTTGCCTCTCCGGACTCGACCCATTGCCAGTGGTACTACTCCCTGACCGGGGGCACCCTCAGCATGGATGCACTGGCGCACAGCTGGCCCCAGGACCTGCGCAAATATGCGTTTCCCCCAGTGAGCCTTCTTGCACAGACCCTGTGCAAGGTCAGGGAGGATGAGGAGCAGGTCTTGTTAGTTGTCTCCCTCCACCCTCAAAGTGTACGTCGCAGCAATAACGGCGTATCACGATGCAGTCAAAGGTAAAACTCGTTACCCTCTTGGGACTTGGCTCTAGTGCTCAGAGCACTTCAGAGCCCTCCCTTTGAGCCTTTGCAGTCTGTGGAGCTTAAAATCCTGTCAATGAAGACAGTGCTTCTGACGGCATTGGCCTCCATCAAGAGGGTAGGGGACCTGCATGCACTTTCGGTCAATGAATCGTGCCTAGAATTCGGGCCGGAAAACTCTCACGTGCCTTGCCTGTTTGGGTTCAGAGAACCCTCAACAAGGAGTGTTGCTTCCTCCTGGGCGCTGGCTCAAGGCGCCTTGCTGACAGATATATGTAGAGCTGTGGGCTGGGCGACACCTAACACGTTCGCTAGATTCTATAGCCTCCATGTAGAGCCGGTGTCTTCCCGCATCCTCGCCCCCAGGGGCCAGTAGCGCTAAGTGCCCGTTCTAAAATGTCGGCTTGCAACGCCACTCCCGCCCTCTGGGCTGGATACGTGCGTCTATTGTCTCCAGTTGTGTTCCCCGGAAACGGCTAACCCTGTCAAGCTCCTCCGTCACCCCTGCGGTGCCAGACATTGCGGCCGTCTGACGCCAGGCCTGCACACGTATGCTTGTGGAACATCTGTGTAGGCTGGGTTCCATATGTAGCGGTTCCCTCACGGCAACCCCATATGTGTATTCTTCCACGGTACCTGCTACCCTACTGGCTAGCCCCATGTCTTTCCCTTGACAGAGCCTGCTCTGTCGTCTCTGGGCGTGTTCTTCCCCCCCCGGAACCAGGCTGGAACCACCCTAGAGACTGCCATATGTTGCACTACCCTGCTAGGTTAGTCCTTATGTGTATTCCGCCACCAATCCTTCCACTGAAGGACGTAGCTCTGCAGCGTACCATCTCCCGAAAAAGGCACGTTTTCCCAGCGTTATCCAATAGTCACATTGAGTGGGTCTTGAAGAAACAGCAGTGACTGACCTCCCTGCTTGGAGCCCTGTCTTCCCTACCATCTAAGATGGTCCAGTGCGCCCTGGCGTTTTGGTAGGGATCCCAATTCGTCGGTCAGTTCCGACGTACGTCGAATGTGACCGACTGAAAGGGAACGTCTCCGTTCCCTCCTTTAGGGAACTAGGGTTACATATGTAACCGAGACATTCCCTTTCAGTCGGTCACATTCGACGTATGTCGGAACTGACCGTCGAATTGGGACGTCCCGTCGCCAGGTGCTACACTTCCACTAGGGGGCCGAGTCACTAGTTCGGCTCCTCAGCAGAAAAAAGCAATGATCTAGCATTCCACTTCCTTATTTATACCCGCACCGCGGGGCGGAGCGTGGAATGCGTGGATCGCATGCCAATCTCCATTGGCTCATTTTTAACACACAGTAGATTGGTCTCTGAGATCAGATCCCAATTTGTCAGTCAGTTCTGACGTACGTCTCCGTTCCCTCCTTCAGGGAATGAGGGTTACATACGTAACCGAGACGAGTATGGAGGTGCTTGAAAAAGCATTCAGTTGCGTTCTAGGCAGTGGGACAAGACTGTTGCAAACCTCGTGTTTTCTGCTTACCATTCAGATGAAGAAAGAAAAAGTCGAAAGCACTTGTCAGAGTCACAAAACTTCTTTTTAGCTTTAGGTAAGGGCCTTTTACCAACAGAATCCAAACAGAATTTAATTAATAAATCGTTCAACCGGACTTAACTGTTATATATAGGTTATAGATTATGTGTTTGCACCATAGACTGTAAAATAATCTGGACGTAGTGTCCGTGACTTCACCCATAGGATTTGGAAGAGCCGTTTTGAAGCGCAAAGTAGGGACGAGCTGGCCATTGCCATCTTGTCAGCACGTCATCGCACGTCACTCCCAGGTAATAGAAAATGGGCAAAGAGGCAGGACGTGGGCGGAGCTGAGGTGACGCGATGACTAACAGACAGCAGATAAATGGCTATCCACCTGTCACTCAAAGTGACCACGCCCCTAATTATGCTGGACTTTAAAGCTTTATATAATGTAAACGAATGAGAATGAAAAATTCATGAAGGGCAAAATTAGCCGTATTGACCAAAACCACAATTTGTACCAGGCTGTAAGCATGTGTTTTTCAGTTGGGCATTTTAACATGGAGCTCAATGAGATTCTGGTCCCTTCTGGAGCCTGTCGATGAATTGCAGTTTAAGTCACTTCCGTATTGGCTTCAAGAGAAACTGAGGGAGGTTGCCGCTTGGTTTGCACACATTATATCAGTAAGCTACTTAATACGTGCATGATGACTGGAAGGTGATGGTGTGTAAATTGAGTTACCACTCCCACTTCTGCTAGTTTTACTGAGACTTCTTATTCCATGAGAATTGGCCATTAATATCACATACGTCCTGTGGTAAACTCCATCTACCCTTGTAAAACTAATCCCGTCTGAATAGGGCTTTTGACATCAAACCTGGCATGTCACGTTTTGATGCTAAATTTGAACAACTTAAATCTTTTCCTCTCACAGAGGAATCATATGACTTTAAAAGGCTTACAATACAACTTTTAGTACATAGTACACTAGTATAGTACAATACAGACTTTTAAAATCTGAACAGTAAACACTTGCAGTCTTTGTAAATGGTTACAGAGAAAAACTGGTCATCATACACTAACTGAGGATCACACACTAACAGACATTCAAGGTTTTCTGAACCCAACAAACTCACAAAGAAACATATGGCTCGCTGCTATGAGATGTAGCCTATGACAAATAAGAACAATGTGTTTTAAAACCTCTAAATATCAAACATGTTTGATATCCTCTAGATGGAATCATAGTCTGAAGCTAAAAAAAATTCTGTGCCCTTAGACTATGCAATTCTCTGTGAAATCCGACGGCCGAAAATCTGCAGACTAGCTCTGATTTTCAGCAACTATAACTGACTCTTCCTGACTGCTAAAAAGTTGTTGTTTATTCCAGCCTATGGAACACTGCACATGAGTTATATGGACTAGTTTAAAAGCTCTAGTTTAATAGCTTAACAGCCCCTGGTCACCATTCACTTTCATTTGAATGGAGGAAAAAAGCATTCATCTCCTTTTGTGTTGCAAGAAAGAATGAACATTTAATTTTTTTTTTTTTTTTTTTTTAAGGGCTGCTTTCACCCTCTTATTTCTTGGTGACATTATGCAAACCTGCAATCTTTTTCTTTTCACAGTCTTTGAGAGTCTTTCTTTAAAAACAAAACAAAACAAAACAAAAAAACATATTTTTGCCATCATTTTTCCTTTGTTCTTGCAACTTAAAATAAAAATCTGTGGCTCTTCAGTGAGGTGCTCCAAGAACAGCTGTGTGTTTTAAGACTAAACTAACTGATCCTAAATTTAAAATCTAATTAAAGAATCTTTTGTTTCCCCACACCATGCCACATGGACCTCTCTGTCTTATTTGTTTATCTAGTTTTAATTTATACTTTAATTTAAACACTTTATGATGTGGTTATTCTTTTTAACTGCTCACGCTGCATCAGAGAACACATCCTGTTTAAACAGTTTAAGCATGAATCCTGTCATGCGTTTCTTATGGAATACAACCAAGTTTACAGCAGAGCTGTTTCTGTGTGATGTGTATTACAGGCTCCCCTAAGTGAGATGTGCACTAATTTGCTGGAAGGCAACGAGGTTCCACTGAAAAACTGATATTGGATTTTCTCAGTACGATTATGCCGCCTCCTCCATCCTTGCAAGAAAAAAAAAAAGGCAAAATAACAAATTCTGACAAATTCAGCCAACTAGTTCAGTACTAGAGCAATTATTTTCAGCTGTCAGCTACAATAACCTTTCTCTTCTGTTTGATATGAAAAGCGTGCAGAAAACTAAAAGAAGCTGTCGTCATATGCTTATCTCTCGTTTGAGTAATGATTACATGCCTGGCTCCTTGATTTTAGGGTCAAATGATAAATCATATATGCCTATGGTATATTTTATGAATAGGCTGCCACAGTGCTAGATGGTTGGGGGTATTTTAAGGAGGTATCTCACGACTTTGACTGAAGAGTCTCTTCCTCCTAGGTAGGTAGATATAGGAAGCTGAAGTGAAGAGGATGTGTGGGTGAGGAAGTGTTTAAAATCACACATGGAAGACTTGATTAGTACCTTTCACTGCATCAGAGGGAGCAACCTTACATATCTCAGAATGGAATCGGAAACTAGAAATTTGCAATATTTTTTATTTAATTTTTTATCCCTGCGGAATAACAAGTTTAATCCAGGCATGCAGAAAAGCCGTTGAGGTTGTTTGCCTTAACAGCAAAGCCACTGAATGTTATTTCTTGCACCAAAGCACTCTTTGTTTGTCAGGATCATTTCACTTATGGAGCCACGAAGTCTAGAAAGGAATTCTTCGAGATGTTACCTCATCCACTCTCAGGATTCACCCTAAACGTCCTCCGACGAGTCATGCTTAAACAAAACATGTGGAAACCGCTGACAGGCTTTGCTGCAGAAATAAACACCCTTCCGCCAGTGAAATCACCAGTTGCTTAGTTCGCTGTGATGGAGAGATGACAGTTTCTCATACTGTGACATTCAGTAGAACATGATCAAACTAATATTAAGATGTCTGGTGTAAAAGAAGCCCCCAGTGGTGTTTTTAATATGAGGGATGTAATGAGTCTGGCATGGAACTTTTGTCTGTAACCACCTAAGTTGCACAGATGTAGCTAAACCTTTGCCAAAATCGGAGTGTTTCTCGTAGTGTTTAGACCAGCAACATGTCACTATTTGTTTTGGTGTGATTTAGAGGCTAAGTGGTTTGGGCAGACAAGAAATAGAGCTGTGAGTTGTTTATCACATATCGCTCACATCCCATTCCTTTCTTACATCAGAATCTAATGGACACTCGGGGCGAACATTCCATCACTTTCTTTCTCTTTTATGAGGCTGTTCTGCATTCTTAGATCAAACATCTTTGGCAGAAATGCTGGCCGGGTGTATCCCTGAGTACTGAGAGACAGCTGGGGCGTGGCGTTGGGTGGACGGGGGTTGGCCCGTGCCCACCCAACAGGGCTTCTGCCCTTCATTTCCATCTTCTGCTTGGCAGATTTGTGAGGATACACACAGGTTCAAAAGTTTGGGGTCTGTAAATGTTCAAATGTTCAAAATGTTTTTCAAAGAAGTATATTATACTCACCCAGGCTGCATTTATTTGATCAAAATACAGTAAAAACATTACATTTATGAAATATTATACAGGATGATCAGTACCAGGTGAGACACTGATCAACAGAACAAGGAATAACTATGGCAATTTACAAGATTACAATATAAACAAGAACTAATTCTTGTGCTATCAGAACCTTCCTAATTCCCACGTTAGAAGTCGTGATTACAAGCTTGTTGCATTCAAGTGCTTTGTTGTCGGAATGAACAGGAATCATGGAGGACAACAGGTTTATTTATTGGGAAAATCTTATTAAAACCAACATGTAGTGTCTCATGCACTGACAGCCATAAACATTCCAGATAGTCCACTCTCTGCCGATTCTGTAATTTCAGTCAAATGCAGGCTATTTTCACTGTGTATCAAACATACAATAGGCTTCAAATGATTACTAGTATTATGTAAATATGCACTACATTGATGTCAAGACAAGACGATCTAGCTGTTTTGGGGGGAAAAAAACGAATAAAATCACACCTGCCACAGCAGTAGTTCTCCCCGCCACCATGTTTAAAGTTTATGGCATGCCCATTTCGGGAATTTGGGTATCAAAATTATTTCCGAACTTCCCAGTGGTGAGCACGACATCAGAGGGCGTTCATGTGCAATTTTTACCTAGGAAACTCGTATTTACGATAATTCCGATAGCACGTGAAGGCAGCATTAATCACAGGAACTGAGCACAAGCACATCAAGTCAAAAGAATATCAAAATAAAAGTCCAGGAACACAGACAAACAGAGAACTGTGACTCTGATTTCATAATGAATGTTTGTAGAGACATGCAGGATAACAAACAGAACAGGAAGTAATAGGCTATCATACATCATCATAACATTTGTCAAGCTTAAAGGTCCCGTTCTTCGTGTGTTTTTGAAGCTTTGATTGTGTTAACGGTATGCAATATAACATGTGTTCATGTTTCGCGTGTAAAAAAACACAGTATTTTTCACACAATTTACTTATCTGTACACCGCTGTTTTCACTGTCCTAAAAACGGGCTGACGAGTTTCTTGTTCTATGAAGTCCCTCCTTCAGAAATACGTAACGAGTTCTGATTGTGCCAGCGGTTCCTGTGTTGTGATTCGACAGCAGCTTAGCGCAAGTTGTACGGAAAGGTCACGCCTCTTAACGGGAGATATATGCGGCTATGCGCTCAATGATCTCTACAGCGTCCCTGGGAAAGCCAAACAAAGGTGATTTGACTCCGGGATGAAAATAACAGCGTCTCGACAACATGGCGACAAACACACTGAAACGCAGCACTTCCTTTTCTCCACGCGACCGTCCTCTTCTCCACGTGGGACAGCAACAAGACCACGCCCCCTTTTTTTGCGTATTCTTGTGGGCGGAGGTTAGTCTGTTCTACTGTTCTACTGACGTCATTTATGAAGGAAGTACCAGGATGTAGTCCAAGCCAGCCGTTCGCTGTAGGCTTTGAAAGGGAACTTCTGTTAAATAAAATATCTCACTTGGCATTGAACTTTGAGCTTTATAATTTTACAGGTATTATTTATGCTCTAACAGCAACATTACACACTAACTAAAGTTTGAACAATGGGATCACGAAGAACGGGACCTTTAATGTTAGGTGTGTACGACCTGAAATGGCGCTGTGATGCTGCTTCAAGTTGAACTCACCAAATACTAGATCATTTGACCTTTTTATTTTTATTTTTTATCAAGGCATGGTTAGTTCAGATACACAAATGTCATGTGGTGTGACTGCCTAAAATAAAATAATATTTTTAAATGAATAATCTGTAAAATATAATTAAAATTTTTATTTTAAAATTTAAAATAAATGTATATTTTATTTATTTTTATATTTTTTAAAATGTTTTGATTAATTAATCAAATTAAATTGAATTAAATTGAATTATTTTTATTTTATTTTACATGATGGTTACACCACATGACATTTAATGTTTTTTTTTTTTTTTAGAACCATCTGAAACCAACCACAATACAAAGAGTACTTCTAAGAACTGTATTTTTTCATCTGTATTCTTTAAGCAATTTGTACATTTTAAAATTGAAAAGATCGGTCTTCATGGCAAAATGTTCATTTGAATTAAATTTTATCTAATATTCATTTATTGGTTGCCCGGCATCCTAGTAATGCCACTGTGAGAGGGAAAAGAAATTGTTAAACAATTTAAGTGTTAGGTGCTTTACTGGATAGCTGATAATACATTCTTGAATATCATTCCAAAAGAACAAACAGTCCCTAAGCCCTCAGTGGATGAATCACATTACCAGTGTTGAATGTTGCATCTGAGTTTTATTGTGCTGACTGACTGAATATGCTTAAACTTGCATTTGACTTAATTTGCAATGCACATGGTCTTAATTATATCTGCAATCTCAGTAAAGTTATCATTGTACTTTATGTTCCTGACTGGTCTCATTAGTGTACTCAACTAATTTGTTTGGTACCTTTGCAGAGTCATCGCCTACTTTTCAGCATGTGTGCCCTCTTGCTGCCCGTGCCCACTGGACTGGTAATAACTCAAAGCAGACTGATGTTTACCTGTTGCCGATAAGCTTTATTTTGCCTCTTTTGTGGATCCGAAACTGGTTTTATTGAAGAGAAGTTGGCTGTTATAGGGCCATTTGTATCATCTTCAGATCTTTCAACGTTATAAACTATTAAAGCAAATATTCTGCTCTTCAGTTGATCTTTTCAGGCTCATACTCTTCTTAAGTGGTCAGTGCTTAAAGGTCAGGAAACTACCTCACATACATCCGCAGCCACTGCAAATAGCTTATATCATTCAGAGAAAAGCACATTGCGGTTTGAAACGGCTTCCTCTCGTCCCTAGACCTCGCCTCATAAATATTGTACAAAAGTCGAAAACTTGGAAGAAGAAAGAGGAGACGAGGCAGTGGGGAAGAAGAATAGAACGGAGGCGGAAAGTAGGGCAGAGAGGAGCGAGTCAGAGCAGCCCAAAATGATGATAGAGGGAGAAGAGGTGCTTATTAGAGGAGTGCAAGGATTTTAACACTCCACACATCTGCTGCTGCTATTACTGTAGACAGCCCCAGTGAGGCATAAATGAGCACTGTGGCCCGTCAGTCAAAGCGGCACCTCTCACATGACTCCACCACGTTTAGATATGCAGCCAAAAACATAGTGAGGAACTTTGTGATGTTTTCTGGATGGCGTTTTGCGAATGGACCCTTTTCAAAGAGTGTGATGATTTTCACAGATATCAACATTGCACTTTTTTTTCTTCGTTTTTTTCAGGTAACACTTTACAGGAAGGTCTTAACATTAATTAATGCATTAGCTAACTTGAACTAAGAAGTTTTACTAACAACTAACAACAAGTTTTATTTTTATTTTTTACAGCATTGATTAATCTTTGTTCATGTTGATTAAAAAATACAGTTGCTAATTGTTTGTTCATGTTCACAGTGCATTTGATTTTAAAAATGTATTAAATGCTAAAATTTACATCAACTAAAATTATTAAGTGCTGAAGAAATACTGTTTATTGTTTAGTTTAACTAATTTAGTTAACTAATGTTTACTAATAAAACCTTATGTAAAGTGTTACCGTTTTTAATATTTTTATGTTTAAAAAATTTAATATACATTTATAATGCTATAATATGTGTTTTATTATCTCGGAAGTAAATTACAAAAAAAAAAAAAAAACAGGAAGAAGGTCTGGACTCTATCGCAGCTTTCATTGGTCAAGGACTGCCCAAGAGGATGTTTGACTAACATGTAATTCAACCAATCACAGTTTGTTTTGTTCCGCGTCATGTTTAGAAGTGTGAAAATGTAAAGTTGATGTCCCTGCAATAACAGACCGGCGTGCATCTAATAAATGATTCATTCAAGAACGTTGTTCAAGTTTACTGCAACAATAGAGCTGTGAACTTCACATACTTTTAAAAATCCAGTGTTTAGTTGATCCTGGTAAACGCTCATTGACACCGTTGTAAACACAACAGCGTTCTTCTTCCATGAGGGAGTTTGTCATCGCGGCATTTGTTTCTAGGCGGATTGTTAAAGAATACAACACATGTCTCACAGATATACTGTAGAACCAGTCAACCAATCAGATGATGACTTCGAAACTCCTGAAGCATTTCCAGAAAAGTGTGCCATATGCATTAGACGTTCAGCCATATGCGTTACGTCTGAGGCTGAGACTGTGGAAATGCTATTTTGGATTTTTTTTCTCTACAAAAATCATATTTGCTAATTATATTAACTCTTTCCCTGCCATTGACGGAAAATTTCCATAATTTGTGAGAGAATGCGTCCCTGCCATTGACAGAATTTTCCGGCTGTCCGTGTTTTCATTGTTATGCAGTAGGGGCGCTATTACACATCTCCTGAACGAGTATAGTATCTCCAGATCAAAACACATGCAAAGAAGAAACAGAAACATGCAATCTCATATGTAAGCAGATGCATATGAAAATTAATGCCTAATGTTACAAAACCGGCCTAATGTTAAAGAGAGAAATGTTTAAGTGGTTAGGGCTGTGCAAGATTTGGGGGTGCTGATGGATTCGATATACTCCATCCTATGTTTTGATCATCGTACTGAATCTGATCCAGACGTAGTCTTTGACAAAAATGCGATTTCCTCAGCTTCTTGCTCAAAATATAGCTTTTTTTATGAAACAAACACAAATTGAAGTGTTGATAAAAAAAGAACACATGAAGTTAGAATAAAACCGGGTTTTTTTGTTTTACCAAATTACCAAAAACGCTGGTGGTGGTTGGCAACGTTTTTTTTTTTTTAATGCTGGTGCGGAAAGACTTGAAAATGATATTTGTCGTAATCCATTCACGTTTACCCAACTATGACAACTTTTGCTTCTGAGAACCCTGGAAATGTGAAATGGGTCCATGAAACTGGCTTTTGACATCTGTTAGTTGGAGTCTTTGTTGCATTTGTTGAAGTTTAAAAGGATAATCCACCAAAAAAAAAGAAAAGAAAATTATGTAGTTTACTTACCCTCATGTTATTTTCGTTTTAGAACAGAGAAAAGTATAATGAAAGTCAATTAGGTCCAATGTTGCTTTGGACCACTCTGACTTTCATTGCATGGACAAAAGCAGTCTTCAAAATGTATTCTTTTCTGTTACAGCTTTGGAACGACATAAAAGTGAGTAAATAATGCCAGATTTTTTATTTTTGGGTGAACAATCCCTTTCATTTCAGATGTATCTGTTGGTGAGCCCTAATTAAAGGCATCACAGACTTTGTTGTTGTGGAAACAAAGACAGCACCATTTTGTTCAGTAGGTATAATGCCAGAGAATGTCCCGAGTCCTGTGTTTTATGCGAAGGCATTAATGCTATGTAAATTTGGCTGATTCTTCTCTCAAGTAGTCTGGGCTGCTCGTCTTGTGTATATTTTCTCTGGATAGTATTTATACTTAAACCTTTTCCCTAGAGATGTCCTTCACATCTCGTATGGCAAAATAGAGTGTATATGGTTATGTTAGGTGCTGTCTGTAAATGTCTTATATGTCTGGAAGTCTCAAGTCTGGGTTTAAAGTAACACTGCCCTGCTGTTTTTGCTTGTATTGTATATTTAACAGGGTGTCTTTTAATCAATTCTTTAATGTCGAAAATCTGGTCGCAAACCCTCAATTACTCGGGTAACCAAGGGAAACCTACCGGGGAATAAATCTAAGCGCCTTTAGGTTTATGAGAAAGAAAGGATTTTGAGAAATTTACTGGTGGCTTCTAAAGCTGAAATGAAAAAGTGTGTGTTTATGTTCCTAGAAGAGCTACTTAAGCTGCCAATGCTGTTATTTCTATGGTCTCTACGCACTTTCACACAACAGAGTAGGAAATGCTCATTTACAATTTCATTGGCTAAAATCCTTTTCTTCTTTTTGTGCAGATCTAGATGTAAAAGGGTGGTCACTCTGATAGGGACTCAATTGTTTCAGTAACTGACATACAAGGAATAATGGCACTGAATATAAACTTCAATGTCAAGGTCATTGAAAAAGGATGCATAATATATTCATTAAAATAGCATTCATTTTGATAACAAATCGCTTTATATTGAATTTTTAATGGTTAATTGTGCAAACTCTTTCCCCTATTTTTATTTTACATTTATATAACATTTGCGGTCATCTAATGCAACTTTAAGATTAGTGTTATTAAAGGTGTGGTAAAACACATTCTTTCGAAGGCTTGATTGTGTTTGTGGGGTGCACTGTAACATGTGTTAAAAATTGCATTATTTTTCATATATTTCACTAATGCCAAGTTCGCTGTTGAGATTTAAAAAAAAGTTTGTAACATTAGGTTAGGTTTGTCGGATAACGTTAAGTATGAATGAGCATTTAACAAACTGGTTTGCAGAGCCAAACAGCGCTGTCATGATTACTTCCTTGCTACAACGTACAATTAACAACACAAACTATTACAGGAAAACCCATCGACGAAAAATATATCATACTTACAGGTTGTGGCCCGTAAACAGCTTCTGTTTTTAAATCCATCTTTCAGGACAAGCCGTTGTGCGAATCCTTCATTGAACTTGCGAAGATTGTGGAAGCTTTCCTCTGTGAAATGTGCAGCGGGAGCCGCGTGCGCCCGTTGTGCATTCACACACTGGCAGCGTTTGTCTCATGCAGCTGAACCGCGGCTCGTGTATTGCAAATACAGACGAATATTGTCCATTATGTCACATTTTCCGGTCTTCACCTCCGACCCCTGTCTGTCTCGTGCTTTGATTTATGATGGGCAGCATATATCTGCTGCAAATGCGACCTGTTCACCTCTGTCTCATACACACATGCATATAACATGTTGTATGTTAAACGCACTGCAACGCACCCCCGTCCCCAGGAAGGCTGAACAAAGTGGACCTGCAGTCCGGATGAAAATAACAACGTTTCGTTGGCATTGCGGCAACAACACTCCAGCCTGCTAACTATACCACAACAACGCTTCCAAAATAGCGATACAAAATGGCCTTGCCCCCCCTTATTTAATATTCTTGGAGGAGGGGTTTATGTAAATATTGGGGCTGGTGATGTCAGAGACCCTGGAGGAATGTCTAGTAGTCCCTACCAGCCGTTTGCTGTAGTGCTTAGAAATTGAATTCTTTAAAAGCAAATATCTCCCTTTGCTTTAATCTTTAAACGTTGTAACTTTGCAGATGTTGTTTATGCTCAAACAGCAACATTACACACTAGCTAAAGTTAGAAAAGTGAAATCGTGGTTTAACACCCCTTTAAATTGTTTTTAAAGACAACTTTATCAAATGTTAAAATAAATATCCATTTTATCATATTAAAATTAATATCCAGGCATTTTATCGTACTGTACATTTATAATGTTGTGATGCCTAAATTTACTTGTAGCATTTTAAATTGATTTGTATTTTTAATGTATTTGCACAAAATAGTATAGAACTTGTCTGGCTATCACCAGACCAAGCTCAATCTTTTAAGATTGAATATTAGTCTGGGTAGTCTGCTCTGTATTGTCTACTGTACAAGAGGCGTGATCAACGGGCATAATTCAAATGACTCTGTACGAAATTGGATAGGCCTTCAACCAATCAGACCACAGGAGGTTTGATCAACGGGCATACTTCAAATGACTCTGTATGCAATTGGATAGTCCTTCATCCAATCAGACCACAGGAGACGTGATCAACGGGCATACTTCAAATGACTCTGTATGCAATTTTATAGTCCTTCAACCAATCAGATCCATGATCCATCGCTTTTCTGTCCGTCATTGTGTTAAACTCGCCAATAGCTCGCCAGGTGGATAAGCCGGTTTTCGATTGGTTCCCGCAAATTTGTAACAAAAGCAGGATAGAAATATGTACAGGTTTCCAGCCCGAGCTGCAGGGCGAAATCAAATTGGGCGAAATCAAATCAGGCTGGGTTTCACCAGTCTAGTATAGAACCATAATATCAGTCATTTTTTGGATATATCTGCCATAAAAATGAACAGTGTTATTTTAGAATTATTTTATTATTGTTATTATTATTATTATTATTATTATTATTATTATTATACTATTTGTATTTATTAATATTTCAAATTAGCTTTTGTTTTTATCTTTTCAATTTTCATTTTCATTTCCATTTTAAGTTTGAGTAATTTTATGTTATTTTTTGTCATTGATATTACTTTTTTATTAGCTTATTTAGCTTATTTAGTACTTCAACATAAAATCTGGAGATTGTCTGGAGATGGTGGTCCAGTGGGTTAAACCACTGAACTGATACACAGAAGGTTGCTGTTTCGATCGCAGCGGTTACCACCAGTGTGTCCTTGAGCAAGGCACTTTACTCCACTTTGCTCCAGGGAATAAGTGCACTGTAAGTCGCTTTGGATAAAAGCGTCTGCCAAATGTAAAGTTATTTATTTCAGTTAGTTGCCAATACCACAGTTCTCATTTTTTGTGTTGGGGAAAGTTACTTTTAAAAGTAATGCGTTACAATATTGTTACTCCCTAAAAAGTAACTAATTGTGTTACTTGGTTACTTTTTATGGAAAGTAATGTTACATTACTTTTGCACTACTTTTTTTCACATGGGCTAGCCTTGCTTTTTTGTTAATAAAAACAAAACAAAAAACAAAACAAAAAAAACGGAATATGACGCAGATGAAGAAATTCCAACACTCTTACTTTAGCAATTCTACTATTACTACTACTACTACTACTATTACTACTACTACTACTACTACTACTACTACTACTACTACTACTACTACTAATACTAATAATAATAATAATAATAATAAAAAGCAACACAAATGTGATGTTTAACTAAAGTAATTTTTCCTTATTAGTATGGTTGAATTGGATCATAAAAGGTCAGCAGCAAATACATTAGTAAATAAAGTGAGATTAAATACATAAAGTATATTTGTTATTAAACATATTTAATTATTGCAGTTTTGCAAATATTCAGAATTTGCATTTTACAGTTTTTATTCATTTTGAGGAACCAAGAATCTGTTTTTGTGCCAGTGAGATGAGTGAATGCATGCTCACATTTAGTCCTGCACAGCGCACACAATGCCTCTACATTACTCCCGATTTCTCTCAAGGTAGGGAGAGGTGTTAGTCAATGAATGGCAAAACAAAGTAACATGCGTTACTTATTTGAAAAAGTAATGTGTTACTAGTTACTTGAAAAAAGCAATCTGATTACGTAACTCGCATTACTTGTAATGCGTTACCCCAACACTGTTATCTAATATATTTTATTTTATTTCAGATTTATTTCAAGTACTGAACGTAATTTTGAATAGTTTTAGGTTTAATTTCTGATAATGACACTGAGAATTATCTCTTTTTGTAGCAGCCAAAATTTTATTATTGATATGATGTCCGTATGAAAAAGGTATACTTGACCGCCAAGGGGTCCATTTACCATGACTCTGCGGGTAACTAAACCATGAGGCACAAAAAGCATATGCCTCCCCTTCAATATATTGTGGTTATGGCCCTGGATAAAGAATGTTTTATTTAAACCATTAATATTCATCATCCTCGGGATTTAACATGGGTCAAAATGATTACATTATTAATTAATAATTGAATAATAATGTGTGGTCATGGGAGTTTAACAGTAAAAATAGATGGCTAAGTGTTTTGTGTAGTCTGCCATGCTGATTGGTAAATTACTGTGCTCATTGTGGTCCTGATGGAGTACAGACTTGCATGAGGAGGGATGCACAATATCCCATCAGCAGCTCCTTACTGGCCGCTGAGATGATTAATGCAGTGACCTCTGTCAGTCCCAAGAGTTAATGAAAAATACCCACTCCGCCAGCACACAGCCGTTGATCACGCATCATTATGCTGTTTATTTCTGTCAGTTAGCTATCCTTGATTTACTCTGTGTGTGTATGTATTTCAGAATGCATGTGTTGATGTGAAAGGGCTATTCTTGTATCCATGCAGCACCACATTAGACCCAATCATGTGTCCTCTAATGGGTGGCCATCATTGCAGGAAATGTTGCTAAGATCATGGAGTATAGATCATGGAGAGGAACAGCTTGATTCGTGAGAAAAAGGGTCGGATAGACTCTGATGACCTGGTGAGAATATCGTTTAGTTGTTGTTTCATTGGTTGCTTCACTTGGTTTGTACAGTGAGTATAGGACTTACACCTCAGTTTCTGTGTCAACTGGCCAGGTATCTATCAATCTATTGAGCGATCTATCTACATCCATCCGTCCATCTGTCGCTCTATTGTTCTATATTTCGTTCTGTGGCCTCTTTTCCAGTTTGCTTTATTAATTTGGCATGTTTTCCAGTTTGTTTGTTTCATTAATATTTAGATCATTTTAGGAGTTTTTGTGCTGTAGATGTTATGAGTCTGTGTTTTAGCATGAGGTGTTTATATTTGCTATGGCTGGGTTATTCATATATGGGTAAGTCTTTTGTAGCCTCATTACAAGGGCCCGAGGCGTATTGAACTTTATGGTGAGTCAAACGCCACCAAAGCACTACTGGCAGCATAGTTTGCATCAGCGTGTTTTTTTCAGCCTCATTATAAAATACCAAGCAGTCCCGTGCTCTTCCTCAGCCAACACTTCAAAGAAATAACTGTAATACATACAGTACACACACACACACACACACACACACACACACACACACACACACACACACACACACACACACACACACACACACACACACACACACACACACACACACACACACACACACACACACACACACACACACACACACACACACACACACACACACACACACAAATACAGGCCCACTGCTCATACTTAGGTGGGCTGACACATACTTAAATGTCTGTATTTTTACATCATTACCAGTAAACAGGCTTTATTATGTCCTTGTGTGCCTCCAAATCAATTTTATGTACCATGGGAAATTCACTTAGGTTGTTTTTGCTAAAGCCATAGTTCACCCAAAAGTGAAATTTGTCATTACTTAGGCTACATTCACACTGTCCGTTTTTGGGATTGGCAACCACATTTACTTACAGGTCTGAGTCTTGAAATGTCCAGTTCACACAGAAACTGCATGAACGTGCAGCGGGAGCGACAGCAACAGTGGCCAAAGTAATATCAAAGATTTTGATGTCCATAAAACTGAAAAATCTCATCACTTTAGACAAGTTCATCCGTCAAATCTTCATTAACTGAGAGCAGCTTTTATATCTGGTGGAGAGTGTATTGTAAGTCCTGAAAATGTGCGGGTTAGTTTTTTCTGTCAATCATGTTTTAACTGATTTAAGCTGGAAGTGGTGAATAAACGGCCAACGTAATGTTTTATTTCATCTAATTGTAGTGGCTGAATGGACTTTAAGTTTACAAAAATTGTCAAAAGTGCATGTGCTCAATGATACAAGTGGCTCTTGATTATCCATTAGCCTTGAACAGTATCATTTTGAACCCTCATATGCAGGAGATCGCAGACCTTGTAATTTGATAGACTCGTATTGTGGTTGAATGGAGATGCGTATATCACTGAACAGCTGTTTCTGCCCAGCCAGACTGTCTCTGTTTCTGTCTCAGGCCCATTTAGCTCCTGAAGCCTAGGCCAAACTTCTCACTAGCATTACACTATCAATTCATCTGAAAGTGGTGAAATAGTTTAGTATTGGCCTAGACGGCATGTCTGGAATATTTATTTGGCTTCGGTCACTGTCTAAGACTGAGTAAATGAGAAAAACATATTTTCAACCATATAGTGTTACATAATATGGGGGCCCGAGATGGTCTAAATCAAGAATTCAGTAGTCATAAAGTGGACACCGCTCACTTGCCAAACGAAAATGCTAGTGATGATCAGATTGGCCTCAAGTTGTGCTTGAGAAACCACTTCTTGAGTGCGTATAATTCAGACTTAGATGGGACTGTCCCATTCCAGTGGGCCTTTCAGTTCAGCGACTTTGGCGGGTTCCACCTGACCTCAGAACAGCAGGAGTCCGTCAGCACGTGGGCTCCAGCTGGAAAAGAGGTGGCGGCTTGTGTGTGTGGGACTGTGACTCATGGTAAGCCCTCGAATACTTAAGCGCATTCTACCTTCCTCAGGCTGAGGAAAACTGAGGCTTCTCAAACGGGACACTTTTTTCCTGGACCTGGGGGTATTAATAGCTCTGTTAATTGCAGAGAATCTCACGTTGGGGGAAGTGAAGTTTGTTTGTGAAAGGAACAAGGCAAAAAACGTCCCCCCAATTAGCTGAACTTTTGAAAGTTTGGCTGTTGCTCCAGTGTTCCAGAATGTACTCTCGCTGCCTGAGGGGGGTCTATTATTGGGAGCCCATTCAGAGGGGAGGTGCTGTTTGCTGTCAGCCAATGAGCATAGAGCACCCCTGTACTTCCCTATTGATTTAAAGTAACGCAAACCAGATGAAGTAAGCATGTGCTGCGTTAATGGCGCTCGGGTCTCGGAACAGCTGAGCGTCGAGTTGAGAAAAGTGGATCTTTCTAGAATCTGCATTCCTTTAAAACTGCACCGTGCTTGAAATATTAATCAAGGCGATGTCTTAAGCATCCCAAGCTTTAATCAGACATTCAGCCTCTCTCAAAGCCATCCAAAGATGTGGCGATAAGCCCCTTAATGAGCAACACTCAGATAAGCATCTTGTGCAGGCTAATTACAGTTTTCTATTTAGTGAAGAGGATCATATTTGACATCTACTGTAAGATAAGACGAGACGTCTTCTTTGTTACCATACCTCTTTTCATTTCTTTCGTTTTGAGTTGTTCAAAAAGGTACAACATGTGAAAAGCTTTGATTTGTATCACAGTCTCTTTGTGTCAGGGATTGTGTATTACAGTAAGGATAGTGCTTTGTAATCAGAACTCTTCAACCAATGCCACACCGCTAGATTCTTTGTTACCTGTTTTTCTGAAAGCACAGTGATTAGGAGATGCACAATAACAACATTGTGTTGCTGAATGTGAATTTGGTACAGCCTTTTTTTTTTTTTTTTTTGCTTTGAGCTAACGCTTTAAATATAAGGAACTAAATTCAGGAAAAAAGATATTATAACAAGTACAGGCTTTACAAGAGAATGAGAAAAACTTCAGCCAGAGGATTTGATGTGAAATATAAATAAAAAAAAGTAAATTTTTGATTATTAAATTGTTAATGTTGTGAAATACTAGTCAAGCTTTATTGGAATGATATATCAATATTCGAAACATGATACAAGATCCGCAGCAGATTTCTTCCTGACAGTCGAAGCAGCGTTACATCACAAAAGTGCAGAATTATAGGAAGACCGTGAGTGTTTAGGGTGCCATTTGGGACAAGGCCCAAGAATGAGTCTTTTATATAACAAAAAGAAAATACATTGGTTTTAATAAAAATCAACCCCTGGGGCATAAAAGTGCCTGTCTTTGAAAAAACACCCATATATCAAAGTATTATTATCTGAAACCATCAGTGTACATTTGTTGTTCAGTTTGGCTTGTGTATTTTCCTTAGGGAGTTACTTCTCAATACATCTCCATCGTGTCATTGAGTTAAGTAAACTATTTATAATAATTTTATATTATTTATTGAAATATCCTTTAATTTTATCCTCATAATTTATAATAACTTTTTTGTTATAATAATATAATAATTCAATAATATTTTTCATGATATTTCTATTCATAATAAATGTTTTATTATATTTGTAATATTTTTTCTATTAATAATTTATTTTTATAATTTTTTTATATATAATTAAAATAGTTATTACAAAAATATAATACATATAAAATACATATTTAGCCAATCAGCCAATAGAGTGCAACAGTCGGGTTCCGGAAGTAAAAACATAAATTTTCTCCATAGGAAAATGTACACTAATCAGAGAGTCGGAAAAAAGCAACACATGCAAAAGGTCACTCCCATGAAGCACTGCGAATGGCGTGAACGAGTCTATCTCTCTATGCTCTCAAAATACTTAAAGGGGTGGTAAAACACATTCTTTCGAAGGCTTGATTGTGTTTGTGGGGTGCACTGTAACATGTGTTCATGCTTTGTTTAAAAAAAAAAAGCATTATTTTTCATATATTTTACTTTTATTCTACAGTGCTCTGTCCCTCCTTGTAAAAACGGTCTGATGGTTTCCGGATTCTATGAAGCCAGTCCCTCAAAAATGCGCAATGGGCTCAGATTGGTTAGCTGGCCCAGTGATTCGCTAACCGCCTAGTGCACGTTTCTCGGAAACGTCACGCCCCTAACCTTTACCGGTAGCCTCAGGCTACTAGCCTGTGCTTTGTGTAGTACAATGGCGTCAATAAAACCATACCAATTTGAGCCCGAATCAGACCCAGACAATTTTAGTGAAGATGATCGAGCAGAACCTGTTCAGTCCTCAAGAGTAAAGACTGCAGATCTATAGTGATCGCTACTGAATGGCTTTACTATAGTATCCAAATCAAACACAGAACCATGTTTAGCATGCCTGTAGATAAACAATACATAAAAGCTCTAATCAAAGAATCATTTACACTAATGCCAAGTTCGCTGTTAAAAGTTTGTAACGTTATGTGTTTGTCGGATAACGTTAAAGGGTTAGTTCACCCAAAAATGAAAATTCTGTCATTAATTACTCACCCTCATGTTGTTCGACACCCATAAGACATTCGTTCATCTTCGGAACACAAATGAAGATATTTTTGTTGAAAGCTGATGCTGAGAAAGGCTTCAGACAGGCCTCCATAGGGATTCAGTACATTTGCACTCACAAGACCCATAAAAGGCACTAAAAACGTCGTTACAAAGTCCATCTCACTACAGTGACTCTACAATAATGTTAGGAAGCGACAATAATAGTTTTTGAGCGAATAAAAAAATCAAAATAACGACTTTATTCCACAAGTTCTGTCTTCCTCTGTCGTGAACTCACGAAGCACCACTACGCATGCGCGAGAATATGACGCAAACCGGCGTTCGGACACGTGACCCAGAAGCGAGGAGATTTGAGCATCATACCAGTCAATTATGAGGTTTAATTTCAGCTAGGATTTTGCCTCGGAAGACATTGTAGATGTCAACAATCCGGGATTTGGAGCAGTGATTTTGTCAATTTTTGTCGCAGAGTTGAAAATGTCTGTTTGCTTTTGTGTATGAGTCCTTATGTGCTATATAACTTAGCGTGCATTTGTTTAAAAAAGAGAATTAATCTACTGTATCTCCCACCTCCACATGTACCTCACCTTATCTGTTTATACATTCATTAGTTTACCTTGCCAAGATTTACCCCGAAGCCCTGAGATGATGGATTTACCACTGCTCCACAGTTTACTGATGAGAAACACTGGCATCACCTTTATTGAAATACTTTACCTTTCACATATTATCTGAAGTTGTTTATGCAGTCTATATGTTATTCATTGCCCAGGGCTCTCAGTCTACAGTCACTGCTTTAAAACTTAAGTAGCTCTGGGCTCTGTTACGCTGGGATGGTGAGGACTAATTATCTTCTGCTTTGCTCTACAATACTGTTTGAGGCTCTATTTAATCATGTCATTGCAACCTCTTATGATGATAATGATGAATTATTCACAAATAGAGCAAACACAGGTGTTTTGAGATACTAAACATGTTTGCACTGATACATCTGCTGTGAATCCCTTTTGAATTGGGGTGTCTTGGCAGTTTGGGCGTTCAACATCGATGTAGCTGTTTTCAGTGCAGGTTAGGTTAGGTTTGTGTCCGCTGAAACTCTTCCAGGCTGACCAATGTTTGAATCAAGCTGCTGAAGGCTTTTAGATGAGCTCTAATGGTCCAGCACATGAGTTTACTGGGTTTGAGTTTTTATTATCAGATTAAATCCACAAGAAAACACAAGTGAGAGATGTGGCACTCAAAAGCAAAATATTAACCCCGGCTTGTTTTTCTGAAGTTTGTATGTACACACGTGGTACTGTATATCAGTCTTTATTGTGGAAACCACTTCTTCTGTCAATTCTTTAAAGACCCAAATTAAGCACATGTATTATCACAAAGTTATGTGGACTTTGTTTTTCATGGTATGGAAATTGTGTAGAGACTGAAATAGTGGGGTGGGTTTGCAGTGTCATCACAGATAGTGGAGCATATCGGAGATGGTTAGCGCTTTGACCACGTGCAGAGAAAGTTTTGGGATGTTTAAGTCCATAATGAAGATGTGGATTGGCATCTTGAGAGATAAGTTATCTTAGATGCCTTGCGGGCATATGGTCTTCCTTGTACGGAAGGTTCTGTTATTTTTTACTGTCACTTTGATAAGTGATTATTCCCTCTTTTGTACATGCTCCATATTTTCTTTAGTCACTTGTTATTTTACAGTACATATTGTTACAGAACTTTTTATAATACACGTCTTTAAGAAAACATGCAGATTTTCAGTTAATTTGCTAACTCGGTGAGTGGTTAGCTCTGAATGTTTCAAAATGTGTTATGACACCTTTTAAAATTGGCTAGAGATGGTGATAATGATACTGTAACTGTCAAATAACAATGGTTTTTGGAAAAGAGGAAATGCACAGAGCATCTTATGATTTTTTTTAAAAAAGAACAGTCTTCCAGTTAGGCTAAGATTAGCTATTATAACCTCAAACCTTTGACAGATAACTCTTCCTGTTTGAAACATTTCTGGTGAATTGGACTTACTCTTTTTGTCTTCAAGGTCAATTAAATTGGAGGGAAAACATAATTATTTAAATTTCCTGAAAAAAAAAAAAGTTAGCCTTTTTTGCATGCTTTTAGCGTGTTGCTAATGTTTTCTGAGTGATCTTAGCTAAGGATGCTCCGATTTTAAACTTTTGGCCAATACAAGACCATTTTAACTATATCGTTCTTTATATTTGGAATCCAATTACTGACATATTTGGAAATAAATCTAATTTCTGTAATTTCTGAGAGCCTGATACAAAAAGCCTCAGCATTAAATCCATGCCCCAAGCACACACATTATAATTTCTCATTATAATTTGATGTAGCATACATGATAGACTTAAAATCCATGATGTTCTGATGGCTCAGGTGTCTACTTTTATGTAAATCTGTGTTTTGCTGTTGTTGTTTTTCCATTTTAGCTATATCATTCAGGACTGTAGCACAAATTGTGTTGGACAAGTTACACTATAAAATGTCATAATAATTAGGATTTGGGGTTTACCAAGCTCCTCTAAAAATTATTGCTGTATTGCATATATTAAGATAACAACAATTTATGCATTAAAAATGTTTTCATAGGGAAATTACATGGAGTTTACAAAAAAAGCTAATACCATCACATACTTTCTCATATTACTTGTCAGTTGTTAGCAGATGTTCCTCAAAATGTTGACTGGAATTCAAGGCTTTTATAAATATTGACAACAGAAAGTCTTGCCATATTACGTGTGAGCTCTGGGGGAAGTTTGCAGTGATTATTGTGTTCTGTTCTCCCAGGGGGTGTATGCTTTTATCTGCTTTTTTTTTAAAAAGGGTAATGTCAGGGCAGACACGGAAAACTGCAAAAAATAAGTGTTTCTGACTGTCTGGTGACTGTACACATGCTTAGTCTTTGTCAAAACTGTCTTTTTGTTGGTCAAACATACATTGACAGACATATGGGCATGTATTTAAGTGCATAAACCTGTGTATTATTGTTTGTGGCTGTATTCAATGTGAACGGGTCACTCTTGTCCTGTGTTTGAGTGTTTGACACTCTGAAACTAAATGGCATGGCATAGCTGCAATCAATATTTCTGTCTTTTAAGAACAGTGTTGTCCAATCGTCTGTCTCTTGTGTTTGCCATCCTCTGTCGGAAATGGTCTGAGAGCAAGTGAAAAAGGGATTAAGCTGTTACTCTTAACAAGAGGAAAAGAACATCCATGTTGAGACAGGTCGGATACTATAAGCCTATAAAAAGAATGGGACAAATGCAAATGGGAATTGATTGCTGATGCTGTGCTGTCAGCAGATGCTCTACTTATTTGCGCGACTGTGTGTCTGACTATTTGTTGTTTATGTCAGGGGGTTTTCAAGCTCAGTTCCGGGGACCCTAAGGGAGCCACAAGGGGATGCTAGGGAGTCCACAAAAATGTTGATGTCTAAAGTTAATGTCTGCATTTTAAGATATTAATGACATGTATTGAAGGTAATGTATTCGTTGCATAAACATTCACTAAATTTGGCTAATAGTAATACTATTTCATTTGGCTTTTTAAATCTGGTTTTAACAGTAAGAAGAAAAAAAACAAAACAAGCCTGTATGTCTATATTTTTTACATCACACTTAATCTTACATAGTATAAAATCTAAATGGGTTTTTATAGATGAAAATATGTAATTTTTCTGCTTTAGGAAGGGGGTCCCTTCAACATATCTTGGTGCCCCTGGCATAAAAAAAAAAGTTGACACTGGTTTACATTTACAGAAGCGTACCATACAGTAAAGAGAGCATGCAACAGGAAACATGAACATTGAGAGCCTTGATTTATTGATTCCCAACACATTTGCTGACACGCTGTATTTAAGGTCAGTTTTCCATGAAGGCTAAATGTACATACATACACACTCACAGAAGTATTAACATGTATGTGGACATGCCCCACCCCCCCACACACACTTTTCTATCCCCCCTGATTTATGTTAATTGTATGCTGGGATCTATGAACATCTGATGTGTATTTGGAGGAATTGGTTTATGTGTGCGCAACTGCGCATGTATCCATGATTGTGTGCAGCATATGTGTTTATGTGCATGCCTACATGTGTGTTTATCTTCAGTGGTTTCATGATTATGTTGATAGAAACAGTGCAGCCGTTCCATGGGGGTTTTGTGTGACATTTATACAAGATGCTTGAATAAGGTTGGCATTGATCACACCCTGTATAACGTATAAATAAAAATGTGTTGCAAGCCCATGGGCTTTCAGCATCATCACAGAATCTATGCGTCGTGTGGCAAATGTCCACATTCAGTTTAGATGCTGCCAGCATTTTCTTGACAATAGAAGATTTCTCCATGTGTGTTTCTCATATTACAATTGAATTACCTTTGTAAGACTTAAAGGTACTTAAAGGAACTACGGCTGGGTCATATTTTGTTGATGTATATGAAGAATTCAGATGCAAAAGCCTCTAAAAGCCACTTTGGTCAAAAATGAGATAACAATACTGAGTGAATGCTCTCCGCATATAGTATACGTTCATAAAATACTTTCACTTCAAACCGAATAAATTCCAGCCTCAGCCTATTCAGAAGTACCGGTACTTAGGGAGAAACCTATACATAGAAGCCTGAAAGAAAAATGCTTATTTTTTAGAAAAACGTCAGGCAGACTTAGAGGCTTTTGCATCTGAAGTCTTCATATACACTCTAAAAAAAAAAGGTTCTATATGGCACCAAAAAAGGTTCTTGGCTCGTAATCATAGGGGAACCTTTTTTAGTGCTATATAGCACCGATTTTGGTGCTTCGGTGGTTCTTCAGCGGTTTTTCAGAGGTGCTATATAGCACCTTAGTCAAAGAACCGGTGAAGAACCTCTGAAGAACCGCTGAAGCACTAAAAAAGGTTCCCCTATGATTACAAGCCAAGAACCTTTTTTGGTGCCATATAGAACCTTTTTTTTTTAGAGTGTATGTATATACAGTTTTGCTCAAAAGTTTACATACTTCCCGCAGAATCTATGAAAAAGGAAATAATTTTAACAAAATAAGAGGGATCATACAAAATGCATGTTATTTTTTATTTAGTACTGTCCTGAATAAGATATTTGAAATTAAAGATGTTTACATATAGTCCACAAGAAGAAAAAAAAAAAGAAGCTGAATTTATAAATGACCCCGTTCAAATCATTATGTAGGCTTCCCTTGTCATTGGATTATCCACGGCTGTTTTTTTGTTTTGTGATGGTTGTTCTTGAGTCCCTTGTTTGTCCTGAGCAGTTAAACTGGCCAATATTCTTCAGAAAAATTTGTCAGGTCCTGCAAATTCTTCAGTTTTCCAACATCGTTTGCATATTTGAACCCTTTCCAGCAGTTACTGTATGATTTTGAGATCCATCTTTTCACTAAAAACTTTTTGAATTTGAAGTAGAACGGTATTTGAACAGTATTAGTAAATATAACCTTATTAGGGGTGTTCAGGGCTTCCGGTACGGTGCACGTGTGTACCGAACGGTACAAATTCAATCTTTAACAGTTAACATAGTAGACTTGTTTTACATGCTTATTCCCACACAGATTAAGTATATGTCCATTTTATCACGAAAATCAAGTGATGAATGCCTTTTTAACGCTCATTAATTTGACGTGACAGATCACTGTCAGTTTGGCGCACATGTGAACGCGATCATGTCTTCCTAGTCAAAGAATAAACATGAATCAACAGCTAACGGTAAGTTGAATTTTCTGAAACGTATCATATGTCGTGTAATCTCTCAATCAGTGTTTCAACAGTGGAAAGACGTCAATAAAACCGCTTGTAAACAATGTCACGTAGCATTTACCTCAGAAGTAATTGTGTCCACAGCTGGTTAGTTCACTAGAGAAATGAACTCTTTCACTAAATATATGCACTATATTAGTCTATTTATTCATTATATTCTACTTCACCTGTTAGTGATGTCTTGATTACTTAATGTATGTTTAAATTAATCTGTCATGAAAATGACAGCCACTGTGTATAAATTATTATATTTCAACAACGAATTGTAGTAAAAACGTAATTTTATAATTCGTTTTAGAAGTTAGGCTAATGCAAAAACTGCCTGATGTGAAGTTTCCATTTGCATACAATGTGTTATTTGAGTGTTGATTATTATCTAAAACTAAAAATCTACTGAATTTAGGCTAATTTGGGTTCTGTTGTTATATTACAGTAATGTGCAAGTAAGGGCTCCCTATATATTTTACACTTTACAGCATGGGCGTCGGAAGCACCAAAAATGTGAGTGTGTGCCCCCCCAAAACTTTACTGGAGTAGATGCAATTTACATTAAGCGAAAATAGTCCACATCGTTTACTAAACGTCTGGTTGGGCCAGACAAAATTAAAAAACAAAAAAATCTAATTTACAGTGATAATAGTGTAGGGGTAAGATGCATTGCAGAAAGTTTTGACGCAAATCGACCCGTTTTTCGAATCTGCCTTTTGCCGAACTCGCTCTACTCCCTTTTCACATCACATATCAGATCAGAAAGGCAATTATTTTCAATAAAAATGAAGAAAACATTCGAAAAATTTAAATAAAGCGTCAAACATGTGTTTAATAATAAAGTGTTTATTGGTTAGGGGTAGGTGAACAGAATTATAGACGGTAAAAGTGAGTGGGTCCAATATCATTGGTCTTAAAAAGTGGGTGGGTCTTGTCCCACCCATATACAATGTTCTGACGCCCATGTTTTACAGCATTAGCAGAGATATATTTTTTTTTATCTTTAAGAAACTTTATAATGGAATTAATTTAAGGACAGACACAATTTGTTCAGTAAACCACTGTTTAATAAAAAAAAGCAATTTTATATTTAGTTTTCTCTCCCTTTGCTGTACCGAACCCGTACCGAACTGTGACTTCAAAACTGAGGTACATTCCGAACCCTCAGTTTTGTGTACCGACCTCTACACCCCTACTTATTATTGGTATTGTTACATATCTCAATTATTTGACCTTTTATTATATTAATTGGTAATTAGACCCAAATAAAATATGAATAATGTTTAGAGGTTTTTCAGGTTGACAAAAGTATCCAAGAGAAATGCCTGCAGATTTCTTCCTGAGAAGAAAATATTTTCTGGAAATAAACAGAAAGCAGGACATTCATTATTTTCACTGTTCTTTCATAAACTGCAATTATTGATATGAATACCAATCCACAAGGCAATACAGCCACGTTTATTCATATCATGTGTGATTATATTCCTTACCTCATAGTTAATTGTTTGTTATTCACAAGCCGTAGTATTTGTTTGGATGTGGTTATTGGTTAAACACCCGGCTATAAATTTATCAGAAACATAGCTAGGAATGATGGAACAGACCTAAGAGGGCATCTGCAGACATGGCTGAGCAGCTCATCATGGGGATTAAGCCTTTACTTTAGCTTTGCTAGCTAATTAACTTAATTCAACAGTACGTATGCTGTCTGGATAGACCACCACTTCATTAAATCCCATTCTACAGGATGTAACTTTTCTGCCTTAATCTTCCTCTTTCTGTGCCCTCCATCGCTCATTTTAGCTGGCAAAGCTACACAAGCTACTTATAATCTGAAATAATAAATCTACGTGAGGATACTCTTTTGAACAAGTAAGTTATGCTACAAACTAGTTGAAGCAACACATTTAACTTTTTGAAGTTTTTATTTTTGAAACCTTAAAGATGAAGTTAGCAATTTCTGACAAACTGTTGATATTTCAACCCAAATAAACACACACCTCCTTCATTGCTCCACCCCAAAAATGTACAAAATGCGCAATGCAAGAGTGGATGTTTCTTTACCATGGCTGAAGTGAAGCAAAATACTACTTTGTGAAAAATAAGGAAGAACAGAAAAATAATGTATACTGTATACAAGAGTATATATGACCTTTTCTCTTTTGTAATGTCTCTCAGCCATCTCTCTTTCTACAGTCTTTCTTCAAATCTCCCTCTTGACCACTCTCTCTCCTCCCCCATCATGAGTGGACACACCCCCTCTGCTGATTGGCTGATGAATGTTGTGGTGCTCAGCTCAATCCACTTTCAACAGCATTTCTCAGAAATCACTTACTGCATGTTTACACCTGACAAATATTACATTTGAACATTTATTTACATTAAATGCAACTATTTGAGAGCATTTAATTTTCTATCACTTTCTGATTCTATGCTTTGTAGTTTGGTCAGGTGAAGAAGTCTTTTAGCTTTATGTCTCTCCCTCTCATCTCTCTATATTCATCTCCCTGCCACTTTCGTTCGGTGTACCTAGTGAATCATGTCTTTTCATGTTCTAATCACAGAAAGAAGTGTATGCTGAGTTCTCTCGCCCCACGCCCACTCCACGCTGGTGCCCTGAATCTCTGAGGATTGTTGTGCCAGATTGCACGTTTTGTGCATATTGCCTTGGCTGGTCTTCTATCACTCTGCTTTCTCTTTCCTTCCATCTCCTGTGGCTTTCTCCTCATTAGCCTCTTTAGGGTTTTCTGGCAGTCTGCACTGCAGTGGTTCCCTATTAAGGATAGTTTTAGATTATGGTGCCCATCAATGGAGTTATTGTCAGGTTCCATGTAATTCCACAGATATAGTAGGTCTAAGTGCATTCCAGCTGTTTCCTGTTGTTCTGCTTACATCAGCTTTCTGAATACCTTATACATGGGCTCTCTTTGAATTTTTCAATGGAGACCCAGTAACATGAAATGTACTGAAGCTTTGAGCAAGTTCTTTAAAAAAAAAAAGAAAAAGTCATTTTGTCAAGTGAATTTTTTATTTACAGTCCACATAAAGCAACATTAAATATGTGTCCTGAGTTTGTCACACCACAGAAATGTGTTATTAACCACCCAGCCAAATTTGAATGATACAAAAGTAAATGAAATAAGTTATCAAAATCTTGAAAAAATAAGCAGTATTCTCTGCTCTCAAACACTGGGGGCGTGTCCACTGTTGGTGCTGAAACCACGCCCACTCGCCGGAAAGCTGCCGACTCGCTAAAATTACTTGTCTAATGAGTCAAACATACTGATGCATATAAACAAAAGAATCACGTTTGAGGGTTGCAAAATTTAGTTACTGTGGACTACCTACAAGCTCACAAGGCAACTCATTGGTGGGCACGCACTGCCGAAGATGGCACCATTTGTCAGCGGGCCAGGATCAGTTCGGCCCCATTCACCAGTAACAGTGGATTATCAGTGAATCCCAGTTGTCTCCGATGAAAGTTTATAAAACTATCTGATGTAAAATGTTCACTGCAGAGGCATTGGTGATGATCCTCAGCTCTCCATCAAGGTGTCTCTTCACAAAATGAATCCACCTCTTCTTGATATCATCGTTTTTAGGAAATTTAAATAAGCTGCTAGACCGAGCTGTTTTGTAAATTATTGTAACCAGGTAATATGTATTTACGTGATGAAGGCATAGCTAGCTAGCAAACTGTAGGCTGTAGTAATGACAGTAGTCTCAGCCTCAGACGTCACGCCCATGGACCGTTGGCTGAGCGTCTGATGCATTTGACACACTTAGCTGGAAACACTTCAGGATTTTCGAAGTCACCATCTGGTTGGTTGAATTCTATTGGATGTATAGGAGAAGTGTGTGTCGCATTCTTTAACGGTCCGCCTGGATACAAATGCTCTGACGCCAAACTCCCTCGTGGAAGAAGAACGCCGTCATGTTTACAACTGTGTCAATGAGCGCTTACCAGAATCAACTAAATGCAGGATTTTCAAAAGTATGTGAAGTTCGCAGCTCCACTGTTGCAGTAAACTTGCACAACTTTATTGTATGAATAATTTATTAGATGCACGCCGGTCTGTTATTGTAGGGACATCGACTTTACATTTTCACACCTCTAAACATGACTCAGAAGAAAACGAACTGTGATTGGTTGCATTACATCAAACATCCTCTTGGGCAGTATTTGGCTAATGAAAACTGCGATAGAGTCGCATAGTCCAGTCTGAAGGTCTGGCTATGCGATCCTATAATGACTGTAACTCGCGATTGGGGGGAGGGGCCATGCTCAGTGGCTCCAGTACGTCATTGAGCCATGATTTCAGGCCCGCTTAAAAAAATCCTGAACACAGGAATGGTGAAAAACTGTTTAACGGCATAACTCCACAATTCAATACTACATAGTTCACAGTCTTTGTAACGTGTTTCAGCAAAACATTTCTAACATTTATAATGAGTTTAGAAACAATTCTCTGAATTGCCTTTACACTGACTTTAAAATAAATTGGTAACGATATTTCAGGTAATATAGGATGTCATTTTGGTGTGTCTACTTACATTTGCTGTTTTTCCACTGTAAATTATAAGCTGGCTCCTTTTTATTCTTAATTAATTCACATTTATTTGGGTTTATACAATACATATTGACAGATTGTTTCAAAGCAGATCCACATTAATAAACAGGAAAATAACGTTATTTAGTTACGTTTTTAGTTAGTAACGTTATTTGAGTAGTTCTGGCCTTTACCAATAAGTTACTGTAAAAGTGCATGTATTTTTTTTGTTGAAAGCGTAAATTAATTGTTAATTCAAACTTTTTACTTACAAAAAACATGTTTATGATACAATCACATGTACAATAACGCAGTGTCACCCCAGTTATGATTTTCTCACTGTACAGTATAGGTAACTTACAAGTCGCTTTGGATAAAAACGTCTGCCGTAAATGTAATGTAGTACAGTGTTAGGTAATCTTAAACCAAAAAGAAAGAGTCCTTTTTGAATGGCTATAATGTTTTTTATAGTGCACTGGTCTTTTTTTTAGAAGCATGAGTTAATCATATCAATATGTCTGAATAACTACAACGCAACCACCTCAATAAAAGGAGGAGCCTAGATATAAGAGCTACAATTACCATAGAAACTGGATCTCCTAACAACCCGGAAAATGAAAAGAGACCAAGTTCTGCAGAGTGTAAACATACTGTCAAACTGAACTGTTTCCATGGCGAGTCACTGTGTGTTTACATGCATTTCCTATTCATTAAATTTTAGTTTTAGTATGTCTCTGTGCATGTGTGTGAGTGAGCTGAAAAGGAAAGGGAGGATTAGAGTTTTTTGATGAATTCATGTTTTCAAATAGATATTGCCAGCGAAAAATAGTCAGGGAATATTAAATGACTGGAAAGCTCTGTATGCTTTGCAAAGAATTTAGCTCCCTGTTGATTTTTGGGAAGGTCTTGTAAGTCTTGAGTAAACTTTAGGAGAGCAAAAAAATACTCTCTGTTTGCTTGATTTGGTGATTTGGAAGAACATTCTTTCTGTTTCACTCATTTTAATGTTACTCCTATATCTTAAGATTTGATATCCTTATCTACTTGGCACACAATAGGGTGAACTATACATTCGTGATGGAACACGTTAAAGCTTTTTACTCACAGTCTTTGATTTTTTTCTTGTGCTACAGCTCACCTACTGAAAATGCACATCAAAACAGTATTTCATATACAGCATGGTTTTGGGAACATGGTGGCAGGTTTGTTTCTGGTATGTGTTTTTTGTTAAATTTTGAAATTAAGTTTAGATTTATGAAATATGTTTAACATAATACATTTTTCAACAAGCAAATCAAATTTGCTAAAATTCATTTTCATTTTACTTAATAAAAAGTAAATATTGTCCACATTTCTAGAGTTTCCCACAAATTACCAATATAATATAATATAATATAATATAATATAATATAATATAATATAATATAATATAATATAATATAATGTAATATAATATTTTAAAAAAATATTTAAAAAAAAGTTTTTGAAGTTTGGAAATGGATCATAGATGGCTTGCATCTCCTGAAGGGGTTAAATACTGGACAAGTATTTATTAATCAGATTAAACTGAGAATATTGTTTGACACTGGGTGATTGCCTCGTGAAGTGCTGTCATTTGTTACGAAACAGTGGTTTATTTGTACTCCTACACATGCACACGGCGATCAATTAGGGCCAGAAGATGGTGCAAAAAAAAGAAAAATGAAAGGGCCAACTGCTTGTCAAGTTATATTTATGAAAACGGGACTAACATGCATACAGGAAACTCGTTCTCAAGTGGGTTATTTAGGATGCCCTGTGAGCAAGTAAGCATTCTGCTTTATTTACTGAGTATGATGGGTTATGACATACCAGGAGATTGGCTGGACTATTTTGATCGTTCCTCAAACAGTGGTGGCGGGAGGGCCTTGGATCCACAGAGCGAGTTCTCTATGAGGATCCCAGCCAGATGCTCTCCAGGGTTATATAAAGGGTTTTAAAGGGACTCCCGAGCAGACAGGGCCCTCTCTACTCTGACGGACCACCCATTCCAACCCTCCACCTCCTTGTCACTGTTTGTGGTGAGAGGAGAGACTCTGAAATTAAGCTCCATTTCAACCAGATGGTTCCGATTCTGTCTGTTTGCTGGAATTACTCTTTCGTCATTGCAGACCTGAGAGCCAGAGTTAATAGTGTTGTTAACATGTGAACTTTGCTGTTTAATGTTTAACAAAGGCAACTAATAGCCTGTACTTCACATATACACCATTCCATTGCTTGGATTACAGGATATATTTCAGGTTTATTTAGTCTGTTTCTTTCCTGTTGAAAAATACTGCTAGTGTAGTAGAGGTAGGGAAGGGAAGGAAACATGCTAACCCAAGACAACTTCAGGAGTGGAGATGTTCACATTTGTTCTGTTTTATTGACAAAACTGTGAACCCCAGTGTTTCACCCGCTACCAAGTGTTACCTGGTTTCCACATTATCTGTTATCAAAATATAAGTGATATTCAAATGACAGGACATATTTGCATTTTTTTTCCCCCCATTTCTACATTTTAAAGTGAAAAGCGTGTCAAAACAACAGAGCAACAATAATGCAACATGTATTAATCATCATCATCATATTAATAATATTAATAGAGCATTTCATAATAAACATTATTATAATTTGTAAAAAAAATTATTTAAAGATGGCAAGAGAAGATGTTCAAATTACTAGTTAACTTTGCTTTATGCTCATGATGAGAGTTTTGATGATTAGATGATGTACGTTGTTTGTTTTTAGTAGTTTATTAATTTGAGCAAAATATAGAAATGGCCCATACTTTTCTTAAGAGGTAAACCCTCAGTCCCAAGACCTTCTATGTGCCATAAACATCTGTGTAAATGTAAATGTAAAATAATAAAAATAATAGCTAGATAAAAGATCTGATCTAACCTTTATATATTCATATCCAGTTGGGAGAAATATTTACTCATTTTTGGTATTTTTTGGTAAACAAAAAACTTAGACATCACTACTTTGGCTCCCAAAATTATTATCTTTGACGACTATTTTGAGTGTTTAGGATTTTATCTTTTACAAAGCACTATCAAAAATGTATTTGTAAAAATCATATAAACGGCATACTTTTTTCTCAGAGCCCCAATAAAGAACTGAAGTTTGTTTCTCAAGACAGAGAATTCAGTCCTAAATCATGAGACCTGACAGCTCTGTACACTGAATACATAATATTTGATTATTTGATCCATCCAGTATTGTCAAAACTCTGCCTTCTGTCTCTGAAAGAAGTAGAATTCTGTTCTCTTGGGCGTTATAGGAGATTTTTGGTTCTTGTGGTACTGGAACATGCTGTACTTTTCTCCTTCTCCTCTGATGTTTGACTACATTTTTGTTCAGAGTTGAGCTGTTAGGGGATCAGGTTTGACAGGAGTTGGCCGAGTCCCTCCATTTCCTTACTTTGTAGCATGTGTGCGTGTGACAACTGTGTACCACTGTGAGAGCTATTTATCTTATGCGGCCGGTCATTTTCCTCAGTCTTTTATTATATCTGTCTATATTGATTTTTTTGTTTATAGTTTACATCTGTCTTTGAGGTGAATTTTATTGTTATAATGCACAGCAGTAATTGATCGATTTTCAGTGTCCTGAAAAATGTTACACAGTTAGGTATCCGTGACAGCGGGTGCACACATTTTTCATTCCCCTGCACTTCTCTTCCATTGTTTTTCTTTTTTAAACATGCGCTATACAGACATCTTTGACTTTGACCCTTGCAGCGTCTTGTGCATGACGTGGCATACTAAATCATGCCACACAAGTTAAAATGTAAAAAATAAATAAAAAATGCTATTTTGCTAAATCAGGCTGGTAGAGGTTCCAGAGTGGCAAACATCTCTTACTATACCTTTTAAATTCCCCTGACAGTGTTCCATCACTTTATACTGGTTAAACTCTTAGTAAGCCAATCTTATAGCTTATTGCTTGACCTTGGTTTGAGTGCTGCTTTAATTTACAAAAGATAATTATGGTGATTTTGCCATTTCCCTCTTCAGCATGTTAAAGGCAATTTTGAGGAACTTACCAAAGAGTTCTAAATAACAAGGTCATATTAAGACAACATATGTCTTTCACTTTCTATTTTATGTTGCAGTAATATAGTCAACACTGACCCTGAGGGCGCCATCGTGGTGGTTTTAAGCTGTAGTGATTAAATAGCTTCTAAGAAACGCCGCAGGGATTGTTTAAGCCATCATTTGGCACATAGCGAGAAAGAAAGAGTGAGCGTGAGAGAGATGCAGACCGAACTCAGGATATCAAGAGAAAACACTTCACCTCTCCTCTGGTTTCCTCACCGATTTTTTTCTTTCTTTTTGGCCCGCCTGTTTACATTCACTTTACATACACGACTGTTATCCGATATCTATGTTTACATTAATTCCCGCCCAAAATCATTTGTCAGTGATCCTTTACTATGCATATGGTAAACCAGTTTTGAAATGGCCATGCTATACAAATTTTGTATAGCCTATAGTTCATGTACTTAGGGTGGCCATGATTAATTATTATCATGGACAAGATAACAGCTGTCATGTTTTGCAACGCAAAATCTGACCAAAGGCATACATACAGGAAAGTAACAGTAATGTTTGTTATTTTATCTACAGATCGTTAGATCTAGAATTCTGAAGTGTAATAAAGTCGCACTGTAAGATTATGCCTTTTTTAATGAATTCGAAATTAATGAATTCATGAATTTAGAAAGTCTATTTTTGCACAAAATATCCTTTCTATTAAAGGGTGCCCAAGTAACCAACGGTAATTAGAGGCAGCCCCACTTTTATTTTGTTCAAGAAACATGATGGCTGAATAACAACCAAAACTGTGAACATTAGGTAAGAACTATGCATTGGCACTTTTAGGATTATTAGGAACACCTGTTCAATTTCTCATTAATGCAATTATCTAATCAACCAATCACATGGCAGTTGCTTCAGTGCATTTAGGGGTGTGGCCCTGGTCAAGACAATCTCCTGAACTCCAAACTGAATGTCAGAATGGGAAAGAAAGGTGATTTAAGCAATTTTGAGCGTGGCATGGTTGTTGGTGCCAGACGGGCCGGTCTGAGTATTTCACAATCTGCTCAGTTACTGGGATTTTCACGCACAACCATTTCTAGGGTTTACAAAGAATGGTGTGAAAAGGGAAAAACATCCAGTATGCGGCAGTCCTGTGGGCGAAAATGCCTTGTTGATGCTAGAGGTCACAGGAGAATGGGCCGACTGATTCAAGCTGATAGAAGAGCAACTTTGACTGAAATAACCACTCGTCGTTACAACCGAGGTATGCAGCAAAGCATTTGTAAAGCCACAACACGCACAAACTTGAGGCGGATGGGCTACAACAGCAGAAGACCCCACCGGGTACCACTCATCTCCACTACAAATAGGAAAAAGAGGCTACAATTTGCACGAGCTCACCAAAATTGGACAGTTGAAGACTGGAAAAATGTTGCCTGGTCTGATGAGTCTCGATTTCTGTTGAAACATTCAGATGGTAGTCAGAATTTGGCATAAACTGTGCAGGCTGGTGGTGGTGGTGTAATGGTGTGGGGGATGTTTTCTTGGCACACTTTAGGCCCCTTAGTGCCAATTGGGCATCGTTTAAATGCCACTGCCTACCTGAGCATTGTTTCTGACCATGTCCATCCCTTTATGACCACCATGTACCCATCCTCTGATGGCTACTTCCATCAGGATAATGCACCATGTCACAAAGCTTGAATCATTTCAAATTGGTTTCTTGAACATGACAATGAGTTCACTGTACTAAAATGGCCCCCACAGTCACCAGATCTCAACCCAATAGAGCATCTTTGGGATGTGGTGGAACGGGAGCTTCGTGCCCTGGATGTGCATCCCACAAATCTCCATCAACTGCAAGATGCTATCCTATCAATATGGGCCAACATTTCTAAAGAATGCTTTCAGCACCTTGTTGAATCAATGCCACGTAGAATTAAGGCAGTTCTGAAGGCGAAAGGGGGTCAAACACAGTATTAGTATGGTGTTCCTAATAATCCTTTAGGTGAGTGTATACACACTTAAATATATACATGTATGCATTTTTGTTTATATACATACTTTTTTTTTCTTCTTAAATTTACACATGCATGTGTGTGTATTTATACATACAAAATAATTATACACCACACACATATTATGTAAACACAAACTTTTATTGTAGGTGCGATTAGTCGCGATTAATCGTTAAACAGCCCTACAATTTTTAAATATGCATCTTAAACAATTATGATAACAAGTATTTTATCTAAGCATGGACACTTTTTTTTATCTCCATACGCCTGTTTGGTATTATGTTTGCTTTTTGTCTATTCTTTTTCTGTTTGTTTGTTTATCCATGTCTGGGACTAAGGATGAAAATGAGCTTTGTGCTAAATCCTGCGTATTTACGTCAAATCATCAATATGCATTGTCCCATCCAAATAAATTAATGAGAGAGAGAGAGAGAGAGAGAGAGAGAGGAGAGAGAGAGAGAGAGAGAGAGAGAGAGAGAGAGAGAGAGAGAGAGAGAGAGAGAGAGAGAGAGAGAGAGAGAATAGTAATAGTGAAGCTTGTTGGTTTAATTACAGCCAAGTTATCACCTCATTGATGAGAATCTAAAGTAGCATTCAGTAGTGAAGCTGTTTTATTTATAAAACTCACTAGGCAGAGGTTGAAAACCAGCTCCTGAATGTTTCGGTGAGCATGCAGTTTATTTCCTTTATAAAGTTTCCACCTCAATAAAAAGCTAAGAGCGAGCACATACAGGCACGTCTGCTTCATAACATAACATTAAAAAGCTATCTTTGTGGGCAAACTTGTCGCCTTGTTGCTTAGAATTACATCGAAATACATATTTCGAAATACATATTTCAATGTAGGTCGGATGACCAGATAATGGATATTTATCTGATTTAAAGCGGCTCAGATCAGATGTGACAAAATCTGATCTAGTGCGGATTTTTGTGTTTACACGTGTGCAACAAATTCCGATCTGTGTCAGATGTGAATAAAAATCCAGTGTAAACACAGCCTAAGTGTTTGTGTGTGTGTGAGAGAGAGAGAGAGAGAGAGAGAGAGAGAGAGAGAGAGAGAGAGAGAGAGAGAGAGAGAGAGAGAGAGAGAGAGAGAGAGAGAGAGAGAGAGAGAGAGAGAGACACACACTGATGATTCTGAATAGGTCTGCTTTAATCTTCACTGGACTGCAGTTTCAGCCAGAGGGAAGACATGATCTAGTCTCACTCTAGCCCCACATAAGCTAGAAGAAACAGTCAGCCAGGAATGCAAGAGCAGAAAAGACCATTTTTTCCCTCCCTCAATGATATAGATTAATGAGGTAAACAATATGAAATTCCAAGATTCCAAAACCCTTTTAGTGGAATCTCTACGCAGTATGTGAAGGGAGTTTTGTGACTGTCACTCTGAATTGTATGTGGGTGGATTTCAATCATTCAAACGGTTTCTTTTAATGACACATTCCATCAACAATTTATGTGTCTATTGTTATTATCAACCCTCTCAAAACTCCTACTGAGATCATCAGTATTGTCTGTTATGAAATTGCAGTGGGCCAAGAGATTTTCCTTGAAAAGCAGATGTATCCCAAAGAAACCGGGAGTAGATTAGGGTGACCTCAGATAAATATTACTTTCGGGGATGGTCAGATCTGAAAGATTTATGTTATACTGTCGTTTTAAGATGAATGCGGTATCACTGTCCTTTTGCATAGAAGAGTATGATGAGAGCAGATGGAGAAAATGATTTCTGCTAAAATATACATGCCTCTCATACCAGCCTAACATGCAAACAGAATTACATAAAGGGGTTGAATATTGAACTCTTAAGGAAACGAAAACAGACCGAAAAACACAAGCAACACATATTAGACCTATTCTGTCATTTGTGCTTTTGATCAAAGTTCTTGTGACATTATTCTTTTTTTTATTTTGTTTATCAAAGTCATTTCTTGTTTGGAAGAACAACTTATGAAATGTGCCCTTTCTTGTCTCTTAAAGGTGAAGTGTGCAAATGATCTGCCACCAGCAGCACCAAAAAGAATCGCAAAAATAATGATTGAGTGAAATTTCAAATGGTTCCCTCCCTGCATTGACACTTCAGCCTAAAGTATGCTCATGTTTTGAAATAGATATAGATAAATGGACAGACAGACCAGGCATTACTGAAGTAAATGACATCAATTTTGATTTCACGTTGACTTCAATACACAAAGGAAGCCTTGACGTTTCATTGTGACGAGTGAGAGAGGCATTGTAACTCTCAAGAGGATTTGTGAGCATTTACCACAACCATGACTGGCTCTAATGCGCCGCGTGTAGGACTGTGTGCAGTGATCTAGCATGGATTTGTCTGTGACCTGTCTCTGTTTTGTAATTCAAGGATCGTGTTTACCTAAGAGAAGAGACTGCGCATACTGGAGGGCATCTTAAGAGGAAGCAGCCCACTGAACTGGGACCAGTTTGCTCTCAGGATCTCGCCTTGTGTTGTTTGCTCTGTGATGTAAAAATAGCTCTGTGCCCCTTTGTGTCGGTACTCTGATCCTAATGAGATGACGTCCGTATTTTGGTTTTAAAATGTTTTATTCATTAGCCCTTTGCATAGGGGGGAATTTTCTTTCTATTCCTGATCACGCACAAGTGAATAAACATACGCAGATCATATTTTTCAGCATCTGTCATTTACCTCAGGGTGCAGATGGTGCTCGGGGTCATGATTGCTTAACTCAGACGCGGTTGCTAAATATTAATGCTTTGAAATGGAAGGATGTTAACTGCGTTTTTGTAATGTTTTGTTTGAAAGCTGACTCACGTATTGAGTAGAGGGTGTTCATGTATTCATACACACACCTTCCCTTAAATTGGGACATTTTGTAAATCTGTTACATTTACTGTAATGAAAACTACCCTTCTGTTTATGAAAATATGACCACTGACAATCACCATAATCATTGCTAACTGATGCAGACTGATCTTCTCCGATAGCACGTTTGCTGTTCGCATTACCATCCAGCTCAATTTTTTTGACGGATGATCTTCTCTCTCCGTAAAAGATTTCCGTTGCTATTGTTGATTGGCTCATATATTTAGGAGACATGGCCTTCTGAAAATCGATGAAAAACCAATCAATTCCGTACCTGTGTTAATCTAATCTTTCTTCACACATCTGAGGGAAGTCACCATGATACTTTTTCTAAGGGTAATAAAATCGTTGACATTAGTGCTCTTTCTACTACTTTTGTCATAGAGTAGAAGAAAATAATAAAAAAAAATAATAATTTATTATAAATAAAATAAAATATTTATTTATTAATTAATTATATAACCAATATAATATAATATAATATAATATAATATAATATAATATAATATAATATAATATAATATAATATAATATAATATAATATAATATAATATAATAAATATAATATAATATAATTAATATTATTAATATAATATTCAAGCATTATTACACACCATCAGTTCTTTTGCTTAATTTCTCTTAATCATTATTTGTATATTGTTTTTTAGTTAAAAAACATCCTTACAATAAGATATATTTATTGGAGCAAAATTGCATAAATGTAACAAATGTGTTTTAATGTACTTGTTTATACTTCTAAAAAGTAGAAAGCTAATTTTATAATGTATTTTATACAATTTTGCTCATCCATCCATCTGTCCATCCATCCATCTGTCCGCCCATCCATCCATCCACGTGATTATCTCATATGACGGGAAGTTACCTACACCCATTTAAATTTTTTGAGCGTTTTAGTGGCCTGATGTGCTTAAAATTGCTCATCATTTAGCACCTGTGCCCCTGAGTCAGGCTGCTAGAGGCTTTGAGGATAGGTTGGAGGGAAGGAGAGAAGGAAGACGAGGGGTGAACCGACCTGATTGTCTCCGTGCCTCAGGGGCCCTGTTGGCGATAGGCAGATGCCACCATGCTCTGACACAACCATTGGCCTTGTCACTCTTCCAACACTATTAGAGACACACACACGGCAGTATGTACTTTCATTTGAGGCGAGACCAAATGCATCATGTATCAAATGAGAGAGCTACATACTTTGTCATTATGTGTGAGAGTTATTCCATGTATTATGGAGCTATGTATTGGAGTGTGTGACTGGGAATGTGAGTTGCCAAGGGCAGTTAAGATCAATTACATCGCATTACTTTAATTCCCAGTTTTAGCACCATCTTGGGGTCCATACTCGCATGTGATTAGCTGTATGTATATTTTGTTTCCCATTGTGCCAGTGGAAAACTCACATGCTTACAGCAGATTCGAGCCAGGAAACACCTCTGCTCCTTTGTGCTCTGAAATGTCTGTTGCTAGGCAACATTGGCTTTCATCATGAAGACTCATAGTTCAGCAGAATAATGTATCAATTACTGTTTTGATGACAGGCATTAGAATGGTATAGCAACCAATTTATTGGTTCATAGCAAAAATGAGTGCTAAGTTCTGAAGACTTAACTCGTAACCCTTTCTTATCTGAAGTTAACTAGCTGCTGAAACACTTTCACAGCATTCAGTCACATGTTTAAATGTATGCATTGGAAGGATTGACTGAATCAATGGTAGTTATTACTTTATCTGTCTGTTAACTGATATAAAGAACGCAAATTATTTGTTTGTTTGCTTGCTTTTGGACAACAATAAATGCCCTAATCATTTATTTTGTTTATTTGTAAAATGAACTTAATAGAGATTTCATTAGCAAAACTATTAATAATGTTTTTGGACACAATAATAAATAGCAAAACTACTAAAAATCATTCATTCATTTGTTCGTTCTCTTACTTTATGACAGATAAATAGCCTCTTTAGACGTAGTTTTATTTTATTAATAAAAAAAACAAACATAGTTTTGCTATTAAAATCTATAGTGAAACTCTCAAAATTTGTTTATTCGATCATCAATCATTACACTTAGGGACCGTTTACACGACACTGTTTTCAACTTGAAAACGTAAACGTTTTTATGCATTTTGCCCGTTCATTTACACGATAACGTTTTTGTGGCCTGAAAACAGGTTTCAAAGTGCAAGTTTTTGAAAATGATTCTGTTATCGTCAACAAAAACGCAAAGTTGTGAAAATGGTGGCGTCATGTGTATGCGCATTACGCATTACGCGTTCAGTCTATAGGTGCGTAGTGTTTCTTTACAAAGTGACTACTGGCCTGGAATGCATAATACAGTGCGATGTGAAAGTAGTAAACGTACCTTTATTTATTTTTATCAATAAAATAACTTTTTTATTATACATTTTTTTATTTTAGTTGCAAAACTATTTCAAAATTATTATTATTATTATTAATAAATAGTTTTGCTAGTAAAATCTCTATGCATTGATAATCAAGCCATGATTGATTTAACCAGATATATGTAGCAGGATAAATAATGTATGGTGTTGTGATCAGTGTTGGTTGTAACTTACTAGTTACTGTAATATAATTACTTTTCCCTTAAAAAAGTAAAGTAAGGGATTACTCTTATTTTTTAATGTAATTAATTACTGTTACTTCTTGTGTAAATTGACTGAATACTGTGTATGTACTGTAGAAAAATTATATATAATACAATAGTGTTGTTTTAGTGTTACAAATTACACATTTGTAGTACATAGGGTTGGGTATTGTTCAAAATCTTTCGATCCGGTGCCAATTTCGATACCTCAGTTTCGATACCGTTTCCTACCGATACATTTTTCGATACAATATGTTTTAAAATCCATTTCAACATCAACAAAAATACATTAAACACAAAACTTTTATTTTTCACCTTAATTAAAACAAATTCTGGTAACATTATTAATAAATCTGGTTGTGCTTTTTGTAAGGGTGCTCCGATCAGGATTTTTGGAGCCGATCACAGGAAGCAGTATCTGCCGATCACCGATACCGATCTATTTGAAGCCTTTTTTTTATCATGTAGAATTATTTATAGGGAATTTTACAGAATTTTTATTTCTGACAATGGGGGAACCCCCCCCTTAGGTGACTCTTGTCATATAAATGTATGTAATTATCTCACCTAAATATTTGATCATGCAGTGCAAGTTTTCAGGTAGGTCTAACATCAGTATTGAGGTAAGAAATACTAAAGGGTAACTAAACCCCTGCTCAGAGCTTAACTCCGCCCACTGGCAATTTTCAAAAAATGCTGGAAAAGTGGGCAGAGCCCGGCGGACACAGAGGGGATGAACCGAGAGCGTGGTGAGCTCGTACCAGGGGCGTGGTAGTGAGCCGTTAGCGGTACCATCCTACGTCACGATGTACCACAACGTCCAATAGGAAAATTCAACTGCAGTAGCCACCGTTCAACCCTAAGAGGGCAGCACTTTGGCGGTTTTACACCATATTTTATAAAATTAAAACACTTTATACTCAAATGTCAAAACATTGACTCGAATCAATGAACATCATTAATAAAGCCCCAGTATTACAGATCATTAACTAAAAAAAGTTGGTCTAGGGTTTAGTTACCCTAAAGACATTTAATAAGAAATCAAATGTAAATTAATATGTCTTCCCTGAATAAATTAAATTAGATTAATGCTTACACTTAAGGTTGCAAAAGTTAGTCATTCAAGAGCAGTGAGTGTCATAAAGGTTAAAGGGGCTATATGCAACTTTTTCCCCAAAATAAACGTAACTATAGCCTTTTTATTTTACCATTTATGACTCAAACATCTCCTGATGAGCATACTGACACCTTGTCCGCTCACAGTGGGTGCACCTATAAGCCTGTATCCTATTTTTCATATTTTCTGACGGGTCGTCTTTTCCCGCGCTGTCTGCGGATGTGACGTCAAGCGCGTTCATGTTAAACGTTTCAGATCACTGCCACCACCGCTAGTCAGCGAGTAGCCTACACTCGCAAGCAGTGCAATGGATTTAACAAATACACAGAAGAGACCCAGGACAACTCGGACACCAACAGTAACTCCACAGAAGACTAAAAAAGTTAAACCCCTGACAAGTGGCCAAAAAAGGTCGAAGATTGAGAGAGACCGGCGCATTGCAAGGACTAGAGTGAACATCGGCTTCACATTTGAGCCTTGGAGGGAGCTCAGATCTGATATATATATATATATATATATATATATATATATATATATATATATATATATATATATATATATATATATATATATATATATATATATATATATATATATGTTTCTATATCTTAACAAAAAATAAGAGGTAAATGAAGATGTAAAGTGTGATGCATTTTATTTCACATAAGACATGTAGTCAATAAATATTGCTAAATAGTATTATGTATATGTGTCTTTCATACTTGGTGATAGTAAGCTACTTGTGTATAATAAGTGGTCAAGGACAGTGCTCAGTCGTCAAGGACAGTGCTCAGATTTGTGTTTTTAATATTCTACGAAAGTTTCGGTCTGTGCGCCCTTCATCAGCGTGTATGCCAATGGCGAAATGGGTTTATTTATTTATTTAATGTATTAATTTTTTGTGTAGTTTGTCAGCTACACGTTTGACGTTTTGATAAGAGAACACTTATCTCAAACATTATATGTATTTGACTGTTCTTACCTCTGTAAACATAATGTTGACCTCCTTGCAGCAGATGACTTGTGAAGTGTGCACGTAGGAGCGCGCGCTGCGAGAGCGAGCAGAAATGAAGAGCAGTTCTGTTTTTTGGCCACAGGTGTCAGTCGCGAGTTTAAATTTCAGAAAAACGCATATAGCCCCTTTAATCAAACAACACAAGACAAAGAGAAACTCGGAGACAGCAGCAGTTTATTCGACTGCTGTCACTTTAAGAGCGAACACGGTTACATGCAGTTGCACAAATGTTCACTCGCGAGTCACGACGGGGTTTACGTGCATACTCGTCAAGACGGTAATTTAGTACATACATTTGTGTGTATTTGACCATTTCAGCGCAATTTGTACTAGCCAGCTTTATGTGAGATGGCCTGGTGTGCGCGCTCACGGTCTCTTGGAGAGCGCGCGAGTGCTGAGCGGTTTGAACACTGGCAAGACTTAAAAATAAATGCAAATGATAAACTTTAGTGACGATGCGACACTGCCTCGATTGTGCAAGTGGCAAATCCTGTGTCAACTGTGCAGCTCGATTTTAGTGCAGATGCGATGCGCTGATGTGAAGCCATTTGAGCATTATGAAAGGGAGAGAGAGCGCGCGCACGCGGTGATTCACTCCCGCTGTTTGTGAACTTGCGTCTCATAGAAAGTTTTCCTTTTGCGCCTATTCTTATCGCATATGTTGCACTTTGCTGACTCGGCATCCACTTTTATAAGTGTATAAAAGCCGCTTGGCTTTTGGAACCGAAATTTGGCTCCGAAAGATACATATCTTTCGATACTCATAGTATCGGAGTTTTTTGTTCGATACCATAAAAGTATCGCCGTTCGGTGCCCAGCCCTAGTAATACTTTGGTCAGTAATACGAATAATTTATGTAGTTTTATATTATTTATTTGAATGAATTAAAAGAGCGTTTCATGTCTATTCTTGAATCACTTTCCTAGTCGTGGTTGATTTAGAAAGTAATAAGTAGGCCTAATTGAATACTTTATGGAGAGAGTCATTTGTACAGTAATCTAACTATTGAAGATGTAATTTTTTAGAGAAACGTACCCAACACTGGTTGTGTGTGTACTATTAAACGTCTCAAAGCACTCTTCAAACAGAAGCGATTGATGGTAGAAGAGCAATGCATTCAGATGAGTTCATGGTAATCGCTCTACAAGGTTGAACTCTGGTCTTTCCTGCTACATCAAAGCAACTAATCCTGCCATGGAAACGCCACTTCCTAATGCTAAATCAGGTCTTTGCACTCCTGTGCACATCTCCCTTGGAAGCCATTTCATGTTATTTTGAACAATTAATACTCCTGTGTCAGGTGTCAAAGCATGGCTCACAGCCATCGCAGGAGGCAGCATGCATCAGCGAAAACTTTCTCAACTGAGTGGCAGCACGGCTGATCTCTTAATAGGTTGATAGACTGCTGCTCATGTGTATGTGTGTGTCAAGTAAATGCTTTTATAACTGGACCGTAGAATATAAATTGAATATTCTTGCGTATGTAAACAGTTAATCTATAAATGTCCATAATATCAGCAAGTGTCTATGTAAGCCTAATTCTTTAAGGGTATATACGAGCTTTAATGTGATGCAGCATTTGAAGCGAGCACTGTTGTATAGATTAGTGGAACATCTGTAGGGAACAGAGGAGATGATATAACTGACTTTGGGGTAGTAATGGGGGCTCTAGTGTCTCATTTATCTTTGTTGGACTAAGTGGACTCAACGCTCTGAAGAGTCTGAGGCAGATGGAGAAAAGACAGAGACGCATTGAGGTACTGCACGGTATGAACAGGGCCTTAATTGAGCGAATGAACAAGCTAATGCTCCGCGGCAGAAAATCGTTGTCTCTTGGCAAAACATGCTTCGCTTTCAACGTGTACAGCCTCTGTAAGTGTGAAATGTTTGTCACATTCCAATTATTCCTTATTGCCCTCTTAAATCCATGTCATGGCTCTTTGATTGTTAGTTTTGGTTGAATTGGTTATGGATAGATTAATGTATTTTGGGGTAAAGACCGTCCAGTCAAAGCACATCATAAGCGATTTTGAAACTGACCTGACGTGATCTAGCCTTTTTATGTTATTTCTACCTGGGCACCACAGAACTGGGTGATATTCATAGAAAATTCCCAATTATTTTGCTGGCAATATACAATATGTGCAGTACATGGCAGTGATTTTAATGTGCTTTTTATTTGGCCATTACATTTTTGGAAAAAAAACATTGCAATCTGTTGCAATCCCTATCTCAAGATTTCAAGAATTAGAGTATTTAGACAGATATATCAGATTTTAACTGGCAAAAGTGCCATTGGAGGTCAATTGATTTTTATGAATCAGTTCAAACAATCAGTGAATCAATTATCTATTTAAACATTGATTGTTTTATGTTCAAAAAAGTTGAGAACCACTGACTTAGTATGCTTTATATATTTGTTAATTTTATTACAAAACATTAGTATTTGTCCTAATGTTCTTTTAATGAAACTAAATAATCCTTGATTATTTTGAACTAGATTGTTATTGTTTTTTTAGTTCTTAGTCCTAGTGTTGATTGAATTTATGGTTCCACCCCAGCTAACAAAAATATGTTCAGTGACACTTTAGTATCAGTAACACATATTCACTATTAACTATGACTTTTGCCTCAATAAACTCCTAATTTACTGCTTATTAATAGTTAGTAAGGTCATTTATTTTAGTGTTTAGGTATTGGGTAGGATTAAGGGATGTAGAATAAGGTCATGCAGAATAAGGCATTCATATGTGCTTTATAAGTACTTATAAACAGCTGATATATTAGTAATATGCATGCTTATAAGCAACTAGTTAATAGCAAGAATTGAACCCTAAAATATAGTGTTACCATATAAGAACGTTTTGCTAATGTTCCTATTAAGTTATGAAAATGTTATTTCCGAAAGTTCTCTAAACTTAAATGTCCAGTTCCTTAAATGTGTTAAAAATGTTTTTCTTGGTTTTGCGAACATTTAGGGAACATTCCATTTTATGGAATATCCAATTTATGGAATATCTCCCTTTTTTATAGCAAATACAGTAAGCCTACATAAATATCTAAATATCTATTTAAAGCTAAAAAGCATTTGGCCCAGTCCTACTTTTTTGTGATTCATGCTAACACTAGCCTATTTGGATATCAAAACAACAGGTTAACAAATCCAGCAACATTTTCAGATCTTGGCCATTTCACCTCCTCTTCGATTCATGTTTATCCATGTTTTGGTTTGAACAGCGTGTTGTGTTTGTGTCCCACAACGAGTTTCTAATTTTGAACCTTGTTTTCCCTCAAGGTCACTTTTTTTTTTTTTACTCACAAACATTTTTTAGCTTTAAGCAGCTCCCTGGTGTAGAGCAGAGCTCTCTTTTAGCACTTCTGCTGTCTGATGTCCCCAGTTTTGTCAGAATTCCATCACAAGATTCCTTCGTCACTGATCCACAGAGACTTCTCATCTTGTAACAGAACTGCTGCTCGCTGGAAGTTGACTCAAAAGAGAAGATGATGAGGAAATCTTAATGTTTTTATAGCCATCTGGCCTTTAAATTGCTTCTGAGGGTTGTTTAATGTTTCTCTCAAACCCTCCTTCCATTTTAGATGGAAAGCTGAACCTGGCAAATGCTTTTGGACTACGGCCCCTGAAGCATCTGTACATAAATGAAAGCGCAAAATGTTTATGTCTCAAATTTCCACTAGATTAACCACTTAATAAAACTTATATGGCATTTAGTGTCTGAAAGCACAGCAAATTTGAATTATAAAATCTGATATTTGCTTTACACATTGTATGTACATTTTACACATTGTATATAAAATCTGAGATGGCTAAGAGGCTCATTATGTATTTATGCAGAGCTGTAACAGGCACCAGAAAACTTACACTTCCATCTGCTCACTAACTGTTCATACGTCTCTATTCTATTGTTTTATGTTTCGTAATGCTATGCAGAAATTAAATGGTGTTATTTTTTGTTGTGTTTTTATCTGGGAGATCATGCAGGACTAATTGTTAACAGACTAAAAGTGGGGAAACAAGGGACTGTGTGCACTAGATGAGACTCCTTGCCACTTTTGTGGTTTAAAGGCTTTGATATCGTGTAATCTTTCAAAAAACAGTGGTTGTTGACCAGAGCTTTTCAAATGCCAAAAAACAACATGAGCGTGAGGATTTGAAAGATTTTTCATGTTTGGGTGAACTGTCCAATTTAAGAGAGGTCAGTGTGAGGTTTTGTTTTAATTTTTTTTATCTTAAACTCACCTTTGTTCACCCCAGAGTACTGCAACTAACTTTACAGACTCGTTCCCAAGTACCCCCCACCCCTTCTTTTTAGGCTTTTACATGCAGAAGTTTGACAGATGGGCTTGTTTGAAGAATGAGGATGTGTCAAATGTGAGATTCGTGTCTCTGAAATATTGACTAAATTCAGGCCTATCTTGTGTCAGATCTCTGCCAACGCAGATCGGGAGATGCAAGTTAGCTAAATCTTAGTCAATTCTGTCCATCAGATTATTTAATTGGTTCATAATTAATAGTGTTGCATTATGCATTGAGGCTTTTTGGATACTCAAACCCGGGTCATCTTAAACCAATGGGATGTATATTATACTGTATATATATATTTTTTCTTTCGGATATTCATTATTTATTTCATGCATGTCTGTATTTACTAATTCAATTTATTTTATGTGAATGCAATTTTTTTTTAATAGCGATGACTGACTTATTTACACCGCTTTACTAATTTTTAAGATCACTGACTCACTCAGTGTACAGGATGCATGTACACTCACCTAAAGGATTATTAGGAACACCTGTTCAATTTAGGGATGCACCGATACCACTTTTTTCAGACCAAGTACAAGTTTTTTTTTTTTGTTTTTTTTTTACAAAGGCGATGTTTAAATTACTGTCGTGTTAATGTTTTATCTTGAAATGAATATATTATTTTGAAAAGTGTATATCTGCAGCAAAACAAAATCATTTAATTTTACCTCAGGTTTTGCATGTGTTGGTTTTCTCTGGCGCTCGCAGAGGCTTCAGATAAATCTCCACTCGGGTGAGGGAGGATTTTGAAAGCTTACACAAAACTTTTCCATTTTCTTCCATGTCATGTCAAACTAGTATAACAATTAAGCTTGCTTGGGCTTGTTAGACTACCGGGGTTAGGCTAGTCATTGCGCACATCCCTACTAAACAGCCCTTCACTTTCACCACTCACTACCGAGAGGTATCTGCCTCACGAGCGGTTAAGCTTGGTTTATACTTGCTGAGTCCGCACTAGCGCTCGGGTGTGCGCAGCAAAAATGAAGCCATATTATGGCAGTCGTGCGCTTTGAGAGCGCGAGACCCCTTTGCACTTGGCGCCACGGTGTGCAGGGTGCACGGCAAATTATGTAATTTTCAGCACGGCTCCGCATCCGAACATGCGTTGCCATAAAGTGGTATCGGGTGCGGTTGTATCAGGGTAGTTTTACGAGTACGAGTACTTCACAACAGTATCGGACCGACACCCGAGTAATGGTATCGGTATCGGTGCATCCCTAGTTCAATTTCTCATGAATGCAATTATCTAATCAACCAATCACACTGCAGTTGCTTCAATGCATTTAGGGGTGTGGCCCTGGTCAAGACAATCTCCTGAACTCCAAACTGAATGTCAGAATGGGAAAGAAAGGTGATTTAAGCAATTTTGAGCGTGGCATGGTTGTTGGTGCCAGACGGGCCGGTCTGAGTATTTCACAATCACGCTCAGGTTTTTCAAGCTCCTGGGCTTGGGTATAAACTTATCTTGTGCTAAGTAATGAAAAAAAAAATAGGGGGGCATTCCCAATGCAGGATGCAGAACTATTGGGATATTATGTTGCAAGGACATACAATGATAATAAACCCAGCAGCTAAGTAATAAAGCTAAATGCATTTCCTAGAAACTAGATGCACCAAGTATCTATTTTAGTCTGACCAACAATATATATATATATATATATATATATATATATATATATATATATATATATATATATATATATATATATATATATATATATATATATATATATATAATGTAATGCACATAGTATTTTCATATGTGAGTTTCAGACCATCTGTTCATTCATTTCCAAACCGTTCATATTTCTCTGTGAGTCAATGTAGGCACAGAAGTGTTCATGTAGGCACTTCAAATGTTTAGTGGCCCTTTCTCCAGGGTCTCAGGAGCCCATATGGATGAATGCCATGCCTGGCTAATAGCCATATTTTATCTGTCCAATGTTTAATTCAGAGCTCTTGGCATTAGCTATGTTTCATCCCAGACTCTTACATTCCCCAGTGTCACATGTCCTGGCATGGTCCTGTGCTGAGACCCACACAGGATTAGGTCTACTGGTGCCACTGCACTAAAAGGCACAGCCTGCCGCAATGCAAAAAAAACAAAAAAAAACACTCCATGATATGATGCAGGGACATGCACAGAAGGGTGGCTATGGGGCCTGAGCCACTGCCCCTTTGCCCTCATGGGCTGCGGTGCCCCTCTAGCAGGTAGAATACTGTATATGAGTGGAGTGGGGTTTCCATTTCTTGCTCGCACCTCAGCCACACTCCTCCGTCATGTTGATATTCATTTGACATTCAGTCTATGCCCTTTTTCTTGGTTTGGGACACTGCTCCTCAAAATGTCTGAGCACGTTCCTAATATGATGTCATCAGTACACTCATTAGGAAAGGACATTTTACTCCAATTTACCCAATCTTGAGACTTATTTGAGCGGGCATTGTGAGTAACTACCTAAAAAGAAAAAATGACACCTAAAAAGTCAATAAACATGCATCTTTAATTTGAATCATGGTGGAGTTGGGGAAGAAGCATCATGCACATCTGAACATGGCATAACATTATAACATAAAATTATGTTTCAGTGTAATGGAGGAGGGGATGTAGGCTAAAATTAAATAATAATAATAAATAATTAATAAACTGCATACATTTTTTTTAAACCTAAACCTAAAAGCAAGTAAATGCATAAATGCATACACATACACTCACCTAAAGGATTATTAGGAACACCATACTAATACTGTGTTTGACCCCCTTTCGCCTTCAGAATTGCCTTAATTCTACGTGGCATTGATTCAACAAGGTGCTGAAAGCATTCTTTAGAAATGTTGGCCCATATTGATAGGATAGCATCTTGCAGTTGATGGAGATTTGTGGGATGCACATCCAGGGCACGAAGCTCCCGTTCCACCACATCCCAAAGATGCTCTATTGGGTTGAGATCTGGTGACTGCGGGGGCCATTTTATTACTTAGCTGCTGGGTTTATTATCATTGTATGTCCTTGCAATATAATTTACCAATAGTTCTGCATCCTGCATTGGGAATCCTCTTTTTTTTTCATTACTTAGCACAAGATAAGTTTATACCCAAGTCTAGGAGCTTGAAAAACCTGAGCGTGTTGCTTATTCAGCCCACCTCTGTCACTCTTTCCAGTGTGTTTGCAAGCATTAGTCTGCAAAATCAGCCTGGAAAAGCTGCAGAAACGCAACATACACATGGCACATTTTTATGCCTTGTTCCTTTTTTCCAGCCTGTCAGAAGAGTGAAAGTGAAGCTTTTCAGAGCATGAAGGCAGCTTCATGTGGGAATTGGGCTCCACATAAAGACAACATAAAGAGTTTATGAGGTTTTGATCTCACCGTTGCCTGTGAGTGAAACCCACCTACACTCCTCAAGCAATGGCGGAAGGGGGTCCACGTGAGAGAAAACGTGTCTGCTCATGGTGCGTTGTGGAAACCGTTAAGGATCACACAGCATTTTTAAGCTCCTTTCTTGCTTCAGATTCTGCCTGTTGTATGAGTTCACTTTGTTTTTCCAAATTAAACTTTATGAAATAATTTATAAGCACACGTTCCAGTGTTCTCATTTATTGTTTATGGGGGCTTGTCTGGATATTACTGTCCACAAGACTCTCCATTTAATCTTTTATTACTACTTTCTGGCAAAGAAAACATTTGCAATGTCTGTGACTTGCTACCTTTATTAACCATTTAAATCCTGTGGATTTAAAAGTTGCAGAAGGCAACTTATTTATTTATTTATCTATCAGTACATACAGTTTTGGTTGCTATAGATTTTTAAAACCACTGACAAATAAGTAGACAACTTTAGGAAGATCTTTTGACAACTTGCTGGATAATGTGTCATGTGGTGGGTTGGCTGAAATGCACCTGGCAAATCCCTTATTATCTCAATCGTTGCATAGGTTCCTATGGGAGTTTCTATGTAGAGACAGAAACAGTCATCCAGTCATTATTGCAGAATAAACCCTGACAGAATGACCAGAACCCCTGCTTACCAGGGAAATTAAATTAAAATCAATGTTGCATGTTATATTTTAATGCAAGAATAAAAAGTCAATAAACTAGCAAAGAATAGTAGATTGATTGTCAACGGTCAAATGTACAGTTTATTGACCATTTTGCAAAAATATTGGATGGCAGGTTGCAAGTGAACGGTCAGAAAGTATTCTAGAGAGCTATGAGATATAAAAATTGCATTTAAAAGTGCAATACTACGCAGTATGAAAGATAATATGAATAATTCTAGTTTCAGACATCTCTGGTAAAAAAACAAAAAAAACAAACAATAATGGGTTAAAGGCACAGTATGTATGTTTAGCCGCTAGAGGTCGCTTATTCAAAACAAAGGCGTTGCTTGCTGACGTTGTGAATGAGCGTGGAATCATGGGAGTTGTAGTCTTGACTCTTCACCTCCACAGCCGATGGAAAGAAATTAGATGGACTCGGGCAGAAATCATGTTCATGAATGAGTGAATGTATTGAAGTTTTATTAACGTTAGGGTTGTATGAAGCAGGTCTCGGAGCTTTTATTATGCTTATGCTGCTGTTGGACGCTTCCGCTTTTTTCGTTGCGTATTTGAAATTTCCTGACCTTGTAAAATATTATACACTAATCATTTCATTTAAAGCATTTAACAATTTATTACCAAGCAATTTGCAAGGCTTGTATACAATCAAAGAGAGAACTCATAATTTAAGAGGATATGGAGACTTTAAATTACCTAACCACTCGTAAAAGCTTTTGTGTGTCTATATATGGTGTGACACTGTGGAACAGTCTGGATATACACTGCAAACAATGCCAAAATATCAATACATTTAAGATGCAATACAAACATAAGGTCTGGTCACAATATATAGAGAGAGGGTCTTAACATGATCTCAATATGCCACCCTGCAGTGCTGGTTTGTGCTTGTCATTTTTTTATTTTTATTTATTTTACTATTGTTGGATTGTGCTGTCCGTTACCAGTGTTGGTATCTGTAAGATTTCCTTACCATTGTTGGTATCTTATTATTACTGCAATGTAATTATTAAGTTACCAAAGATATAACAGTTACTTATCGTCCTCAAATGTGATGTTAATGAAAAGTAATTGTCTAATGGAAACAAAAAGGAAGTTCATTATGTTATGTTATATGATTTATGGGGGTGGGATTAAAAAAGTTTTCTTCTTCCCACTCCTTTTTGGGCAAGCGGGAAAATAACCTTGCACTTGCATGACATGCTTTTTTTTATTGCATTTTGGATTAACCGCACAAATTGTCAAAACAAAAAAAAAAGATGCTATTTATGTTTTACTGTATAAAAATGTTTACTTGCCCAAAATAAATCAAATCAATCAAAATCAATCAATCAATCAATCAATTTGGGGTAACGCAGTGCTGTTTTATATGGTTAAAACAATGTTACTAAACGCATTTGAATCTGTTGAAAGTTATGTTATAACATTACGTGCTTTCGCTCTGTGGCTGGTATGAGAATTTGCAGTGATCTAGATCGATAGAATATCATATTAATAAAAACAGGATGGCTAAATGACTGTTGCTAAATTACATGCAATTGTTTTTCAAAATATATTGTATGATGGAGAAAGCACTCTCTGATTATGCTATTAGCCACTTCACAAAATAGTGTTATGTCTGAGGCATGGTAAAAACATTACTCACGGTGAATCAAGAAAACAAGAGATTCAAACACCTTTGTCCTGTGTTGGCCATCATAGCTTCTCTATGTGCTTCGAAAGGGAGGGGTGAACGGTGGGGTGGTTGCAATTCGCAACCTCACTGCTAGATAATGCTAAAATTTACACAGTGCACCTTTAACATTTTAGTGATTACACTGAAACTTGATATATTCATTTGGCATTCAAAATCTACTTGGTGTTGAAAATCTACCGTGTTGGTGGTATAACAATCGCTGGGTTTCTATCCAAATGCGAAGCGAATCTTTTCAAAGTTCGCATAAAAAGAACAAAATACAAATGCGAATTAGGTGCGTTTCCATCAAGCTGTTCGAGAAGATGACGTGGTATTGGTAACTTCATTAGCGTAACAGTAGTGATGTGTCGTTCGCGAATGAGTCGGCTCTATGAGTCGGTTCCCGTCTGAGCTGTTTTTCCTTTTTGTATATTAATACAAGACAGAATAATATTATTATCCTTTCACTACACTGCTCAAATGGTAGTCACTAGCTGAATGTTGTTTTCCGCACACACATAGTAAGCTACACATCGCTGTATGCGTCAGAATTTATTTGGCAAATGCGCTTCCATCTCCCATTATTCACATTAAATCTTTTTCGCTCAAGTCAAAAACCACCTCAAGCGAGGGTAAAAACTTTTTTGCAAATTAAGGGATTTTCTTACGAAATTTGGCATTTCCATCAGTTGTTTCTGATGTGATACTTCAAAATGCGCATAAAAACATAGTCATGGATTAGTTTTCTGTTGATAAATGTATATCCAAACAGTTGCCCGTCTGTCTAATAAAATGCATAATATATTAAAGCGTTTTTAGTGTTTAGCTCAACATGCAATCATGTTCATTAAAAGTAGTGACTAAATGATATTACCAGCCAGTGCAGATGCTATGTTCCACAACAGGAGTTACACATTCCGAATAGCACATAACTTAGTTCAAGGTCACACGTGCATTCGGATCATTTTGTGAAGATATAATTTGTTTATTTTGTATGTATCTTAGTTTTATTTTTAGTTACTGTGTTGTTCCAGGAAGAGCGCATCCACAACAGGAATAAACACTCACCTAAGGAATTATTAGGAACACCTGTTCAATTTCTCATTAATGCAATTATCTAATCAACCAATCACATGGCAGTTGCTTCAATGCATTTAGGGGTGTGGCCCTGGTCAAGACAATCTCCTGAACTCCAAACTGAATGTCAGAATGGGAAAGAAAGGTGATTTAAGCAATTTTGAGCGTGGCATGGTTGTTGGTGCCAGACGGGCCGGTCTGAGTATTTCACAATCTGCTCAGTTACTGGGATTTTCATGCACAACCATTTCTAGGGTTTACAAAGAATGGTGTGAAAAGGGAAAAACATCCAGTATGCTGCAGTCCTGTGGGCGAAAATGCCTTGTTGATGCTAGAGGTCAGAGGAGAATGGGCCGACTGATTCAAGCTGATAGAAGAGCAACTTTGAATGAAATAACCACTCATCGTTACAACCGAGGTATGCAGCAAAGCATTTGTGAAGCCACAACACGCACAACCTTGAGGCGGATGGACAACAACAACAGAAGACCCCACCGGGTACCAATCATCTCTACTACAAATAGGAAAAAGATGCTACAATTTGCACGAGCTCACCAAAATTGGACAGTTGAAGACTGGAAAAATGTTGCCTGGTCTGATGAGTCTCGATTTCTGTTGAGACATTCAGATGGTAGAGTCTGAATTTGGCGTAAACAGAATGAGAACATGGATCCATCATGGCTTGTTACCACTGTGCAGGCTGGTGGTGGTGGTGTAATGGTGTGGGGGATGTTTTCTTGGCACACTTAAGGCCCCTTAGTGCCAATTGGGCATCATTTAAATGCCACGGCCTACCTGAGCATTGTTTCTGACCATGTCCATCCCTTTATGACCACCATGTCCCCATCCTCTGATGGCTTCCTCCAGCAGGATAATGCACCATGTCACAAAGCTCGAATCATTTCAAATTGGTTTCTTGAACATGACAATGAGTTTACTGTACTAAAATGGCCCCCACAGTCACCAGATCTCAACCCAATAGAGCATCTTTGGGATGTGGTGGAACGGGAGCTTCGTGCCCTGGATGTGCATCCCACAAATCTCCATCAACTGCAAGATGCTATCCTATCAATATGGGCCAACATTTCTAAAGAATGCTTTCAGCACCTTGTTGACTCAATGCCACGTAGAATTAAGGCAGTTCTGAAGGCGAAAGGGGGTCAAACACAGTATTAGTATGGTGTTCCTAATAATCCTTTAGGTGAGTGTACATCCACAACATTCTGAATAGCATGCATCTTGAGGTGGTGTTGGTGACACGTTGTATTAGTTGTTATATTTGATTATTAAATACGTAATTGAATTTATTATAAATCACATTGACTCGTTCATTTAGTGAGGAACATGGTGTTTAGAGCAGCATTTGCACACCCCGTCATGCTGTTGGCTATAAGCCACTGCTGTAGACACAAATTACAGTATTAAAGGAAAGCTCCACTTTTTTTTTAACTCCCCTAGAGTTAAACAGTTTTACCATTTTCGAATCCATTCAGCCGATCTCCGGGTCTGGCTTTAATCATAGCTTAGCATAGATCATTGTTGCGATTTTCTAGGCCGATATGGCTAGGAACTATTCTCTCATTCCTGCGTAATAATCAAGGAACTTTGTGCCGTAACATGTGTAACAATGATATTACACAGCGCCTGAAAATAGTCCCCAGCACGCTCCCTGTGCAAGCAGGTTGTCACGTTGGTTATGTTGACAGTAGTTAGCCTATTTTCAGGCGCGGAGTAATATCATTGTGCCTGCTGCACCCATGGTATGGCACAAAGTGCCTTGATTTAACGATGTAACTACAGAAGAGTTGAGATGCTAATGATCTAATCAGATTCAATGATCTATGCTAAGCTATGCTAAAAGTGCTACCGCTAGACCCGGAGATCAGTTGAATGGATTCGAAAATGGTAAAACTCAACTGTTTAACTCTAGGGGAGTTGGAAAATGAGACTAATGTGTTCCTTTAAGGCTAACGATTAAGCGATAAATCGGTCGATCATGGAAATTTGTGTAAATTAACATCCCTTTTACTGTAACTATTGATCAATATAATGCATCCACACTGAATAAACTATTTCTTTCATTAAAAACTAAAAAGCTTAGTACTGACCCCAAACTTTTGAATGATAATATACTTGCATGATTTATTATTAAAATCTCTATATAGTGTATCATCCATTTTTTACATTGTTTTTGAGTGATTTCCCTCACATTCACGACTTCAGTTCCTCTAACTCTCATCTGTGCCTCTGGTTCAGTGTATATAGATCAATGATGCCTGAGAGAAGTTAGCAGCTTGTAATTAGTCTTCTGCCTTTCTGGGGGGAAGAAGACACATTCTGTCTGTTTACATTATTCATGCAGAATACATTACGGTCTCAGCCCCTTAATGCAACTGGAGACGTTCATTATGGTCAAGAACTGTATAATACTGTAAAACCAGTGTTGAGGCTTCATACCAGAGATCATTTCAGTGAACACAGAATGTGTCGGGAGATACATTATTGAACTTTATGACTTCTCATATATCTGCGCACAGCACTAAGGCCGGTTATTTCAGGATGCCATTGTGAAAGTGTGATCACATAAGGGCCCGTATCCCACTATAAATCCACTAAGCGTTTTCGCTTGACAGCTTATGTGTTGCGTAATTTCATTATTCAGTTTTGATGTCATAGGAAAGTTTCCTGCTAGGGGAAACTCTGATGGTCAACAATACAACCATATATTGTCCTGATGTTTTTGATGGCGCATCGTCTTATTTTGTTTTGGCGGCTTTGATTATGTCCCCTTGGGCCCTTCGCTGGCAGTAATTGTGAAAAATGAGCTGGTTTCTGTCTGGTGCTACTTTGCTCAGACGGCACCCCATATAGGCATTAGCATTTTTGTATTTAATTTAGATGTAAATGTGCGAGCTCGACCCCTGGATTGGTATGTGGCATCTGCAGAACCAGCCACACATTTACCGACCCTATGATCAATTACTAGCGGTGAGCTAAAAGGATGAAGGAACTCTGGGTCATTTGTTCCCCAAGTAAATCAAGAAAAATTACGACGAATATAATGACAAAAGCACCATTGGCCCTGTAACACGTTTAGCTGGACTGACCTTGTTTTCGTGACAGAGAAAGTGATTTTAGCCTTTGAAATGTTATTTGTTAAAGCTGTAATAACTGAATTATGTGATCGCTTACCATAATGTAACAATTTATTACAATTTCAACATCTTTTCTTTTCCAAAACTACCGAGACCCTAAACAGACATTGGGATGGAAAAAGGGAGGAAAAATGATGTCACTGTTTTGGAATACTACACGTTTTGCGGTCCCCTGAGAAACGTATGCGTTCGCTTGCGTTTTTTGTGTGTGCATTTTTTGCATTTTTTCCCCCTGAGAAACTTTGCACCCGCTTTCAATACTTTTGAGTTCTTTGTGAGCTAATGCAAAGTTTCTCAGGGTGGTCACTGTGATTTTGCCAATAAGAAATGTTCATGGATCAACATTTTGTCATTCTTGGAACAACTTTCCTGTATGTGAATTTAGGCCTAACCTATCCCTACCCCTAAACCTAACGCATAACGTATCCCTAAAATCAGAGGGAAATGATCAACGCTATCGCACGACCAATTCGTACATATCACTATGTCCATGTAGGGGCTCTGTACAAAAGGTTCAGTGGGGTTCTACATAGAACCCTAGGGTTCTTGACTCAATTTTAAAGAACTCTTTATGCCAAAAATACAGTGGCCGAGAGAGCTCAACATGCTGTAACTGAAGAAAACACGTGCAAATGTGTTTGCAGCATGTTTCTGTATCTGGTTGCGTTGTATGTGAGTATTTTCAGCACATGTTGTCACACTGATGAAGATGTTTTCTTAATGTGCTGGTGTTTTTTCTATTTGCATGCGTTTTCTTCAGTTGCAGCATGTTGAACTCTCTCAGCTACTGTACAAAAAGGTTCTATAAGAATAAATGTCTTAAATCATTGCATAATACTTTCATGTTTACATGTTTTTCATGTTTCAAATTTTTCTATTCATAAAGTACGTTTACTAGCTTTTTAATTCATAACATTTAATCACAAAAAAAATATTCCATGATGGGGCTCCTGTATGAAGTGCATGACAGAACCTTTTCTTCTAAGAATGTGTAACAGTGTGAAAGGACATAATTTATACAACAGAGACTATATCAATAAATTAGCGATAGTTCTGCTCAATTCAAACTCTTTATCGCTCATCTTAGCAACATGAGATATTGTTGAAAATATGTCTGCCGATAGCTTGGATGTGGTATTTAGGCTGAAATATATATTTTTTCTGTGACTGCATGTTTTTTCTCTGTACTGTTCCTTAACTTCTGCTTCCCACATGGTTTGAGAGGGCCAGCATGTTGGTAATCCTGCTGAACTGCGTTACTCTTGGGATGTTTCACCCTTGTGAGGACAGCCACTGTGACACAGAACGATGCGAGATACTGCAGGTAAGTCTCATTCTTAGAATACATCAACTTTTGTAACCCTGTGTACTTAAAATAGATCAAAGAATAGATGGAAAACAAATTAAAATGTAATTGGACACAGATTTGAAGTTTGCATTAGAATGAAATCAAACAACTGTTACAACTCAAAAACGGGGGGGTTATTTTTAGGTGTTTGTCATCTTCTCTCGTGGAGCGCTGGGTTTCTCTAGATATCCTGAAGCATGTTGTGTTGACTGACTTCCAAAAGACACTGGAATGCCCAAAACCACATGTGGTGATAGGCAACAAAAAGATCCTCGCCTGTAATTCAAAGCAGATTATCACAGGAAAGACACTGCTCTGGTTTATCGTTGACTTGGGAACATGGCTCAGGGACTTTGATTTCAATCTGCTATATTCTTTTTGCTTTGTTTAACAGATGAGTGTTTTGCCCTAAGGATATAAGAGCGCTATCCTCTCTTTTTCATTTTGGATCCTCTGCTATGGATATCTTTTATCATTCAGGGACCCAGCAACAATTCACATTTATCCTCCATAGAGGACATTGGTATTGCATAGAAATATAAATATTGGGGACATTAGCAAAGGAAATTGGTATTCAATGTACTGTATTTGTATATATAAACTACTGTTAAAAGTTTTTTTAATATAGATTTTTTTAGGTTTTTGAAAGTCTCTTATGCTCACTGCGGCAGCAATTATTTTATCAAAAATGCAGTAAAAGCAATAATATTGTGAAATATTACAAAAATGTTAAATAATAGTTTTCTTAAATGTATATTGAAATCTAATTTGTTCTTGTGATGGCAAAGCTGAATTTACTCCAGTCTTCACTGTCAGATGGTCCTTATGAATTTATTATAATATAGCCAACTTATTTGCTGCTCAAGAAACATTTCTTCTTATTATCAATGTTAAAAAACAGCTGTGCTACTTGTGTGTGTGTTGATACGCTTATTTAAAGGGGTGGTTCCGTGTTTTTTTTCTAGGCTTGGTTGTGTTTTATGAGGCGCAGTATAACACGTCTTAATACTTCTTCTTTTTTTAAAAACGCCGTATTTTTCTTATATTTTACCTTTATTCCACACCGCTGTCTCCACTGTCCTTTGAACGGCCCGTTTGCTTCCTGCTTCTATGAAGCACATCCCTCCGAAAAACGCAATGGTCTTAGATTGGTTAGATGGCCAAATGTAGTTTGTAGTTCTGCAACAGCTCTCTCTCTTTCGTAATGACGGCAATGTGGGCTCGTCCACTTTGTTGCGTGTTCATGGGGGCAGTGTTAATGTTAATAGCGAGGGTTTATGATGTCACCAACCCGGGAAGAAGCTTGTTGTAGTCCAAACCGGACGTTTTTGTAGGCAATAAACTGCCATAACTTTAAAAGACAATATCTCCGTTTACATTGAACTTTCAGCGCTGTAACTTTGCAGATACTGTTTATGCTGAAGCAGCAACATTACACACTAACTAAAGTTAAAAAAGTGAAATCGCATGCAACCACCCCTTTAACAAGGATCCAATGAATTGATCCAAAAATACAGCCAAGACATTTAAAATGTTACAATAGATTTCTATTTCAAATAAATGCTGTTTTTCAAAATTTCTGTATACGTATACTAAAAATATTATGAATGTTACTGTCTATCTGTTACCATTTTAATTGTATCCGGCTCTTGGTGATTAATTATATGGCTATCTCTTACCATACGCGAGAGACTGTCCATTAATTTTCTTGGCAATGATTTTCCGGGGTAGGTTGCCAGGTCTTTCCTCGGACCTCCCCATTAATTGGCTTGGGACTCACACACACATGCATTCAGACCTACGAACAATTTGGCATCTCCAGTCCACCTATACTGCATGTTTTTGGATTGTGGGAGAAGCCGAAGAACATACACGCAGACACAGTCAGAACATGCAAACTCCACACAGAAGGACTCCTGGCTCAGCTGGGACTCGAACTGGGGAACTTCTTGTTGTGTGGCTACAATGCTACCCCACTGAGTCTCTGTGCCGCCCTCAAGAATGTTACTACTACTACTAATATAAAATGTTTCTTGATTACCAAATGATTTCTGAAGGATCATATGACTCTGAAGACTGGAATAATGGGCGCTAGAAATGGAGCTTTGCCAATTAAATAAATAAATAAATAAATGAAAACCAGTTGTTTTCAATTATAATAATATTTTACAATAATATTTGATTATTTTTATAGGACTTTAAAAGCAAAAAATTCCAAACTTTTTTAATGGCAGTGTGTTTAGACCAAAATAACCTTTTGTGTGTGTGAGACTTTATGTATCATTTTCATTTCACTTCAGTTCTGATCACTCATGTGTTTTATGCTCCATGTACTGTCATGTGAAGAAAGTCTATCTTCTCAAAACGTTTTTTTCAATGTCTCTTTTGTGATTCCTCTAATGTTATGGGGGTGTCATAAGCATTTGGATGGCAATATATAAAAACAAATGAGCCTGAAATGGCCCAGCACTAGAGAGGTTTAAACCACATTAAATGCAGTGTTTAAAACACTGCTTCAAAACCACTCATCCAGGCAGTCATTGAAATCAGGCACTTCAGAACGCAATGTGACTGATTGTGACATGAGGTGAATCACCTCTTAGTTATTAAGCTAATGGTTGCTGTAATGAATGATACTAATTTGTGATCTTTACATTGTGACAGCGGGTCAAGTTCACTGTAAAGAGTGCCTGTGAGACGTGATTATAATATTCTTTTCAAAGGCATACTGTCATATAAATAATTTATCAGCTATACAGTGGCTTGCCTCTAGACTGGATTTTAAAATCAATATTGACATACTTTTGACAAATTAACTGAAGAAATAATTGTATAGTGCACATAATCTCTCAAAAAGCTATTATATTCTGTATTTGTAGTAGTGTGTAGTAGTACACACACACACACACACACACACACACACACACACACACACACACAGTAACCTAATTAATTACATGTTGTGCCGATTAATTAATCTATTAATCTAATCAATCACACATCAAATTTGGCTGAGAAATAACCCCTGAAAGATAATTTAAAGTCATTATTGTCATGACACACGCTTTAGAAAGATTTGTTTTTTATTCAACATCAAATGTATTACACAAACCATGCCCAAAGTATGAAAATAAATAAGAAAATACAAATGGCAGTAGGTGGCGGTAAATGTCTAAATGAGTAAGTCATTGATGCTAAATTCAAATTCAGGCCATTGAATCATTGGTTCACCCGAATTAATCACTCAAAACTTGGATTAATTCATAAACTAAACACCACTGTGTTGTTCGGAGATGCACAGCAGTTCAGCTCTGGCTTTATTTTTGCTCTTTGCCAAATTGAGCAAAAACAGATATTGTGTGTAAAAAGTATCACAATATTAACGTCTTATTGATTGAACTGTTGTGTAAAATCAATATCACATGAATTTTATCAATATCATGAATTTTAAGGGCATTCTATAGGCTCCATTATGCAGTGAGTTGTTTTCCTGCATCATGTCCTCAGTCCAACTTATGAAATGTAAGATGACCAACTGTGGGTCTGGGGCAGGGCCTAATATGATGTTGGTCCTCCATGTGCTGCAAAAACAGCACCGACCGGCAGAGGAATGGACTCTACAAGACCTCTGAAGGTGTCCTGTGGTATCTGGCTCCAAAACGTTAGCAGCAGATCCTTCAAGTCCTGTAGTCTGCGAGGTGGATCTGCTGTGGATTGAACTTGTTGGTCCCACAGATGCTCCATTGGATTAAGATCCGGGGAATTTGGAGACCAGGGCAACACCTTGAACTCTTCAGCATGTTCCTAAAACCATTCCTTAACAATGTGTGCTGTGTGGCAGGGTGTTTTATCCAGCTGAAAGAGGCCACTGCCATCAGGGAACACTATTGTCATGAAGGAGTGTACCTGTTCTGCAACAATATTTAGGTAGGTGGTTAATGTCAAATTTACATGCACATGAATGGCTGGACCAGGGTTTCCCAGCAGAACATTGCCCAGAGCATCACATTCCCTCCATCAGCTTGTCATAATCCCACAGTGCAACCTGGCACCATCACTTCCCTGGGTAAATGGTGCACACGTACACAGCTGTCTATGGGTTGTATAAGAAAACGACTCATTGGACCAGACAACCTTCTTCCAATGCTCCAAGTGGTCATCATAGGCACTCTGATTGATCTCCGGATACGCAGCCCCATAAGCAGCAGAGTGCGATGCACTGTGTGTTGACACATTCTTCCCATAACCATCATTAAAATTTTGTGTGACTTGTGCCACAGTAGACCTTCTGTTTGCTCGGACCAAAATTGATAGCCTTTGTAGTCTTTGTGCATTGATGAGCCCTGGGCACCCAACGCCCTGTTGCCGGTTTGTGGTTTGACCCTCCTCCACCTCCATGATTATATCCTGCATCTTCTCGACATATCTGGGATCTTATTTGTGAACAACACCTTCAGACCAGATCTTCTATCATAGAAACCAGGAATGTTCTCATACAAACTGACCCAGCTTTTCATGCCCACCCCATTCTGTCATTGGATCACCAGCTTTCTGACAGATAGGCAGCAGCTAGTGAGACTGGGGGAACTTGCATTCAGTTACTCTAACTCTCAGCACTGGTGCTCCTCAGGGTTGCATCCTCTCCCCACTGCTCTTCTCACTGTACACAAATGACTGCAGCTCTAAAGACCCCCTCAGTCAAGCTCCTGAAGTTTGCAGATGACACCACAGTCGTCTGCCTCATCCAGGATGGTGACGAGTCTGCTTACAGACAAGAAGGGCGAACAACTGACTGTCTGGTGCAGTCATAACAACCTGGAGGTTCACACGCTCAACACAGTGGAGATGATTGTGGACTTCATAAGGAACAGCCCAGCACTCCCCCACTCAACATCATGATCAGCACTGTGGAAGCAGTAGAGTCATTCAGGTTCCTGGGCACTACCATCTCTCAGGACCTCTGAAGTGGGACTATCACATTGACTCAGTTGTGAAAAGGTCCAGCAAAGGTTGTACTTCCTTTGCCAGCTGAGGAAGTTCAACCCACCAAAGGAGCTGCTGACAGTTCTACTCAGCCTCAGTCTGTCCTGTGTTCATCTATACCTGTCTGGTTTGGATCAGGAGACTACCACAGACAGTCCTGACTGCAGAGAGGATTGTTGGTGCCCCCCTGCCCACCCTCCAGGACCTGTACTCTTCCAGAGTGAGGAAAGGGGCAGGTAAAATCATCACAGACTCCACTCTCTCTGGCCACAACTTATTTGAACTGTTGCCGTCTGGACGGCGCCTCAGATCAAAAGGCACTAGAACATCTAGGCACAGGAACAGTTTCTTCCCACAGGTTTTCCCTCTTGAACAGTTAAATTTCTGCGTAAAGTGCAATAACCCACTTTTTTGTGCAATTTTCTCCAAAATTAATTTAGTCCCATAAGTCCCATTCATTTAGTCCCGGGAGCAACCCACAAGCCTTGCCATTTCAGAGATACTCTGACCCAGTCGCCTTGCCATAACAATATGTTGTCATACATTTATATAATTTAGTACTTAATACACATTTAGACTGCATTAAATTTGAAATGGGATTTAGAGGCACTTACTTGCTTTCTGAAACCATCATCTTTTACTCTCTAACATACCTGGGTTGGGTGAGATTGCTTTCTTTCTATGGATAATGCCAAGGTTTCATTGGAACTTAATGGGAACAGATCAATTTATTTGTTTGATTTTTATTTTGTAAACGCATTTTTCTGAATGACAGTAAATGAAACCCGTAGCCCAGTTCAACCCCAAAGTGTTTGGTGCGTTCCCCTCCCTGCTTCTCATCGGAAAAAGATTGCCTGGGCCGTTTCATCTTTGAGATCTGAGAATTTACAGCGATTATCTTCTCCAACTGCTATATCAAATCACTCTCCCTCTTGCCATATGGAAATTAGTGTGCTTTGCCAGAAATAAGATTGCAAACCTGGTCATCAGGAAATTTACAAAGACATACAATCAGCTCTCCTCACTGTCAGGGAGACACGCCTGGGCTCCATAAATGACGTGATTCAGGTTAGCCCTCGGCATGAGCTTGAAAAGAATGCCTTTGGTGGAATAATATAATTCAGGGAAATACAATAAAGCCGGGAGCATGCCTGACATCTCTCTTTTTCTCTCTATGCCCCTTCTCTTCTGCCCACACAGCACATTATCATTTATTTCTTCAGTGCTTTCCTCTTTCCTTTTTTTCCTCTCTGCAGTTTTTATTTCCTGCAGATACCTACATATAATTCTAAACACATATGACTTTCTTACTCCTGTATAATGCAAAAGAAGATATTTTGAAAATATATTTTGATATTTAGTGCTTTCTTCTTCATAATGATAGTTAATTTAGTACAGTGTTGTTTTGGACACCATTGACTTTCATTGTGTGGACAAAAACATTCTTCAAAACATCTGCTTTAACACACACACACACACACACACACACACACACACACACACACACACACACACACACACACACACACACACACACACACACACACACACACACACACACACACACACACACACACACACACACACACACACACACACACACACACACACAGAGGTGGGTAGAGTAGCCAAAATCTGTACTCAAGTAAAAGTATAAGTACTTACAGAAATATTTACTCAAGTAAAAGTAACAATAGTAATAGTTACTTGAGTAAGAGTAAGAAAGTATTAAATGAAAAAACTATGCAAGTAGTTGGTTACTAGTTACTTTTGATCTGATTGATAAGAAGCAAAAACCCTGAATTTAAGATTACTTGGAGAGCTTTTACACACCTCTCGGTAACACTTTACAATAAGGTTGCATTAGTTAACATTAATTAATGCATTACTTAACATGAGCTAACCATGAACAACTCTGTTCAGCATTAGTTAATCTTTGTTAACGTTAGTTCATAAAAATGCAGCTGTTCATGGTTTATTCATGTTAGTTCACAGTGTATTAACTAATGTAAACATGATTTTAATAATGTGTTAGTAAATGTTGAAATTAACATTAACAAAGATAAAATTATAAGTGCAGTTCATTATTAGCTCATGCTAACTAATGAAGTTAACTAATGTTAACTAATGAACCTTATTGTAAAGTGTTACCCACCGCTCCAAATTTACAGTGTAAATTAATTGTGTGCTGGGATAACCATGCAGAGCTGTTTTTAAAACATCATTTTTTTCTTATATTTTATAAGTATATGCATTCTTTAGGTAGGAATAAAATACAATCCTGTTTTTATTTTTATGTATTTTTTACACTTCAGACAGGTGTCTGTCTGGATTTGTGTATAAATGCAAGACGTCACATTAGGCTATTCAATTTGTTTCGTTTTGTGAAAAAGGATATGTAAATGTGCAGATGTGAACGTTTGTTCGTGGACGTGTTGTTTGGAGGATTCAAATGATTTGTCATTCCTTGCACAAGAGCGCATATGAGAACAACACTTGGACAGTGTGTGAAATAGTATTACAATAAGGGAAAAGTGCCCATAGTTACCAAATTACCATTAATAGTGTTCAAATATCATCGTGACACTTACCGCTACATGTTTTTTTCAGGGTGGAATTCTTGTATGCTGAGATGTCAGGTCATTTTGGTACACACAGCATGCATCGCATTATGAAACTATTCTTTTTTACATCTTGGAGTTAAATCATAGACTGAACTTGAGGCCACGGGTGATCTGCCTCCAGTAACTCACACACATCTTCCTTCGGCCATCATCTTCCGACTATACGCGTGCTATTATAAGCGGGTGATGCGTAGCCACCTCTCGTGAAGCAGCCTCTCCAACGTTTCACGAGACTTGCGAACAAGTCATATTAACTTATTTTTTAAAAATATAATTATCATTTGACAGTAGCGGAGGAACGCCACAGAATGTAACGAAGTAAAAGTACATTTTTTTTCACAAGAAATAAACTTGAGTAAGAGTAAAAGTACCCATCTTTAAATATACTCTAAAAGTACAAGTTACCCAAAAAATGTACACAAGTAAATGTAACAAAGTAAATGTAATTCGTTACTACCCACCTCTGCGCACACACACGCACACACGCGCGCACACAGGCGCACGCACGCACGCACGCACGCACGCACGCACGCACGCACGCACGCACGCACGCACACACACACACACACACACACACACACACACACACACACACACACACACACACACACACACAAATCATACAGGTTTGGAACAACATGAGTGTGTTGTGGGTGAACATTAATCCTAAAGTGCCAAATCGCAGCATTAGGATGCTTGTGTGTGTTGTTATGCAAGCTTTATTTGAATAGAGAGTGTAGGTACGTTTCTGGGGCAGAAAATTGGTAGTTTCATGTTTAAGATGAGAGTCACACATGAAGTACTGTGATGTGAGCAGAGCTCTGCATGTTTAACAGTACAGATTGAATTGACAATTATTATTTTGCCATAACCTTATTTCTCTCTCCTCTTTCTTTCTTTTTACTGCTCCCTGTCAGCATGTTTGTGTGGATGATGAGATTCTAATGCATGGTTTGAACTATACAGTATATCTCTTGTACAGCACAGTATGATTTGTTCTGGCTTGATTTTTAGCATTCTCTCCAGGTAAAGTAAGTGTGTTGGTAAAGTAAAATGTGTTGTTGTTTTTGTCAGTTGTTTAACTCTGGAATTCCATTTGCTTACCTTCTGGACTACTTCCAGAGGTAGTCGAGGACGCATTGTGATCGGATCTTGGTGTAATGTAAACACAATCTAGCATTGTGTCTGCATTCACAGGTAGACGTCATGTCAATCCCTGCCCACTCTCTCTGACGGCTGTCAGGAAATAATGGATGGACGCAGTTGGACTTATTTGAACTTTAAACTGTTTATATAGCATTACTTGATACCATGTGCATCCTCTTTCAGTTTAATTGTGCAACATTATCTGAAGGAGGCGGTTGTCACCGGTGGCGGTGTAATCACAGCCCCATGTAGAGATGCACACTGCTCAAGTTATTTACTGCCAGATTAATAATTTTATTTTTAATGTTAGCTATATGTTTTTATTGCTTCAGCATGTTTATTATAAATAATCTCCTATTTCTGTCCACAATATAGCCTATTCAGGGCAAATTAGCATGAGAGCGCAATCCCAAAAGGTTCTGCATGTGATCTACTGACATCGCGCAAATTAAAAACCACAGACGCAGCCGGATCATTTCCATAATGACCAACGCAATCTAGCAGTTAGTGTCTGGTTTAAGACATGCTTTTTTGGTCAGTAACTAATGGCACAAACAATGGCACAAACACAAACAAGCGCAAATCTTAGTAAATCACCTTGCGTGATTAATTTAAAACCTCTTCTCCCATAAATTTTGCATCTGAAAGGGAAAATTATTGTATACAACAAATACATAGTATACAATAAGGTCAGCTACAAAAATAACCCTGTCCATGCCTTTTCATCGCTAATTTCTCACTGCATGTCTTTAGTAAATCCTGACAGTAGTTTTTTAACACCAAAAGACAGTTTGCACTGGCACAAGCTGTTAGTAAATCTGGCCCATAAATTGGTAGATTAAGTACCCTATTTGCGATCGATTGTATATGAATCACAAAAATCCTGTCAAACAGATCGGATCATCAGCCAATCAAGACATGTTAATGCCAAGTGTGAACACAGCCTAAGCCTCTCTCATACAACTGAATGGTGACCAGGGGCTAAATAGAACAAGCATCATAAAACAAGTCCATATAGAAAGCATGAGATATTTCCTCAAATCTTCTGAAGACTTGTTGACAGTATGAGCTGATTCACACTGCACTGACAGACGGCAACCAAAAACAACAATCACCAGATTACAGTAAATCACATTTCAGATATTCCACCCAACAAACGCTGCTTGAACATATTTAGTGAAAGCAGCACATATCACCATATATCAGAGACCACATGTGCATTATTGTGCTATTATTTATGGTAGTGTGATGATTGGTGTTTTCCTGCTGCATTGTACACTTCTCTTCACTTTCCTTCTAGACTCCATGATGTCATCGGCATAGCAACCGCTCTCTGCACACATGAATTAGATGAATTAGTAAAAAGAACACAGAAGATATTTTTGTTTACCCTCAGTGAATGTGTGTTGCAGCTTCCTCCTCTCTTTGTGTGTGTATTTGTGGGGGTGGACGGATAGTCTGAAGAAGTTCTGGATTTAAAGAATTTTTATTTATTTTTTTCTCCCCAAGGAAAGGCCATCAGTTGCACTAGAATAACCTTCTCACAGCACAGACAATACACCACTCAGCTATTTGTACAACAAAGAGGACACCATGAGAAGATTTATTCAGTGCCAAAAGATCACCGCACGAGCACAAACACCCTCGCTTCCACACGCGCGGATGAGACTGACTCTTTCTGCAAGCTATTTTTGAATGCTTCCCCAGAAATATGAAAGAGAAGGATGACATGTATTAAATAGAAATGGGTGGATGAGATGTGGTGAGAAAAAGGAGGGGAGGAGGAATATGGGAAGAGGCTCTCTGAAACAAAGGAGATGAGAGACAGGGAAGTATAAAGAGGAAGATATTCATATAGTGTGTAGGGTGTGTGTGTGTGTAGGGAGATGGGGGAAAAGCACTGTAGAGAATATTTAACCCCTACGCTCTGCTTTCTGGCTGTGCTCTGGGAGTGTTTTGTCGAGGGGTTCCCCTGGTCTGCGTCGTTCATCTTTTGGAGGGAGCTGTTGAATCGTAAAAGGGCCCGCAGAGATTTGTAGAGCTGTGTGAGCCAAGAGCTCTACATGGATTGTGAACAAAACATATATATTAAAAAAAGTAATTTGACAGTTACTGTTGTTTCATACTTATACGATACTTATGAGATGCATCCATCTCTCTTGAAGTATTGGGGTCAAGATCAATCAATAAAGCAGGGATCAACAATAAGGATGGCCAACATAAGAGAGTTCTTGGCCAGTTGGCCCAATGGACTGTCTTTTGCCTTATCGGAACAGTATTTTTTCACTGAATCTTTTATTTATTTATATATTTGTATATTTGAGCAATTTGCAAGTAATGCCAGTTTTAATATTTTTTTTATTTGTTTATTAAACCCTTTCACGCATAGAGATCACTACAGTGGACAGCTATTCAAAAAAACATTTTTTTGCATATGCATGGGTTTTGATGGCATAGTTGCACATCAACCTCTACAGTGGACACCATGCATCACTAGCTATAATCCAGCTACAATTCATACTATTACTGGGACTGTGTTTTTTTAAAATGCTTAATTTCCAATAACTTTATTGGGCCTCATTCATGAAACTTTTGTAAATATATGAGAAAATTCTGAGTAATTTGCGCATTAAATGGACATTTACCAAAACTCTCCTCCAGATTCACAAACGCTTTGTATACCACGGCTTTGGTAGCTAAACATGTGTATATTAATGAATTCCAAACATTCGTAAATAGGACACCCATGCACGCTCATTCATAATTAGCATAATCCCCGCCCTTGAGTTACAACCGCAAATGACGTGTGCAGGAACGTTGTGGAATCTTCTGAACTTCTTTCTCAGATTTGGCTCCAGTATTTTGCATAATTGCTAAAGAGACTAATTGGCCATATGCCTAGCAATAAATATTAAATTATCATGTGTCCTTCAAAGCATTTTAGACAAAAAAGGCCTGGTGCTCTTCTGAAAACGGCCCGCTGGTGGTGCTTGAAAGCGCTTTGCAATGGCAGCGTTTTTCCATCTGAGATACTTTGATTGCTATGAATATGATACAGAATATCCATGGCAGTAATGTGTTACTAGTATCTCATTTTGATGAATATTACCGAATATAAAAAATGCAGTAAAAAGCAGTATTAACTTCTCCGTTATTGTTGCTCAGTCGGTGTACAGGTGGGCTGATTGTTCTGTGTAGTTTTTGTCCCGTCACTCCTCCACTGTGATTGGACGGCTGGGTAAAAAGTGACAGTGACGAGCACTGCCTATTACCCAACGTTGAGAAAAAAAAAAAAAAAAAAAAAAAACGGGGTAAATCAACTCTTGAAATATTATTATGGTACATAGTGCATCAAAATGCAATGTCGTCAGTTAGAACATAGAACGTTCAAATGTTTTACGCACCATTTACATGTGGTAGGGAGCAGGTGTAAATTTCTTTTATACCAACTAAAATTCGTGAATCCGTGAATCCGAAAATTTACGTCAAAGCGGCTTTACAAAAGTTTTAAACACAAATTTGTTCTGCTCGTGTTTCATGAATGAGGCCCATTGACTTTAAATAAATGTATTTGTGTTATTAGAATGTAATTTGCATTAACTTCAAAAAAGTAATGATTACATAATGCACTTTACTTGTCAAGTCAAGTCAACTTGATTTAAATAGCGCTTTTAACAATGCAGATTGTTTCAAAGCAGCTTCACAGTGTTAAACAGGAAAATAATGCAACAGAATTTCATTCAGCCGTATAGCCGTTCTGGCGAAAACAGTGATGTCATCAGCTCATTTCAATTATCATACAGTGACAATGTGGGCATTAGAACAGTAATTAGATCAATAATTTAGTTGATATGGTTAATTTTGTTTAATAATTAGATTTATTTGGATATTTAGTTGAAAAATGTAGTGTCCCCAACTGAGCAAGCCAAGCCAGAGACGACAGTGGCAAGGAAACCAAAACCCCATCAGTTGACCGAATGGAGAAAAATAAACCTTGGGAGAAACCAGGCTCAGTCGGGGTGCCATTTCTCCTCTGGCCAATTAACAAACAGCATATGATTATTATTCTGGCAACTTTACAGGTCTGAGGTCATAATAGATCGGAATATTCGAAAGATCGGAGGCAGCAAGCTTGTAATACATTACTTGTAATACATTACTTTACTCGGTAGATCAAAAAGTAATCTGATTATGTTATGCATGTTACTTGTAATGCGCTACTTTACGCATTACATCAAAAATTAATCTGATTACATAATGCACGTTACTTGTAATGCATTACTTGTTAGATCAAAAAGTAATTTGAATTATGTAATGCACGTTACTTGTAATGCATTACTTTACTTATTGCATCAAAAAGTAATCTGATTACGTAATGCACATTACTTGTAATGCATTTCTTTCCTTGTAACATCAAAAAAGTAATCTGATTAAGTAATGCACGTTACTTGTAATGCGTTATCCCCCACACTGTTTATTTAAGATGAGACTGATAACACCAGAAAAACACCTTTCTCAGAGGAGAGCTATGATAGGAATGTGTCTATCTTGAACATATTCAGAATTATCAGCAAATAAGGGTAAATAGACATACTCTCTAGTAGACTGGAGAGGGGGATCATTTTCTACATAAAGTTGGTTTTCCACAGTTGTACCTTGACCGGTTGGAATCATGATCTTTAATGGAATCATGTCCTCATGTTGTGTTATCAAAGATACACAAAGTTCAACTTGCATGAAGTTAATTTGCGTTTGCAATATTTTACATTCAATATATGTATTGAATTATTATTATTATTATTATTATTATTATTTTATTCACATGTTTTTCTTACTTTTCTTATAAAAATAGTACTGGAAATATGGAAAACATAATTTTTGTTATTTGCAGTGCAATTATTATTATTTTGTGTTTATGTGTTCACCATATGTTCACATTAAGGCAGATAATTAGAGAACGTTAGGGCATAGTCTTAGGAGATTAATCTCTGTCTGAACAGACAGTCTCCTCCCTCAAACTATTAATGTAAAATGAAATCTCACTGATTCTCCCCTCGTCCTCATCCTGACAGTATTGTTTATGGATGTTTTGTGTGTTACCATTAACTTTGAATTGGCAATAACTGTAGTACTCTATGTCCACTATGTACAATACAAGCAGATCAGAGATGAGGTAATACATTAGTGCTTGGCTCTGAATAATATCCAGACAGTAAATGCTCTCCACTGCGGCTTAATTAACATTCCCTGCATTGTCAGAGTGCAAGTGCTTTGGCTGGAGGGAATCCCTCACTTAAGAGCTTTGACTAATGTCCTCGCTGGCTGAGAATGTCCAGGTGTCTTTCAGTGACAGTCAACCTTGAGGAAACAAGGGTCTCTCTGAGTTTACATAACCGCTGATGTCTCAAGGACTCTATGAGTTTTTCCTCATTAAAGGAGGCCTGAATAGTTCACCTGTCTAGCAAATGTTCCTTCCATGCATGTAGTTCTATTCAACAAGGTTTTTTTGAACAACAATAAATCGAATAATCAGTAAATTGACACTGTGTTTTTCACAATTGCATTGCGTAATATACATTTTATAGTAGAGTAATAGACTTGCATTGTTCATTTTCACAAATCTGTACAGACGTTTTGGTTAAAAGCGCACTGACAGATTGACTCTCGTATTTTAAGTTTTTATTTTATTTTAATGTAAAACAAATGTTTGGGTAACGTAAGCAGAGCACTAGAAGAGGATTTGTGGGTAAAGACTTGGGTGAGTTGGCTGTCTGTGCCCATTCAGACTTATTGAGATCACTGTGTAAGGATGAGTCAAGGCTTATAGCCACTCAGCTCATGGACACACACACCATGCTGTGACATCAAAGTGGAAATGTAATATTCATCTGCATATGCCTGTGGAGAGTTTATTTCTTTATTTATAAGTTGTCCTTAATATAGTACGAGTTAAGTTATTTCTCCTGATGAAGTAAATAACATATTTGCAAGCTTTGAACTGAGCAGCATTTTAAGCTTTTTCTAACCCTTCAGATATTTCTCTCTTCCCCCCAGGACTTTGATGATTTCATCTTTGCTTTTTTTGCTGTGGAGATGGTAATCAAGATGGTTGCACTGGGCATCTTTGGGAAAAAGTGTTACCTTGGAGACACCTGGAATCGGCTAGACTTCTTCATTGTGTTGGCTGGGTGAGTCCTCCTAAAATGATGTTTCTTTGAGTGAAAATGAGCACAGATTTATATACACTACAGTTGAAAAGTTTGTGGCCAGTAAGATCAAGTTCAAAAAGTTTTTGGTTTCAAATAAATGCTATTTCTTAGTATGTTCACCAGAAGAAATAGCATGTAAAATGTAAAGAAAATAGTGACAGAATTGTGATACACACACGGTTAGCTGCATATATGTAATTCTTTAGTGTTTCTTTGTGAATGTCAGAATAATATATTTTCTCACTTACTACATTTATGTGTATTTGTGAATCTCAACTCTTCGCGATTTAATGTGAAGCACTGATCAATGAACATGGGTTTGTAAGCACCATAAAACAATGAGACTGATAGTGAATGCACACAGTTAGGTGTGTAAATGTGTACCCTCGGAAATATAGTAAAGAAAATGTGCATCACTAATAAAGATATAATTGGTTTTTGCAAAGATCACAAAAGGTCAGAAGAGACAAGCAGCTTAGTGGACAAAGATTTGCAGTTTGTTAACCATAGTATAAACACACACACATTTTCAATGCACACATACAAACACATGGCATTCAGTATTGACTTGGCATGATGTGTGTTTTCGAGAAAACACAAAACTCCCCTTTTCCATTCCATGAAGCGTGTCAGTCCTGACTCAATGGCTGCATTGGGCTTTATTGCCAGCTTTACTACCTCGGACCTGACCTCATGTGTCTTTTTGGTAATCTCACAGGATTATTTGTTGAAATGGAAATCAGCCCAGCATATGGAGCATATGGAAGCACATTCAGGAGACATCAGCCAAAGTGTCTCCACAAGATAACCATACAAGAGTGACAGACTGCTGGCTTGTTCCACTGTTGGCTTAAACTTATTTCCCTCTGGGTGTTTGCTACTTCTCCAGATGAAATGCTTACCATTAAAACCTTCTGTAATTTGTGACAGTCTACATCGTTTTACGGTCCTCAGCAATTTGATCGGTTGTGGTATCTTCTGAAGAATTTGGCAAATCTTTATTTATTACCTTTACCAAAAAGTAAGAGTACCATGGTATCATGTTGTGCATGGTTTTTAATGTGCACCATGATTCTGAAATGGTATTCACATAATACAATGGTAGTACCATAGTGATATGCCCAAAAAACAGTTAAGCTTAATTTATGTTTTGGGCTTTGGAAATTGGCAGCCAAAGTAAAATAAAAAGAATAATTAATTATAAACCAGAGAACTTGGAGGCATTGTTAATATGAACCATTTGTTTCAGTTTAAACGTTAACATTTAGTGAGGTTTTTTTTCCCCCCTTTTGGAACATTCTGATGCAATAAATCGCAAGTCTAAAACTGATTTTAGCCTGCATACTAAGTGAATAAATTGGTGCTGGTGGTTCAACTGGATGGTTCGGTTACCAAAACCCCCTTCACTGAGACATTGTTTTGCTGAATCTTCTGTTCTTTTCTATCTGAGGTGAGCCAGAGAGCTTATAGAAGTCTAAAGATCTTGGCTGCTGTACTCTGGATCGTATGTCTTTGTGTGTCTCATCTGCAGAGACATTGAGGCGAGCATTCTCTCTTCTCAATCTTTCAAAGCAAACCCTTAGAGAATGCAGACCCTCGATACACCCCACCAAGACGAGGTATCAGTTTCAGACACCCGCAGCGGTTTGGCAACTTCTGCTGAATCACTTTTAAATTACTCTGCCCTTTTCCCATCCAGTCTTCACACTCACTGAGTTAAATACACACAACTTCCCAAATCCACAGGGCTTCTACAGGGATTGTGACAGTGTCTTCACTTATTGTTTAAATGCTTTTTAAATGCTCTATGAGACAGGAAAGCTTTTATGATTTTTGAGAAGAGACTGGGTATAAAGGTATTTTTAGAATTTCTTCTAGCACACTTTGCCATAACCTTGATGGTGTGCTAAAAGTGAGTTTTATGACTTTTTCCATAATACTGTACCAAATGTTGCATACTTTGACAAGGAACCAATATGTTATTATTTCAGGCATTATTCTCTCATGCATTTTCTCTCTACTAAAGGGCTGCACAAAACTTTGGCCTGTACAGGAAACCGACACAAGACAAATTGTTTTGCTTTTTTGCAGAAACTTTCTTTTAATTTTTCCTTAAATATTTTATATTTTACTAGAAAATCTTGATTTATTTTTAGTATGGAAGCTTTACCATCAAGACCAGCCTAATTTTTACAGCCTCTTCGTATTTAATCCCTTCCCTTCCCTTCCCTTCCCTTCCCTTCCCTTCCCTTCCCTTCCCTTCCCTTCCCTTCCCTTCCCTTCCCTTCCCTTCCCTTCCCTTCCCTTCCCTTCCCTTCCCTTCCCTTCCCTTCCCTTCCCTTCCCTTCCCTTCCCTTCCCTTCCCTTCCCTTCCCTTCCCTTCCCTTCCCTTCCCTTCCCTTCCCTTCCCTTCCCACATCCTCTTCCTCTTTTTCTTCTTCTCTTCACATCATCTTTATCATCTTCCTCTTTCTTTTCCCACTTTCTCTTCCCACTTTCCCTTCCCTTCACTTTTTACACCATTATTTTTCTTTTCCTTTTTCTTTTCCATTTTCACATCTATATTTTGAATACCTATTCCATTTTTACATTCACTTCTGCTTCCACATCTACACCCCCTTATCCTCCTTTTCCTCTTCCCACTTTACCCTTCTTTTCCTCACTGTGGTTGGACCTTGGCCGAAGAAAGGTAGTGAAGGTTCTGATAGTCTGCCTGGAAGTATTGCATTCCAAGCATTCTAAGACTTCTGACTCTGACAGGTCTCTGAGAAAGATCTCTCAACTCATGGAAACTCACTATTTTAGGTTAAACCCAGCAAGTCGACCTGCGAGTCATACCTTATTGTGTTATTTGAACATTTTCTTCACTTTATTATTAAGAATCTTTTTGTCTGTCCCATAATGGCCTTTTCAGATGAAGGTCTTTGTGAGAAAATGAGGATAATTTACTTTCTGGGTTGTTTGATCTGGCATGTATTCTGTTTCATGTAGACAGCTGCCATTTTCTGGTCAAGTCAATAGTTCTAAGGCTAACACAACCTGTCAACTCAATTGCCATCATTCATATCAAGAAAGCTGACAGTTACTGTCTTCTATGTGACTGTCACAAGAACATGCTTAGTCTGACCTCTTTAAACGCTTTCACAAGCCCATCATTCAAATCCTTCAAAAATAGTTGAAGTTTACTTTTTTATATATCTTTTCTAACTAACGACTGAGAATAGAGTTTAGAGGCAAGTCTGCTCTAAATTGAACTACAGTAAAAGCTCTTGATCAGGTCATGACCCACATCGGCAGTGCTAATGGAGTTTTCCTGTGCCTGAATGAGGATTCCGTGTCTAGGTATAGGGGGCTTCAGGAATGCTATTTGGCTTGGAGGCTGTTGATGACACTGGACAGCATCCAGCCCTTTCATCTTAGGAGTTATTCATCTCATATTTGTATATGGAGACGCCTGGAACTGATAGCGCAATCATTCACAGGTACTAGCAGATGGCTGAGAGCTTCCACACATTCATCAGGACGAGATCCATTTGCTAACCTCAAAAAGAAACGACAGCAAAGTATTTGCTTTTATTGACCTTTTTTGGATTTGGTGAAGCAATAGCTTTGAAATAATAAAGCGATAGTACACCTAAAAATCATTTACTCATGTTAAGTCCACATTACTTTTTATAATGATTTAACATTGCCTTTGCATGTTTTTTGAGGCTTGAAAGATTCAGTCATCATATACCATAATTGGGTGGCTCAGTAGAGTTTGTCATTATCCGCCTTTTGTGTTCCATGGAAGCAACATGAGGGTTAGTAAATAATAACAGGGTTTTCATTTTGATTTGGTAACTTTTATGAAATATCCAGGCTTCATATCATGGCTTGTTGTTACTCACAGTGCATTCTTAATTCTGTTTGGAAAAAAAGCCTAAATTGAATGCTAACATCAAACAAATCTTACTGTTGTCATCTGCTGCTCCAATCCTAAATCAAACAACTATCCTCATTTAGGCCACATCCACACAAAGCCAGAGCTTTCCCCATTCAATCTTTTTTTTCTTCGTCTCCAGAAATATCTGCATACACACAAAACCACTGATACAGACACAAAACGATGTAGTATACATGCCAGACCAGTGTGTGGCACTGTAATTCTACCACAGAGATGCACTAAAAACGGAGAAGAAGACTTGGAGCGTGTGCAAGACGTGGCGTTTCACAGAACATACAGACTGTATTCGCGAAAACGCAAGGGTGTCGTTTTCAGATTTATCCATTCTGGGACCCGATTTAAAAAAAATTGTGGTTTCAGGATCCCAAAACGCTGGATCCGTGTGGACGAAATGCCGAAACGATACAAATGTTTTACGTATACAGCTAGATGCGTCTCCTTAGTCATGAAATAGGGGAGAACCCAAATGTCCACCTCTGCTTCTGATTTACTGATCCTGCTTCAACTGTTTCCAGACCCGCTGCTAACACACTTTATGCGCAGATCCAGACCATGCCAATAGGATGAGACAAGGACAAAGCATTACGAACAAAGGTTATCAAACGTTTCCTCAAGAAAAAAAAAAGCCGGTCGCAGGTCCCCCTCATTCATTTATTTTTTGACCCATCAGAGGAATGCTCTTGTGGCTGAGGCGCACAAAGCAAATCAGGTTTCCTCTTCATCCATTCAAGTTATACGTCTGCATTATCTTCCATTATGATTATTATTCTATAAAGCGACCGTAGAGCCCCAGGGTGGGTCAGTGTTGACATAGTATAGTGTATACAGAGTCAAGGGGAAAGATAAATATATAGGAAAGAACACAATCCTGACTTTATTTCTAATTGAAATGGTGGGAAAGGTTGTCCAGCGCCTATGAATTGTTTTTCTTTAGACTGGAAGAAACTTGTTTGGCTTGTTTTGCTTGTCATTTTGCTGTTCTGAATCCGAGGCTATTGGGACAGATTATCCTGTTCCGACCATAGTAAATCAATCAGTCTCATCCCATAAAAACAGAAGAGCACCCCTGACGGTAACTGTGTCTGAGAGCTTGTTGAGAGAGAAATACGTATATAGAAAAGTACAAGACAGAAATATAAAATTGAAAAGAAGTATTGCATGTTTGAATCTCTCTGTCACTATCTGTTTGTGAGCTGAGACAACTGGACAAGCTCCATGAAATCAAAATGGAAATTTTGTTGCTTTTAGTCAATAATTCTCTAGCTCTGAGGCAATTTTTTTATGCTAGTCATTTCCTAAGGAAATTTAGGAAACTTAGTTAAACCAAAGCCGGACACATTTCTATGTTGGCTTGTCTAAGGTACTTGGAAAAAATTGGTTTGAAACAATTATCCACATTCTTAACAAAGAATAAGATTTTAGATAAATTCCAGTCGGGTTTTAGAGGTGGACACAGTACAGAATCAGCCCTTTTAAGGGTTTTTAATGATCTTCTTTTGATTGCGGATGCAGGTAAATATGCAGCATACATTTGATTAGATTTGTCAGCAGCCTTTGACACCATTGATCACTGGATCCTTCTGACTTGTCTAACGCAATTTGTCGGTATTCAGGGGACAGTCTTAAAATGGTTTGCCTCTTATTTGGAAAGTAGATATTTTTCAGTGAAGATTGGTAACTGCTTCAGCACCTATCACCTGTGGGGTACCGCAAGGTTCTATTCTGGGTCCAGTCCTGTTCTCCCTGTACATGTTCTCTTTGGGAATGATCTTTAAGAAGTATGGTATTTCGTACCATCTGTATGCTGATGACACTCAAGTCTATCTACTGTTGAGACCCTGCGTCTAGAGGAAGTAAAGTTGTGGATGGCTGTAAATATATTTTCAATTTTTTTCGCTCAGCTTGCAGCCAGATAGTAAAGGATAACTAAGGCCCATGGGAGGTGCACTTGCATGATCAAGTAAAGAACTTGATCATGAACACTTGAACTTGAACTTGAACACCTTAACTATTTTTCAATTAAATGAATGTTCTATATTTTAGTTTAATAATATTTTTGGTACTAAATAGGCCTACTATTTGTGCAATAATTATGGTCCATTAATGACCGTTTAATTAATTAATAATATTTTTCTTCTAATATTTTTCTTATTTATATTACAATTAGGGTAATTAAGGTTAAATAGAGAATTCCAATGCAAAGAGGCAAATAACAGTCATTTTGTGGCTGGAAAAATGATAATTTAATAATAATAATAATAATAATAATAATAATAATAATAATAATTTGTTACATTTATATAGCGCTTTTCAAGGCACTTTACATAGAAGGGGGAGAATCTCCTCAAACACCAATTTAATTTGTGATGCCATGGTTTACCCACTATAGGTGCCTGTATGGCTCTTTAATAAATATACATGTATCTAGTTGCTCAAAAAAGTATTGCAGATCATAACTGCTTACTTATTTTTAGGTTTTGCATTTGAATACGATATTTGTGCCAATCACAAACCCCCAAATACCCCAACCCCCACCACAAATTGGTTTCTAATCTGTGGGAAACACTGGCTATATTTGTTTGACCAAATGCCAAAACAATAATATTTTGAAAATCATTATCATTTTAAGTAATTGTTTTCATATTTTAAAATGTAATTCAATCATTTAATGGCAAAGCTGAATTTTCAGCAGCCATTACTCCAATCTTCAGTGCCAAATGATCCTTCAGAAATCATTCTAATATAAGTGTGGAAGAAACATTTCTTATTTTTATCACAGTTGAAAATGGTTGTGCTGCTTTTTTTTGTTTTGTTTGTTGCTAAAATTATGCTAAACTGTATTAGTATTTATTTGTCAAACCTATTCACTGTTTAAATTCATTTGTAGATGGTCTAAAATGAAATAACAGAAATAAGACAAAGAATTTGATTCATGTGGACAGACTGAGAAGGAAAGAGAGGACAGAGTATGCGTGTGTGTTGTTAGGGGTATCTTCCTTCTCTATCTTAATGGAGAGCTGATTGTTCGGAAGTGAACTTCCTCTGAAACTCGCCTCATTAACCTGCCAGGTGGTGGAAGACACCAAGCTCTGATTGAACTGCAGCCAGGACGGCTGCTTTGAAAACCACAAGGGACTCTGAGAGGATGGAAAGAGAGAGAGGCATAAAGCATCTGAAATGCTGCACATAGTCTGTTGCAGCTTTTCCGTGAACCAACCAATCTTGCATTGATCATACAGAGCAACTCTGGTTTATAACGTATGAGATGGAGTACGTCCCAAAAGAGCTGGTATTTCTAATGCTGCAGGAATGTAAATGTCTTTCAGTCCTTTCAATAGTCTGTTGTGTAGCTGTTCAAACAAGACACAACAGCACGCTAGCTCTCTTGCGTGCAGCCGGAGATCGAATTGAGCAGATTTCTTATAGATGTGGAAGGCCACACTTGTTTTGGATCCAAGCCCTTTTACTCGCTCATACTTTTCCTATTATAGTGACCTCGCAACTGGCATTGTATATGCAGCATGGAGCAATTGTTGATAGTGCGACCGTGTTGTCAAGAAACAGAGTGATTCTGGGAAGGTGTGTCATCCTTCATCATGGCCATGCCAAACACAAACAGATAACAGAAGAGAGGTCTAGGTGCTGACTGGACAAACGCCCAGGCCTGACACTTCACTTTTTGTTTATATGCTTGCAAGTGGCCATATTAGTGATTCATGTTTACGTACGAAAGAAGTAAGAAGCTTGTTGACTATATCGAATTTACACACATCCACCTTGTTTAGACACGTCCTGCATCCCTCTGGGACATTTTTGCTGAGTGTCCTCACGCATGTCCTGTCTCTCTCCCCTGCTTTACAGGCATTTTGTCCTTTCTCTCTCTCTAACCCTGTCATCCCTCTTCCTCAAATCTGTCCTTTCTCCCTATCTACTTCCTGTGTTCCCCTTCTCTTTTGATATTTGCGTGTTTTCTTTATTCCCATTCCTTAAAATTGTAGTCTTAGTCACCACTGTTATTATTTTTGCAGTCCAGTTGCCAGCTGGTTTCCATCAAGTCCAATCAGTGCCTTCAAAGCTGTTCTGCACATTTCAGGAGCAACAAAGTCAGAACACATTTCCTCACTGCCCTGCTTGGCTAATGGGGCTCGCACTGTTTGCACGTCACCGACTTCACTCAATCCATATTTGAGAGCATGGAGAAACACCCCAGATCATGCAGCTTTAATCTAAGCAGATCACGTGACCATGAGAACCCTCATTAACATGTGCATACGCTTATCTGCATCAGCATTAGTTATAAACTTGATACGTATAGTGTAATCTACTATACTTTTTTTAAGTTGTTGTATGGCCAGAAACAGTTATTGGGTTTGCAATTACACGGTTGCAAGCTCACAGGCACATAGAGACACACGCTTTGTTTATTTTCTACAAAAACATGCAATTCTTTTATGTGCCTTACTCCGAAGTTCACATGTGCGGAACAGCTGTGGATGTGTTTGTTTGCGAAAGCTCTACATTAACCTTCCTTCCACCTCTCTTTGACCTAATTGAAAATGATTCAGTGTAATTGTTTGATGAATCCTGATAACTTTCAATTGATCTACAGTATGGCGTTGGCAGTTCGGCAGAAAAAACGCCACTAATGTGTCTGGGCTGTCAGTGTTTATTTTAAAAATTGCTGCCCTTTTATGCTATTCTTCCATTCGTAAGGGATACATGTGGATGATGTTAAAAATTCAAAATTGCAATAAAATCCAAAGTGTGGATATATTAACCGATGAACTGCAAACTGAGGATAATGTGCCTTTATTAGTGCATGCATATATTCAAATATCTCGGCTTTATTAAAAGTTGAAACTCTTTTTGCTTGTGTGTTACAGGATGCTGGAATACTCTCTCAACCTGCAGAACGTTAGTTTCTCTGCGGTTCGAACTGTCAGAGTACTACGACCTCTTCGAGCTATTAACCGAGTGCCCAGTGAGTACAATATCAGCAGCCATGTTTGTGCACGCCTTGTATAAAACCATACTCTGTAATTTAATGAAGGTGCTCTGTTATATAATAATATATGCACACATTTTTTTTATATTGACAATTATAATCTTGACTTACATTTTAGAAATAATCTTACATTGAAAATATTTCCAAACATAATGAAAGTGGGGAAAACACACACACACACACACACACACACACACACACACACACACACACACACACACACACACACACACACACAAAAAAAAATTGTGATGTTTGCTTAAAGACTGTGACTTAAAAAAAGTTGTATTTGGTAATATTCAATAGTCCTGACCTAACATGAACTATAAACAGTTTTATTTTTATTAAATAACATTAATAACGAATAATAAATGCTCTATCAAATGTATTACTAATTGTTAATGTTAGTAAGGCATTCATTAACATTTAAAGGGATAGTTCACCCAAAAATTTAAATTACCCCATGATTTACTAACCCTCAAGCCATTTTAGGTGTATATGACATTTTTATTTCAGACGGATACAATCAAGAGTTATATAAAAAAATGTCCTGGCTAATCCAAGCTTTATAATGGCACTTTTTGGTCTTCAAATTTTGGGCTGCCATTCACTGCCATTATAAAGCTTGAAAGAACCAGGACATTTAATATAACTCCGCTTGTATTCGTCTGAAAGAAGAATGTCATATATATACCTAGGATAGCTTGAGGGTGAGTACATCATGGGGTAATTTTCATTTTTGGGTGAACAGTCCCTTTAACTAATTATTGGTTTAATCAGTGGTTTTAAATGTGCAAAGACATGCACAATAATGCATTTATATTTATATTATATTGAGATCTGTTACTGTTCTTTGTAAGTTTGTAAGAATAAAGAATGAAGTATAAATAAACCCGAACTAATTACGTTTATTTTAGTAACAGCAGTATTTGCTATAACAGCATTTTTATTTATTTATTTACAATGATTGAACATTCAATTAAGGTACATTTGTATCACTTTCTGTTGTAGAAAATGGGAACTGGGAACTTAATTCAATTTATTAATTCCGTGCATTCAATCGAAGAGTTTATTCATTCTGAATGTTCTATGTTGAATTGCATTATTTAAGCACTGTGGTCAATTAATGTAATTTAATGAACATTTGAAAGAGAAATGTAGTCTGGGCTCAGTCATATACCAGAGGAGTTCATGCCATTTTAGGGACTTTAGATTTATAGATCATTTTCCTCTTCATTGCTTTTTACGGCTTCTCTCTGTACACACACACACACACACACACACACACACACACACACACACACACACACACACACACACACACACACACACACACACACACACACACACACACACACACACACACACACACACACACACACACACACACACCTACACGCGCGCACGCACACAGAGATTGAATAATAGAGACTGGCTCACACACACATTTGCTCTCTCTCTAAGGCAGGGTGATGATATTTCATTGGCCACATCGTTATATACCGGATGTTTTAATCACCCTCCGTGCCAAGGAGATGCCCGCGGTTCCCCCTCGGCTCTTATTTCATGAGGAACCATGTCTGGCCGATCCTGCTTGATGTCCCTATTTGTGGCGAGTAGTAAAACGTATATTAAACAATGGTAGTATTTAGCTGGAATGTTTTGACTAGCCCAGACAAGGTTTTGGTGAGGGTAATTTGTGTGGGGTCTCGTTCAGTTCAGTTCTCACCCCTCTGGATACGGTTTAGTATGTCTATCAATCCGACTAGTGCTGGTCCTCCCTATAGGAAAGGTACACAAGTTGCCCCTGAACCACAAGGAGACCCCATGGCTCTCAAATATGATTTAATGCCTAGGGCTGTGTGATTTAATAGATTTTTTCTTTAGTTTTTTTCTTTTGGATTCCAACGATTATGAAAACACATTGCTGCATTTTGTTCCTTTCCTTGAACCCTCCTGTTACCCTCAAATCTAGTAACATTTGTTACCCTCTGGGGTCAATTTGACCCCAGAAATTTAAACCTCCAGAATATGATTTTTTTTTTTTACAAAGGTTTATGTCTCAGGTCATTGATATCTGACAGCATATCTGGTGGGCCCTGGAACCATTTTGATGACATTAGCAGCACTATGGCTACCCTGTCATTCACGTGGGGGGGGGGGGGGGGGGGGGGGCAGGACCATAATAACGTGAACTACTAGTGGTTCTCGCAATACTACAGGTATGGTTTGGTTTGGTCAAACTGACCCCAAAGATAATAGGAGGGTTAAAGCAATGAGCTGTCGCCTTCCTACATAACATCCAAATCAGTCGAATCATAACGGGATGGTCATTATATACAGTCTCCTGTCGGACTTGCTATATATATAAAAAAAAAAAAAAAAAAGAATATTCAGTTGCGAAAGGTGGCTTTCTCTGCGCCTTGAAACATGGACAAATATAGGCTCCTTTAATGGTAAATACACAAAACTATGTCAAAATGTACGTCTTGGAGTATTCCCCTAAACGCGTTCAGTTATGTCTTTAGTGAACATAAAAAGTTGGGAAGGTAATCAAATGCTTGTCAGTGTAAAAAAAGTGACATCATTATATCTATAATTTAATGAAGGCTCTGACAGGGGCTCCTTAAAAGTTTTGCTTAGGGCCCCCAGAAGTCTACGACTGACACCGACAGACAGACAAACTGCACCCATTATTCATCACTGGAGCAGGTAGGCCCGGGGGGGGGGTCAGAAATAGTATCCAGGTGCATGCTGTTTAGCCGACAAAAGTGCATCCATTCATATAATAATTTTTGCCTAATTAATACCTGTGCCAATCAGAGACAGGGGGTGAAGTGGTAGCAGACAGCCTAATTCATTATTCAAGAGCCACCCAGACTAATTGAAGGTCTGTTTGCATTAATTTGGGAATTATTTTATCTCTAGCTCGCCTGCTGTGGACCATCACCGTAAGAATGGATGACAGATTTTTGTTGATCCTATTTGTCATTTTGTTACTTTTTTTCCCTCAGCACTAATCAAAACAAATGGGGTGAAAAAGCGTAGTAAGAGAAAACTCAACTCAAATCATCAATCATTAGACTGTCAAGCTAAAAGCTAAAGCAGCATGTCATACACATTTAAAATTCTTTTGACAGAAAAGTATTTGAATAAAAGATCAAGAATGAGTGGGCACTCCCACTCTACATGGCTCTTTCCACAAATAGGGTCTGAAAGTTTATTTGATTTTATTTGATTTTATTTTTTATTTTATTATTTTAATTTTTTTTTTTAGTGCAAAAAAGAAGCAAGTGTAAGTGTTGTTCCCTTTCAAAAGCTACACTCAATGCTGCATAAGCTTATGCAAATGGGAATGTCTTTGACATAACCAGCTGTGAAAATAGTGTGAAAACACGTCAATGAAATTGACCCGGAGGTATTTATAGCCTCGGCCGGTGACGTCATAGGCGCACCTGCTGCACGAGGCTATAAATAGATGAGCTTCAGCTGGAGCAAACCAGGTCTTTTTGTTTTCAGACCAACTCTGTGTTATGGTGTGTTACAAAGTCTCTGAAAAAAAAAAAAAAAAAATCTCTCTCTCTCTTTCAAGACTCAACTTGAGATCTTTGTTAGGAGTTAGTTTTCAACATGGCAGTGTGCAGATTTTTCTCTCTCTTTCTCATCTCTGTTACAAAGAAACATTAGTGGAAAGAGTTCTAGTTAAATCTAATCAGTTGGAAACGAGTCAGCAGAGTAAAACGCTGTATATCCATGTTCTCTTTCAAATAGAACTGGATATGCACGTTTATTGCTGTGTGTGTTTGGGGAAGAGCATGTGGTCGCTGCATTGAGTCAGACGAGTGCGAGCATTGCAAGCCTTTACAGTTAGAATGCTTTATGCTCGTCTGGGCTACTTTCAGTCCGCACCAGTTTTCGGAGCTCTCGAATGGGTTTGTTGACGAGCAAGAGACGGGTCCGTCCCTTTCGCTTGCTCGCTCACCAAATGCATGTTTCCCCGCGTGATCCCGAAGCGCGCTCCGGCGTTTCTTCGGCTCTCGCGGGGAATGATGATGAATCTCTGGGTCCGCGGACCTCGAGCAGCCGCCTGCGATCGTTCCTCACATGATGGTGAATCCATACGAGGAATTTATCGAGGTGGTTGTTCGCGCGGTGGCCAGGGCAGTTTGTCTGGTACCGTGAATGAGAGATCCCCGAGCGCAGTGAGCTTGAGGTTTCTGTCTAGAAAGCATTTACTTCACGTGTTTTTGTACCCTTGACTATCATGGGTGCGAAATCGCGTGGATATGTGAGAATACCCCAGGTGGGAGACGCTCACGAGCTATCTCTCGCCTGGGTCTGCATTTTCATTAAAGAGACATACCTCCCCATAAAGCCATGTAGAAAATAAACGTCGGCTGTCATGGGCAAAGCTTATATATATGAATTATATATTGTATATTTTATGTGGAATATATATATATATATATATATATATATATATATATATATATAATATATTATTCTATATGGAATATATGTTGTATATGATTTATATAAGAATAATAAATATAAAGGGACAGGCTGGTGCTGCGCTGCACACTATGGCTGTCTTACAAGCATATCAGGCTGACCTTCTGAAGGATTTGAGTGGTTCATTTGGTGACTCAGTTAACTCTGTAGTGGCCAGATTTAAAGAAGTGGAAGAAACATGAAGTGTTCACTCAGTTTCTTCCTCAATGCACTCAAGGGGAGGGGCTATCAGCCACACAACCTCTCTTCAGTCCTTCAAGATTTAGGGGGGTAATAAGCAGAGTGTGGCGAGTCGCGCTCTCCCTCGTAAAGACTGGAGACTGGCTCGTCATCCTCAACAACCTCCCAGGGCAGACCTCGGGACTGTCATCAATATAAGAAGTCCGGTGGTCTGGTGCCCAGTCTGCCCCCACGGGACAGGGCGTGTCAAACATTTGCTCGCCCCACCCCGTTATCCTCAAAACTACTCCATCCCCGCCGCCTCTGGTGATTCGGGGGGGGGGCAGTGGTTTCCAGTGAAATGTTAGACGTTCAGTGTTTAAATCCTGCTATCATCCAGGACATAGAACGTCTAACATCCCCTCAACAGGAAGTGTTAAAATTGTCACTCTCAGAGTCTCAGGCAGCGTGTGAACTTCTGCCAGGCGTTTCTGCATGGGTGTTAAGCACGGTAAAAATTAGTGGTGTCTAATCTCAGATCTTCGAGTCTTAAACCGTGAAGCAGTTAAAGTACTCAAGGTCAAGATGTTACAGTGAAGGCGGTCGTGTCGCATATTCAACATTGTGATTGGATTCGGCACGATTGATCCGAAGGACGCATGTATTCGCATATAAAGTCTGCCACAACAGAGGAAGTTCCTGAGGTTCGCTCTTGGGGGCAAAAGCTTACCAATTTCGGGTCTTCCATTTGGCTAGCCTTGTAACCGCACATAAATAAAATGTATGGATGTATTACCGGCTCCATTGGGATTCCGGGGCATTCAAATTTTGAATTACAAAGGCGATTGCTAAAATTAGCACAATCACATGAGATGGCGCTTCAACACAGTGTGTTGGCTCATCTAGTTTCTCTAGGGTTGAGACTCAACACCAAGAAAAGTGTTCTTTCTCCTGCCCAGAGAACGACTTATTTAGGGTTTGTTCGGTTTTTGGTCACAAGGTGGGCACAATGGTTTCCCGCTTGAATCAAGACCATTCAGTATTCCCTGAGCAAAGTCAGGCTAGACCAAGATCTTACTGATCATCAGTAGGTCTAATGGCATCAGCATCCACGGGTTTCCCTTTGGGGTTGTTGCACATAAGACCGTTTCAGTTGTGGCTCAAAGCCAGAGGACTTAGGGCCAATCCTCAGGCAAATAAAGTGGCGCGCCATGTGGCTTCGTACACTAACTATGTGGTTCAGACCCCGGTTTTTGCCTTGGGTCCCACTCTAGGCGTACCTTGTCGTCGCAAGTTGCTAACGACGGACGCTTCCCTGACGGGCTGGGGTGCGGCCTTAAGTGGTCGTCCAGCCCAACGGGAATGGGAGGGTCATCAACTCAGTTGGCACATCAACTGCCTCGAGTTGACGGCTGTATTTCTGGCCCTGAAATACTTTCTCCCCCAATTGAGGGGCTGTCATGTCCTAGTGCGGGTGGACAGTACAGCTAAATATCTTGTATATAATCACCAGGGGGGTCTGTGCTCACGCTATCAGAATAGCGAGACAGATTTTTCTCTGGGCTCAGAACAAGTTCCTGTCACTCGAGCAGTGTACATTCAAGGGCGGTTGAATGTGGGAGCAGATTTACTGTCCAGACAGAGTTACAGATGGGGGGGTGAAAACTCCACCCAGAAGTACTCAAGCAGATCTGGATCAGATTTTACAGAGCTGACCACAGGGAGTGGACCTCTTCGCCTCTTCTCAGACAGCGCAATGTCCCTGCTTCTCTCTGTCACCCAGCCCCGCTGGGTCTGGATGTGATGGTTCATACATGGCCCAAAATGTGTCTGTATGCCCTCCTTCCAGTCACTCTGCTCCTGGGAGTTCTAGCCGGGGTTCGCCAGCAAGGGTCTTGCTTCTTATCGATAGCGCTGCGTTGGTCGAACAGGGTTTGGTTCTCGGAGATAGTGTCTCTCCTCAACGGCTCACCTTGGGCGATTCCGGCGAGGAGGGACCTTCTGTCTCAGGCAGAGGGCACGATATTCCATTCCAGGCCCGACCTGTGGAACCTTCATGTTTGGCCCCTGAAGGGCACCAACTGAGGGACACGGGGCTTTCGCCTGCAGTTATTGAGACCATCCTATGTGCTAGAGCTTCCTCCACTCGGAAAGTTTATAGCTAATAAATGGGGTGTCTTTGAAAGGTGGTGTACGACACAATGTAGATTCAGTCAACTGCCAGGTAACTTCAGTTCTGGATTTTCTGCAAGAAAAGTTGTCATCAGGCACCTGCCCCTCCACTCTCAGGGTTCATGTGGCCGCTCTTTCGGCTTGCCACGCCTTGGTGGATGGGGTGCCGCTTGGGAGACATCCTCTACTCGCTCGCTTCATTCATGGGGTAGGCGGTTGAGGCCACCTGTTAGAACCAAGATCCCTTCATGGGACTTAGCTTTAGTCCTCGAGGGTCTGGTTGAGACCCCCTTTGAAACATTAGCTTGCCCCTCCACTCTCAGGGTTTATGTGGCCGCTCGTTTGGCTTGCCATGCCCTGGTGGATGGGGTGCCGCTTGGGAGGCATCTTCTGCCTGCTCACTTTGTTGTGCCAGGCAGTTGTGGCCTCCATTAAGAGCCAAGATCCCTTCATGGGACTTAGTTTTAGCCCTCGAGGGTCTGGTTGAGACCCCCTTTGAACCTCTAGAATCAGCGTCTGACGAACTTCTGACTCTAAAGATGGTTTTTCTTATGGCTATAACTTCTCTGAAAAGAATTGGGGACATGCAGGCTCTGTCAATATCGCCATCCTGCTTAGACTTTGCCCCAGGTATGGTGAAAGTGATTTTGCATCCCCACCCTGTCGACCTGCCTAAGGTTCCTTTGTCGACTGTACATCCTGTCACTCTTGAAACCTTCTGCCCTCTGCCGTTCACAACGCCGGATCAGGGGAAACTTCATAGACTGTGTCCAGTCCATGCTCTTCAGGCCTACGTCCACCGCACTAGCCAGTGGCGTAAGTCAGAGCAACTGTGTGTTTGCCATGGGGGCCGTAACAGAGGTTCTGCCACCATCAAACAATGTCACATTGGGTCAGGGATGCTACTGCTCTTGCCTATGAGGTGCGCGGTCAAGCTTCACCTATAGGATTAAGGGCTCACTCCACCAGGGGAGTCGCCTCTTCTACTGCGTTAGCAAGGGGTGCTCCCTTACAAAGTGTTTGTGATGCGGCAGGTTGGTCCTCTCCACACACATTCTTAAGACTTTATAGCTTGGATGCTCATGCCACTCTGGGCTCTCATGTCCTTGAGTCGACATCACAGGCTAATGCCTGAGGCTTCTTGCATTCTTGTGCACACCTACACAACCGTAAGGGGTCCAGGCACCATCAAGCACGGCGGCGTGGGTATTCTCGTTCCCATTTGCATAAGCTTATGCAGCATTGAGTGTAGCTTTTGAAAGGGAACACTTGGGGTTACTTGACTGTAACCCTGTTCCCTGATAAAGCGGAACGAGATGCTGCATTGCTAGGCCGTGCTGATGATGCTTCAGGACTGGTCTTCAAACAAAGAAGATCTGGTTTGCTCCAGCTGAAGCTCATCTATTTATAGCCTCGTGCAGCAGGTGCGCCTATGACGTCACCGGCCGAGGCTATAAATACCTCCGGGTCAATTTCATTGACGTGTTTTCACACTATTTTCACAGCTGGTTATGTCAAAGACATTCCCATTTGCATAAGCTTATGCAGCATCTCGTTCCGCTTTATCAGGGAACAGGGTTACAGTCAAGTAACCCCAAGTGTTTTTTATGTATTATTTATTTATATTTATCTATTTATTACAAATGATACGTGAAAAGAGGTGCTTAACTTAAGGAAATATTGTAACAACAACAACAACAATAATATATTTAGATTTTGTTGGTTATACTAACAATTAAGGACACCTTAAAATTGTGTAATTAAACATTTAAGTACTGTATACTAATACTTGGGTTAGTTGCATGTAATTATGCACAGTTTATAGTTATTACTATAGTAACTTCATGTAACTTGTAACAAGGGCACTAAAATAAAGTATTACCAATTTTTTTTTTTTTTTTTTCTTACAGTAACTGTGGTAACAGGGTATCGAATGGTTGAGCTGTACTTTGCAGACTCATGTCAGTTCTACTGTTTCACATCACCTTCTTCTATGTCCTCTATACCTCTGTCTTTCTGTTCTCTTTGAGAAGCTGTCTTAATCAACATCACATTCTGTTGTTCTGCACACCCATGGCTTGATTGATGAAGGGACATGGCAAAACTGTCAGTAGATGACAAACATGTTTCCTCACAAATCAAAATACTCAACAGAGCTATGATGTACCGCTGGCTCACTCTTTGGTGTGCAGGTGTGAAAAGCGATCTCTTAAAAGGCCTGTAATATGTAGACAGACTACTATACGTGTCCTTTTACTCCCACCAGTCTGTCAGATTAGAATTCACCATGATTCCACACTTGAGGGCAGTTGGAGGTTAATTGGAAACCCGCCTCGCTGCCCACTTGTATATTCTATTATTATTTGGGGCGAATAACAACATCATGTCAAGTGTCCGCCAGTGGTGACGTTGCGGTCATCTTTTTCAGAAGGCCAGCAGTAATTGGAGTGGTGGACATGTAGATGGGTGAGAGACATGAGGGCACTACTGGAGGGAAAGAGATGCAGACACAGAAAGAGAGCAACTGATAAATCTGGCCATCACATAAGTGACTATTTTTATTAATTATGGAGATGAGAGTGACGCAGTGCAACAACAAGAGCAGACAGAAATACTTTATAATTTGTGTAATGGGATTTTAAAAGAGGAATAACACTTGGACCAGGTGGATGGCTCGAAACCTCCACTATTCTGCTGGATTAAACAACAAAACAAAACAAAATATTTTTAAATATGTATAAAATGTATGGTTGCCCTTCAAGTATACCATT